>VZTN01021116.1:78287-139416 GCA_013400515.1 Erpornis zantholeuca
GAAGTTTGGTCCTGTTTTATCATACCTTTTTATTTTTGAAATGCTGCCCAAGCAGTTCGAAGTTGAGTTGAAGCAAAGTTATTGATGTCAAGAAGCCAAGATCTTTCGCCATGCCTTGCTGAATGAGGAAGGAAGAAACTGTTTGTGCTCAGCTGTCCTTTGCTTCTCCAGGCTAACTTTCAGCCAAAGAAGCAGGAAGAGGAGAAAGATGAATAAGTGAAAAGGCATAATGTTTATCTTTTAAGAAAATCACAATGTTCTGCTCCTAGCTCTAGCAGCCAAGACTCACTGTTGCATCTTTAAGACAGATAGCCTCTTCTCTGAGAGACGACAGGCTAATTATAGCCCTCCTGCCAGAGGGAACTCACACATGCAAACCATTATGTAAAATATAATTTTTTTCTTTAAGAATACTCAAGATCATTAGACATGGTTTTTTCAATGCTAGAAAATCAAGCCAAAAATGAAAATAAACAGTTTCAAGTATTCGCAACATAATTCCCTCATGGATTTATGGAAATATAGTAAAAAGTGCCTTAAAAATGTGGTTTGACATTTCATGCTGCTCTGTTTTTCTGTCTTTCCAGTTCTCAACATTTGCCCTCTTGTCCTGTATCATTTCAGTTCCACTGCAGTTTGAAAGAGACGATGATGGCAGCCTTTGTCATTGCTGCAGCGCTTTTGAGCCGTGTTTCAGTGGGTGGGTGACAGGAAACATCCTAAGGACTTGGCATACATGACAAAAAATGCTTTATAAATTCTAGTCTGTTTAACCCAAATGAGAATTTATTGTAGGCAAACATGGTATTACTGTTCACCAAGATAATTACAGGTATGACATTGCTTTCCTAACAATGTGCTTTGATTAATTAAGGTTAAAGAGATGATCAACTTAATTTAATAGGGAAATGTAATCCTTTTTTTTCTCTGAGCTGCCCTTTTTGTCCAGAAGGTTTTCTGAGTACACTTCTACCTTCAAGAGCACTTTAGGACAAACAGGGAAAAATATGGAAAAAAATCCCCAAGTTTGGCTATGATGATGTGACATGGCTTCATCTCTGTTTTCTGCAGGGAGAACTGAATTCCTGCCTATCTAAACTAGTTGGTATTTTAAAGGTTTTGTCCAGTTTATAAAGGATGGGACTACTGACAAACCAAACACCATGGTCTAATGGATTAAGCAAGCAACTGCATGCCACAGATTCCTAAATTTTAATCCAGACTCTCTTGGTGCTCCCCTTCTTGTCCATAAAATTGAGACAATATTTATCCTCTACCTCATGAGGGTGTTGTGAGAGTGAGTAAATGTTTGGAGAGCTCTTCAAAAGGTCAAGTCCTAACCAGGCACCTGTATTTTACTGAAATAATGTTTCCTCAGATTCCCATGATATGATCACAGCACCTTCTCCAGAGCTTCTCAGATCACTTCAGAATAACCATCCACATTCATAACCATTCACATGCATAAACCACAGCATGGTTTGGGTTGGAAGGGACCTTAAAGATCATCTCATTCCAGTCACTCTGCCATGGGTAGGGACAAAGTTATGCACTGATTTAAGGCTTAAGAGTGATTTCACCTGCAAACTCATGCATATAAATTATCCCCCTGCCACAGAAATAATTCAGAAAAACTACTTGCTAAGAAACTTTTAATTCATTACTGAAGCAGAAGTGCCACGTCCCAGGGTGTTGCTAATGCCAGTTAATTTTAAAATTGTCATTCAATATCTGAATTGCATAAAAATATAGAGTGGAAAAATAAATTATTTTTAAGAAAATCTTTTAAGAACCACTTTCCCCTAGATATATCAGCAACTGATTCTCTGTAAAGGTTTAATATAGAAGCTTTAAAATTCCCTGCTTTATTAGAAGGGCAATTCCAGAGACTCAACACACTGTATAATCCCATCAGCAGTTAGTTCTCAACAAACAAGTCACACATACAGAAAAAATACTCTAGACCAAGGCAGGAGGCAAAAAGAGGTTAAATCGGTCACAAGCCAGGTTTTTCCTCAGTTTTAACTCATAAGTGATGACATAAAACCCAGAAAAACCCAGCTCCAACTTGAAAATGATTTAAATTTGCCAGTTCCAGGCATTTTTGGAAGCAAGCCAGCCTTAATTTGGATGTAGGCTTCTCAAAATTTGCACAGCTCTAACTTTAACCTGCTGCAGCCTAAAAAGTGGACCTGGAGAAGAAACACACAAAAAATATTCCACGTAATTCAAACACAAGTCATGGTCTGTTCTCTCCACGTACCCGAGCTCAGGATCGGCTGCTTCGTTCCAGGAGCAGACGGTGCCATGTCTTTATGAGCAAAACTGTCCACCTTCGAAATTCTTTCTGTACCAATCTAAAATGGTGCATGAGGATAGTGCTCACAAGAGGGAACAAGACTTTTTTTCCAGGAGGGAATATTTTCATAGTCGAGCTTGTAATTTCTATTTGCAAATCTCCAAATTCAACAATTTCTCAGCCTCTATAAACTCGCAAATGGAAAGATCCTGTATTTGGAATAAATAATGTCTGAGCTTCACCTCCATTACAGGGCATTTTCTGTTAGAAGAGTGCTATATCCTGACTCCTGGAATACACAGAAGCCCTTTGTGGTAAAGCTATCACACTGGGCTGCTCCAAGTGTCCAGCTAAGGAGGTTCACATTAGTAATACCATGGAAGGATTGGGGGGAAAAGAAAAAAGAAAATATCATTACAAGCATTGAGTAGGAATGCTGATAGCTTTCTCAGGATCCTGCCTAAAATTTGAGGGTACTTTTATTTTAATATGTCAAAATGAACTTTTGTACTTGTTAAAAAAATCTCAACTTTGAAACATAAGTACATTTATCTTTTTACTATTTTTCCAGCCCTTTTCCCAAAATCTGCTGGTTATTAAAACACTGCTGTGTAAATGAAAAAGGTTCTGCTTCATAACTTGCCTTCTCTTTTCCCTGCTTGCACACACAATGAGGTCATTATTTGCTCATTATGCTCATTCTCACAGGGACAGCCTTTGGTGTCAAACAGCATTGTAGACTTCATTGTAGGTATCCAGACCACAGAAGGACTGTGTGAAAACATTACCAGTCCACACAAGAGACATCCAGTGCCTGGATCAAAAACCAACAGGGAGCTTTGGACCAGGTCTCTGACCATCAGGAACATATACCAAATATACAGACCACACTGGGGCACACAGGAACATCCATTGAAGTCACATAGTGTTTGATCAGAGGATCTCAAAGCATGGTTTGACCTCAATCCTCCCACTCATGGAATCACAGACTGGTTTGGGTTGGGAGGGACCTTAAAGGTCATCTATTTCCAACCCCCTGCCATGGGGAGGGATATCTTCCACTAGACCAAGTTGCTCAGGGCCCCATCCAACCTGGCCTTTAATGAAATTAAAGAAGACAAAAGATGTTCTTACAGGAAAGCAAAGTGGGGGAAAAATTGTATCATCAACATCTGCAGTTCAGACAACCCTGAGTTAAGCATCCCTGATGTCTGCAGTATGCAGTAACTATTATTATTAATAAGCATCCTGTGGAAATGGGCTCAGGTTGTGCCAGGAGAAGTTTAGATTAGATATTAGGAAAAAATTCTTCACAGAAAGGATTGTGGAACAGACTGCTCAGGGAAGGGGTGCTGTTACCATCCCTGGAAGTCTTCAAAAATTGTGTGGCTATGGCACTTGAGGACATGGTTTAATGTTGAAAATGGCAATCTGGTAGGTGGACAGTAGGATTTGATGACCTTAAAGCCTTTTCCAACAACAATTCTGTGATTCTATATAACAAGAGGCATCAGATACTGAATGCTGTTGAAGAGGATCTGACCTCCCAGTTCTTCAAGACCACTGGACTTTCTGTATTTCAGTAGTTAAGAATGACTTATGAAACAGAATTGACCCCATAAAACCACTGAAGCAAAGGCACCTATTTTCATAGCTCAAAGAGCATGTGGCAAGCCCATGAAACCATGTCTGTGGCTGCTCTGAGGGCCAGGGTTTAAGACTTCAGCTTTAGGCCAGTCAACACATTTAGACTTGACTTCAAGTTCAAACACTCTCAGAGAATATTCCTGGACTCTCAAAAAAAACCATTTACACCATTTTACTAGCCCCAGGAATGCTTTTGGCATGGGGCAACTACCATTCCCCAATGTCAGGACAGGGCTCAGAGGTATTTGGAGGCCAAAAGCCATTCTCAAAAGGCAGTCCGGAGATGGCCAGCCTATTTTGGAGAACGGGAAAATGGAATAATACAGGCATGGGTCATGCCATGCCTGTGAGCCTCAGTGTCAGAGAGCACAGACACAGTCAATCTCCTGGTATGGACACAGCTTAATGCAGTCAGCTCCTCTGAAAAACCTCAGCCCTGATTGCTGGAGAAGTGCCCTAACTGAGTAGCTAATAACCACAGTGTGAACCAGCAGACTTCCTACCTTAAAAGCTATTATTTTAATAGCTACACTAGAAGTATGCTTTGGTGCAGGAGTAGAATGTGAGGCAAAACAGGTATCTTTGTGTTGCCATGCAGGCTGTGTTTCTATGCTGATAAGCTCTCGTTTCACTAACAATGGGGAAAAAATAGCCTTCACTTCCAGAAAAGCTAAGGGCTTTATCTGACAGAGCCTCCCCGGAAAGCAGTGTCCTTGTGCCTCGGGACGGGCAGCCAGCCAGCCTGGGCTAAACTGCCTCCAAGGCAGAAGACATAATATTACAGTTAATATCAGAAAACACTGTAATTTGCTTTTTGCTTGCAATTTTATCTGACAAAAACAAGGCAGTTGAAGAAAAAGAAACAACAGAAGGTGTGCCTGGCTGCTGGCTACTCCTTCGGCCCGTCTAGCAGGGAATGTTTTGCTTGATTTAGGGCAAACTATCACAGGGCTGATAAGAACAGGAACAACAAAAACATTGGGCTAAGAAAGCTGTTCATCAGGGCGAGACAGAGAAGAGCCCAACATGTCAGAGTTTAGAGGGAATAGCAGCAAAAGTTAGAGAGAAGGTAAACAGGGATCTACTATTTCATCTCTCATGTAAGAGAAGACAGAAAAATAAATAAATAATGACATTTCACAGTATCCCAGAATTGTTAGGCATAGGAGGGACCTCTGGAGACCACCCAGTCCAAAACCCCTGCCAAGGCAGGGACACCTGGAGCAGCTGACACAGGAACTTATCCAGGTGAGCTTGGAATGTTTCCAAAGGGAGACTCCACAACCTCCCTGGGCAGCTGTTCCAGTGCTCGGCCACCCTCAATGGAAAGAAGTTCTTTCTCATGTTCAAAGTGGTGAAACTTCTTGTGTTTCAGTTTATGCCCATTGCTCCCCATCCTGTCACTGGGCACCACTGAAAAGAGCCTGGCACCATCCTCTGTCCCTGGAGACATTTACATGGATTTTTGAGATCCCCTCCCAGTCTTCTCTCCTCCAGACCAATCAGGCCCATCTCTTCTCATAAGAGCTGTTCCTGACCCTTTGTCATGTTTGTATTAATTATTTAATCCTATCATTAAGAAAGTTTAATATGTGTATATTTAGATCAGACAGAGTTCTTTTACAGGAAAACCTCTTCCTGGGAAGTGTAACTTAAAGAAAAATCATAGAAATGGTGATAGAATTCAAGTCATTGTTTATCCTTTCATCTTCTCTGTTCAGTCTCGAGTGCTATAAGTGACATTCTTTACACTTCATTGTTATATTCACATCCCATATTTGTGTGTCTCAAAGCATAAGAGGCACTTCTGAGATGCAAGTTTTATTGAATAATCAAATCCAAAAAGAAGGGAAAAGAGAGAAAAGTCAAAGACAATAAGATCAGTAAACACAGAAGCAAATGACATTGCAAACTACCAGAGACTTTCTAGAGCTATTCTGGATGGGTAGGCAAATTCTCTCTCCAGCTTGTGGAAGAGCATATTGAACTCCATATTTTGATTTTTTTTTCTTTTAAACATACACATCACATTACCTGGTTAAATCATCTCTTTTGGGTATGTCTATAATGTACTGAATAACTTGGTTCAAGATGTAATTCATAACAGGCAGGGCATTTCTGGACAATTATAATATGTCTCCGGTAGCATTTTAAGGCATGAAGCCGAAAGGCTGGATGAGTTGAAATACCTGAGATGTGCAATAATCCCTTGGAAATGCTCTGGTTTGTCTTACAGCTATTACACAATGTCATACTTATATTATGTGTATAAAACCCCAGACTTTGGCTGCGTATTTAGGAAGTTTTATTCACAGTATTCAGCTACTTTGGATATGGTCAGTTATACATGGGAACGAACTTTTTATCAGGGCCTGTTTTGGTAGGAGAGAAATCTCTAACACTACCACGAATTTTCAAATTCTTCATTCTCCCATATTTGGGTATTACTTGCAAGTAAATATCTGTCTATCTGTAACACTGAATCTGATTCCCATAAAACATACTAATTTTACTATCTAATTTTTATCTATTTTTCTGTCTAATTCCTGACAAATAACTTGTTCAAAGGAGTAGGATGTAATAACATTACATAAAAAAATTTTAAAAATTCACACAAAAAGCTTAGAAACAAATAATTCTGTCTATATAGAGTGTTCAAACAGTTACTATTAACATGAGACAGAAAGGCCCAACAGAAAAAATCAACTTTTATCTAGAAGTATTTTTACTAATTACTTCTATAAGTGAGAGGGCCCATAACTGCAATTGAAAGAAAATATATTCATGTAATTAACAAAATGGTATTATAAAATTGGTAAGGAAATTGAGAGCCATAGTGGATACCAAAGTCACTTTTCAGATGACTAAAACATGCTATAATATGAAACAAAAAGTATTCTAAATATAAAAATGACTTAGATTATTAATATTTTAGGCTTCATAAACCAAAATTTGTACTGTATCTAGCAACCTTATCACTAAGACCTTACAGTGCTAACATCACCTTCTATATCAAATAAAAGTAAACATCCCGAAATCTTTTTCACTTATTTAATGTGCATTGATATCAATTAACATTTCTCAGTTTCAGCCACAGACATCTCTCAGGCTGAGCTAAATCACCTCCCTCTGCTTACAGTCAGTGCTGAGAAATAGCTTGTTTAGAAGGACGTGCAGCTCTGAAAGCACCCTCTCCTACATGACTGCATTTGGCAAGATGAAATCCAAACTCCTTGTTCTGGAAAATCTGAACTTCTTTATTTTAACCACATGAAACTCCACAATTTATTTGGTTATAGATGTTATTTGAACCCTGTTAGCCATATGAATTTAAGCTTGCTGAAAAAATAGTGGCTAATCACGAACACGTTCCTCAAATGATACATTATTACTGTTTTCCTTTAAATATCAAGCCAGTTGTCAGCAAATCAGACTGTTAATGGAAACTCCTGGAATTGTAGTTCCTGTTTTTTCAGTGACTGACAGACAGCAGGTTTAGTTTAAGCATTAGACAGAAATTCTTCCCTGTGAGGGTGGGGAGGCCCTGGCACAGGTTGCCCAGAGAAGCTGTGGCTGCCCCATCCCTGGAAGTGTCCAAGGCCAGGTTGGATGGGGCTTGAAGCAACCTGGGATAGGGGGAAGTGTCCCTGCCCATGGCAGGGGGTAGAACAAGATGGTCCTTAAGGTCCCTTCCAACCCAAACATTACATTACTCTGTAATTATAGACTTTACAAACAGCCTTCCCACCTTGCTGTACCTTAAAGACAGGAGTTCCCCACAGGGGAACAAAACTGCACATATCTATTTTTATAAACAGGAGGAATTCAGGGCCCAGAGTATTAAGTGTTCTGAATTTATACTCCTTACAAACTGCAGAAAAGCAAACACCTTTCGTTCATATGTGGGATGACAAAATCATTACATTTATAAAATCTGAGGTTATAATGAGGATTCAGAGAAGCACCCTTTGCATCTTGCTTAGACCCTACCACCACAGTGTATTCGAGATGAGGCACTGGACTGCATCCTCTGCAAGTGCATCCCACAATCCTCACCAATGTTTAAATATTGTTATACTTAAAAACATATGTAAGATTCAAATGAGCTGCAGCAGTGCTCTCCTACACCAGGAGTCATCAGGGACAGCCACAGCCACCAGGGTCCCTGCTGGGTGACAGCAGCTGGGTGGCCCTTGCAGCCTAGTCCAGTTTGGGACACTCCTTCCTGCACCACCTGGGGATGTGTTTCTGAATGAGGTCTCGTGCCTTTGCAGGATAAACAACACACCTTATAGCTCAGAAAGTGCCATTTTCAGCATTCTCCTCTGACAGTCCTAGGACTGGCATTAGTAGAGTGTAAAGGGTCAGAATTAACCTGGCTTTGCAGCAGAGAAAAACAAAGTTCAGATAGAATCAATAATCATAATAGCAATAATAATAATAATGAGTCATTATAATTTTAGGGGTTTTAAATCCATTTTTCTGGGAAAGGCAGACACACAAGATATATTTTATTAATGAACACTCTGCCCAGAAAAGTGCACAACTAAGTGTTAAAGCCTTTTAGTTTGGCTTAGAAAGAACAGACAAGCAGATAACTAAATTGGTCCTGAAATACTTAATCCCGGAAGTAATATCTCAAAAAATAACCTTGAAGCCATAAAATAAGTGTTTACAAGGGCTTGCTCCACTTTGTTATGAACACTTTGAGTCGGTGCTAAATTAAGAAAGCGGCTCGGCTCGGCGCAGTCGGTAAGATACGTTATCGGGGTATAGGGCAAAACAGGCATATCTTGCTACCAGGAACAACAACCTCGCACGAAACCCTCCCAGAAAAACACATCTCCAGCTTTTAGTTTTGTAAAGGCTCATTTTCCTGTGAAACTCTCAGAAAAACACATCTCTGGCTTTTAGTTTTGTAAAGGCTCCTTTCTGACTGACCTTTTCTGAAGCACAAACTCCCGCAGAAGGGCCAGCTAAACTCCTTGCTGCCCATGGATCCCTGGTATTGTCATCATGGTACATTTTGAGCTGCCCCTATAGAATCACTTCATAAACAGACAGAATAATATATAACATATAGAAAAACATATAGAATAACATATAGAATATTCCATAAAAATATAGAATTACTTCATAAACATGGACACTCCAGTAACTTGAAAAGTAGAATATGACAGCAAATTCAGCCTTCTGCACATCGGTTCAAATTTCAGGCTTCATAAAAACCTGCAGTTCTGGGAGGGGAGGATCATCTTTGCTACATTTTGAGACCAGATGATGACAGACTAGCTGAGCTTCCGGAGCAGTCCTATCAACACTTTGGTGGCTGGCAGTACAGCTACTGGGACCAGTTAGGTTAATTGAAACTACATGGTATGCAGGCTCCATGTGCAACTCCTAACATGGTTAGAAGGAAGGCAAATATGCTACAGTGTGATTTTGACTATAATGGGTACAAATATAAAGCCTTTGGAATGCAGGTATTGAATCCAGGGAATAACAAGAAGACACAAACCCTGAATTTACACAATCCCTAAATAGGCACCCAACAGCACTGTGAATCTCAGACTCTCTGGGGCTGGATGGCCCCTCTAGAGATTATCTAGTCTCATCTGAGCAGGTTGCTGAGGGATGTACCTACTCAGACAAATAGTCAAATGATGCCACAATAATTAGAATTAAACATAAAAAAACTACACAGTCCATTCTGTCTCCATTCTACTACTGTCTCCATTCTATACCAAAATAATACTATACATAGAATTTCCCCTATAGATAAATTATTAAGGGAGGGGTATGTGTATGTGGGAAACAGACCCCTACTAATTCAGGGCACTCCCATCATTGACACACATATGGTCTACAGTTTACTCGTATTTTTTGACCATTAAAGGCTTCCATAAATGGAGACACGAAGTCTGAGGTTCAGCAACATCTTTGACAACTGGTCTATCCACCTAAAATTATAGGGAATTTTTCAAATAACAGAATCATTTAGGTTGGAAAAATCCTTCTGGTTGTACCATTTCTGGGGTCCTAAGGACATGGAGCTCCTGGAGTGGGTCCAGTGCAGGGTGACAAAGACAATGTAAGGACTGGAGCATCTCCCTGATGAGGAGAGGCTGAGGGAGCTGGGGCTGTTCAGCCTCGAGAGGAGCCCCAGCTGAGAGGAGCCCTCACCCCTGTGTGTCCCTGTCTGCAGGGAGGGCTCAGAGCAGGGCCCAGGCTCTGCTCCGGGGGCCCAGCAATGGCACCACAGGAATGGGCAGGGACTGATCCCAGCAAGTTCCACCTGAACATGAGGCAGAACTTCTGTCCTGTGCAGTGACTGAGCCCTGAACAGATTGTCCAGAGAGGATGTGGAATCTCCCTCACTGGAGATATTCCAGAACCATCTGGACACAATCCTGTGTCCTGTGCTCTGGGTTATTCTGCTGGAGCAGGGAGGTGGGATAAATGATGATCCACTGTGGTCCCTTCCAACCTGACCCATCCTGGGATTTCCTAAAGCATCCATGGTCGCTATGCTACCAGCAAAAAGCAGGTGCTTGAATTCCTCCTCCTCCCCCATTACTACAAATCCATTCCAGCATGATTAGCATGGAAGACAAAACAAGGTTTAAACTAAGACATTATCTTGTTACTGCTCCTTGTACAGGAATTCCCACCATTTGTGCAGAAACACAGCACACAGTTGCTGATGTTGGAACTCGGCGTTGTTCATACCTGCACTTCTGATCTACCTCCTCAATTTGTGTATGAGGCTTTTGTCAGGATTTGGGCAAAGACAGAGTAAAAATGCATGTACATGCTCAGTATATTCTGAATTTACATCTATTCATAAAATAATAATGTATATTAGAAAATAATACTGAGCCAAAATGTTAATGTAGTCTCTTCCATGTGCCAAAAACTCGTGTGGGTATGTGCATAAAGAATGTACATACTCAGAGAGACACTAACATCTTGTAATGCAATGTTTCTGTTATACACACTCCAGACTTCCTAACAGCTGCATATTTTAATATACATAAACCCATACTTGAAAAATAATAAAATGTATTAGTTTTCCACATTAGGCATTTATGACCTAATTTAGGAGAGTATTACATCTTTATAACTTTTAAAAGACCCATTTTGATAAAACATCCCCATAAACAGACTGAGAAAATCGGGGTAACAAGCATCTGTTGCTGCATTGTTTTCTTAATGGGGTAATAAACTAATAACACATTTTTATACATTTTTCACAAGAATATAAAGTATTAAAATTGAAACTGATATTGAAAAATGTTCTCATGGTCCATTTTATTTTATTTTTCCACTATGTAAAGTTACAGTACTTACTAGATTAATATTACTATATCTTAATTATGTTGACACAATGGAAATTTGCCAAAGACATTCAAAGAATGGAAATAACTTGTTATTTCCACTACTCTAATTAAGGTTGTGTATTTAGTCCATTTTATTCATAATATAAGAGTAATATGAATATTTATAAGAAAGTATAGAGATACCACATTCAAAAATAATGACCCAAACTTTCTGAGGGTTCTAAAAAAAGGTTATTCCATTGGCTTTTAAGAGAAATGACATTTTTTTTCGTTCTAGTCTACCTGTTCTAATAAATAATTATCAAAACTTTAAAGCAAATGCCAAAATTACAAAATCAATACCTACTTTCCGTAAGCTTATGGTACATTGTTGTGCTTATTTTTTATTTTTTTAGAAAAAAAAGATCAGATTATGTTGTGTAGCACAAAACTAATGAAAAGGTATTGAAAATTCTAACTCTGAAGTGAAATTGCTATATTTAGGAAGGCAAATTTTGAATTATTTCCTTTGAAACTATTAATGTGAACATCAGGAATTCAAACTGAATAAGCTTCTGACCTGCATTCAAAGTGGATTTTCACATTTACAGTTTACCAAAGCACCAGCAAAGGATGATTCATAACTCTTGGGGATGGAAAGGACCATCTAACCTCTCTGTGCTCATAACACAGCCCACACAATTTTCTTGAATTGGCTCTCCAGAACCAATAGCTGTGGTTGAACTTAAGTATGGCTTTTACAGAAACATCTCCTCTTGATTTTAAATTTTCCAGTCATGGATAATCTGTCACAATCATTGGCTAAGTTATTTCAGCACTTAGTTATGTTGTTATAAATATATATGCCTTATTTCTAGTTTGAATTTGTCTAGCTTAAATGTCAAGCTGCACTAGAAGGACTTCTCACACCCATCATCCTGTCAAGGTACAGAAAAAGGCACTTCCACAGCATGGTCCATTTGACCCCTCTTAAACAGCT
Source organism: Erpornis zantholeuca (assembly GCA_013400515.1). NCBI lineage: Eukaryota > Metazoa > Chordata > Aves > Passeriformes > Timaliidae > Erpornis > Erpornis zantholeuca. Next base: position 90,553 of record VZTN01021116.1, read on the forward strand.
ACCTTAGGAAGAGATAAATTATAGCCCAGAAATGCTTGTTCCTCTCAATTGACTATAAAGGAAATCACAGAATCATGGAGTGGTTTGCATTGGAAGGGACCTTAAAAACCATCTCATTCCAACCTTTGCCACTGGCAGGGACACCTTCCACTAGACCAGGCTGCTCTGTGCCCCATCCAACCTGGCCTTGAACACTTCCAGGGATGGGGCAGCCACAGCTTCTCGGGGAAACCTGTCTAGTTGTGCTCACAGATGTTTGTCACTGTGCTCAGATACAAATATTTATATCTAGCTAGAGGAATCCCACCCTGAATTTCCATATAGCTTTGCATGGAAGAACTGGAAAACCTTAAGACATGAGATTTTTTCTTTTTTATGGGTCCTTAATGACTGGCTGCACAACACTTTCTTCTGTTTGATTAACTCCTGTCTCTGTGCCGGTAGTTCTTCACCCCGAATTGTTGGGGTTCTCACTGTAACACAAGCACACATTTTAGCTGTGCTTGCCCAGTACAGCAGAAAACTCTTCTGTTTCCGACTCCCCTTTCTGCCTGCCCAACGACTGCCCAAGGACTGCCTCAACCCCTTCAGCTACAGAACTGGATTGGCTCCATCTTATTCAAATATTCTGATTCCTCAAAACTCCAGGACACGCTTTCAAAATCCCTACTTTGCAAGATACAGCCCCAGAGACTCTAAATGTTGAGCATTTGCTTAATTTGCAGATGAAATACTTAACATCTGGCTCCTCTGGAATGAAAATAACTTGCTTACACTTCATTTATCAAACAGTAACTCAGTAACTCTTTGTCAGTACCTTGTCCTCTTCATTACTTTACAATCCTCAATTAACTTCACTCCAAAAATATTTGACAAGGAAACTAGACCCTGACTAAACTACTTTTGGAGAAATGGAAAGTTGAAGAGTTTGCAATGTAAATTTTCCAAACCTGCAACACTATGAATGCAGAACTGCAGCCACTCTGCCTATATCAGAAAATACAGCAGCATAGGGGATTTCTCAGAGCAATCAGCAAAACCTCATACATACAACTTTGGAATCATTTAGGTTGGAAAAGACCTCTTAGATCATCGTGTCCAACCATTAACCCAGCACTCACCACTAAACCATGTCCCCAGGTGCCACATCCACACATATATCCAACACTTCCAGGGATGCTGACTCCACCACTGCCCTTGGCAGCCTGTTCCAATGCCTGATTACCCCTTCAGCAAAGGAATTTTTTCCTAATGTCCAACCTAAACCTTCCCTGGTGTACCTTGAGGCCATGTCCTCTTGTCTTGTCATTTGTTACCTGGGTGAAGAGCCCAACCCCCCCCAGCCACAATCTCTTTAAGGGAGTTTTAGAGAGGGATAAGGTCCCCCTTTATCTCTTTACACTGGTATTACAAAGTCAGCCTCAGTTATCATGGTGACAGACAGAACTTCCCAGTATCTAGGGCTGTTCTTGGGATTTATGTCAGTAAGTGCACTAAAGCCAAACAGTTGCTGCAGACTTCAGGCAGCTGAATAGTGCCACATCACTTTAAAGTGAAATATTACATTTCTCTGGAAAAAGATATTACTAGAAACTTTTAACCCACAATTTCTTGAAAATAAACTTTATGAAGCTGGGAATTAATCCTCTCCATGAAAAAATAAGAAATATAAGGGTTTGCTTCAGCAACCTAAAAGGAAATTGTGCTTTGATGAATTGGGAAGTGTGTAATAAATTAGGGGAAGCAAATAATACTCTGCATTGTAACCTTTGCTCACAGACTTGGCTGTAAGTGTTTCTTACCCTAAAGTACAACCGATAAAGGTTCCAGGCTGAATAACTCAGGACTAATTAGATTTTTTTGTTCCTCTGAGAGCTCTCATGTCAAGCTGACAGCTCAGGCTGAATGTGGATAAACTGGAATTCCTCATCTCCTGCCTACTCCAAACCCTCCAGTTCTGTTCATCAATGACCTCTTGCCCCCCACCAATATCAAGGTGTGTAACATGGGCATCATCTCTTATACTGGATACTATGTTCACTCCAGGACTGCAGCTGCTTTTTATATTTTTCTTTCCAGATAACAATCCTAGTGGCATGCAACAGCCTTCCTTACCCTTCATCCAGATTCCAATCTGCAGAAGTCACAGAAACACTGAGGAATCTAGCTTTGAAAAACAACATTTTCTTGTTTGTACCAAGTCATAAGGATCCTGCCAAGCTCATTTCTCCCACCCATCACTTTGATTTTCCTCAGCCACATGCATTAGAAGCTGCTTTCCATTTCCCCTCATGACACATCCTCCTCTTGTGCAGCAGCACATCTCCCATCAAATGTCAGATTCCAACCTGGATCACCTCACTTGCTGCTCTTTGCTGTGCACACACCAAACACTCAAGCCAGCACATCTCCTGCAGCATCCTTTTGGTAGGAAAAATCAAACAGCAGATGAACATCATCACCCACCATCACCTCATTCTTAAAACTCTTCTGTGCTGTACAGGAAAAAATCTCCTACTGACTGGATAATTTATATACTGAGACCACTTCCTCACCAGCTAAACAACACTATCTCCTTTCACTCTTCAATTTATCTTATCAAATCTTGTAATTTGTCATGTCTCTATATTGCAAAATCTATTGAGCCATCACTAATTTTTGTTCTGCATTTGTGTAAGATGAGTAATACAGAAATACAAAGGAATCCTGGATCTTGACTCATGTTCTTACACTGAAAAGTATTACCAGTGAGATTGTTTTCCCCCCCTTTTTAAAGTAAAATGACAGTTTATTTCTGTTATGGAAGTTGAGAGACTCCAGAAAAAAAATCCCACTTTAAAGAAATGGTATCATGAACCTTTAAAAAACTACAACAACCCCCAATATTCTTTTACGTATTTCAGGTTAAAATGTCTCATTACTTCTGATAATGTGGAACTGGCTACAAAATTACGTTTCAAAATTAATATTCCTTGATCACATGAATGGCTTTCAACATGTTCTAAAGAGTCATAATTAATACCTTTTTATCTATTTGTTAAGCCATCCAATTTCTCTCTTTGGGACCTAGTTAACCATTTTTGTTACCTAAATATTTTTGTAGTAAATTTTGGACAAAGATGGGCCTCACCTACCCCAGAGAATATTAAATCCCAAGTTTCCTAATGTGGCAACAAGCATATACCTTCTTTCTGTACCATCTGCTCCATTTTTTTTAAAAAAAAAAACAACCCTCCATGCACAATGGTGAGATTGTTTTAACTTTCTTGTTAACAGATGCAGAAACAGCTGAATGCTTTTTCTCAGAAGCACTTAATCCACACTCCAAACCTACACTATATCTTCTGAGGGTAATTTAAGCATCATATCTAAACACCAATTAGAACTACAGTTTTCCTAATGGTAAATATTAATAACCTGTCCTTCTTGCAAGGAAAAAAAAAATACCCAAACCCTTCACCACTGACAAAACTACCTCATGAAATTACTGTTTCTCACTTCCAGGCCGTTTGCATTGCAATAATTCTGCACAGAGACTGCTTGCTTCCAGCAGTTTTAGCACCTTCTGCAGTAAAACTAACACATGTGGATCTCTGGAGAGTCTTATTTTTTTCCTGTTGTCCCAATTCCTTGCCATCAAAAATGACAATCCTGTCAGCACATCAACACATTTTAAGACTGACCTGTGCCAGTACACAGCCTGGAATATTGTATTAGTACAATTCCTCCAGGCTGGATCCCAGCCTCATCCCTACCTGCCAGTGTTAGCAACCCTATGCAAATATTTATCATGTAATTTTTTTTTTTTTTTTGGTAATTATTTCTTATTATTACATATTTTTCTCCTAGCATTATTGGAATTTAAATTATGTGAAATTAGAGGCATATAATTCTTAGGCAGAGCTTTTGGCTGTGGAATTCATTCCAAATTAGTAAAACAGAACTGGATATTTTTTAACCACTCAGGTATACTCCAGGTTTCATAGCCGTTCTGTAGTTGAAGCCTGAAGGAGACCACTTATTTCATACACGTTCTCAGGGCTTTGCAGAAAGGCTCAGGGCTTTTATGAAAGCCCAATATCTTACATTTTCATCCATGTGCATATTAACTAACATAAATACCCCCAGAGACAGAAAGGTGTCTTACCAAGGAAAAATCCCTCCTCATAGCCCCTCTCCTGAGGATGTCATGTAGGAAAGGGTGTAACTTCTACCAATAAGTAACTAAACAATTTAATTGCTATAAAGGGAACTGAATTATCCAAGGGGATTTAACTGGGAGGAAGAGGCTTGATTTTAAAAGCAAGAAAACCATCTTGATTGTGAAATTTTGTCACTGTAGAACAGCAGATATGAGAGATGTATCAGAAAGCTCTGGCTGAAGCTTAATCCTAAACTGGAAAACACAGCCAGAAATATAAGTACAGCAGCACATACCACTAAAAACATGACTGGTACTTGATTAACTGTTTTCAGTTTCTGAAGTCTGATATCCCGTTCTAGAATTTTCCTTCATTTTGTGATTTTTCCTTAGTTCTACTAACACCAAAATATTGACCTAGTGCTGTATCCTACGAAAGTTTAAAGTCTCCAAGAATCTTTCAAAACTTGCCAGTGAGGCAAATATTACAAGGAGAGAAAAAGAATCCCATCTTAATTACATCCCATTTAATGTCCTGCAAGTATCCCTCTCCTTTTCTCCTATGTGCAACAAATTAAAAAAAAAAAAAGCTGAAATAACAAATATATCAAAACTTGTATTACTAATAACACCAGAAGCCTCAATTTAGCACATGCTTTTTGTCAGACTGAAGGTATAGTTTAAAAATTAAGCAGATGACTGCTTTGCTGAATTGAGGTTTACACAACCTTGAAGCTAAAGTCAGAAAGCTGGAATAATACAAAACCTCAGGGAAAGAATACAAAAACCCCAAAATAAAATTCATAAAATGTGTCTGGCTGCCTCAAGCCTGGTGTTTTCACTTGATTTTCCTAGAGAAATATTTCTAAGCAGTACCAAGTGTGCAGCCAGGCTCCCCGAAATGGGTCTGGTTTGTGAAAGGTAAAACTTTGGTTTTAAAGAGATTTTATAGCAACCAAATCAGTGTTGCCTTCTGATGCCTGGAGGTGTATCAAAGGATGAGAGAATGAGCACTTTTGTCTCAGGGCATGGACAGGACAGGGGACACAAACAAAGGCAATCAAACATCATTTGTACTGTTGCATTCTCAATAACTCTTTTTTTTTGTTAGTGGTATCAATGATTTAAATGAGAAGTGGCACTTCACTGAGTGGGACATGATAAATGGAGTGAAACAAAACACAAAATCCCTGCTTATATTCAGGAATCTTTGTCTTCTCCTGTGTGCAATGCCAAGCTGAACAAGTACTCAAGTTTGAGTATTATTATAGGACTTAAGGAAAAAAGTAGGCAAATAAAATGGAAAATAACAGGTGATAAGAGTTATAAAATATATCTCCAGTTGGTTTTGGTGTTCCCATATTATTATCTGCCCCCTTCCAGATTTACTCTGCTATTCTAGAGGTTTTACACTCTTTATTGGCACAGTGATAAGCCAGGGATGCCTGAGATGTCCATAGGTAAGATTCTATCATGGAATCATCGAATCCCAGAATGGTTTTCGTTGGAAGGGACCTCTGAGAACATCTAGTTGCAACTCCACAGGCTGGGTCACCAGCCACTAGACCAGTGTGCTCCAAGCCCCATCCAGTCTGTCCTTCTATCCACGCTCAATCCACCAGGACAGGTCTGTCAAGTGTCTCTCATATGGGTAACACCTAAAATGAAGATCCTGCTCACGAGAAATTAAGTTTCATGCAATTTTTCTTCAACTGTAGGTTAATTCCAAGTCAAACACCCTTATTACATGATCCTAAAGCTCTCATAATGTTTCATCCAGACAGCTCACATCCTGTGCTGTACAGAGCTGGGCAGCTCTGCTGCCGACTCACAGCTGCTGCATCTCAGTCTGAGCTGGCTCGGAGCAGCACTGAGAGTGAACTGACAACTACAAGCAGCTCCACTTCATAAAGCACTTTTAAAACTTTCAAGGAGAAAAATATGAATGATTGCTCATGTTCAAGGGAAACCTGAAAGAATGGTATAAAATACAACTGACCTTGCATTACATAATGCTGTAAGTACATAGTATTGTCCATGATCTAACAAATTCACAAACCCATGAATTCTGCGGAGAGCTGAAATATTATTCTGTGCAAAGACAAAAAGACACCTTCCTTTTAGGAGTCTTCAATTTTATTAGGATGCTTCAGCTACCAAGTTTCTTGGTATTAACTCTTGTATCAGGATGTACCTGCTGCATGGATGCAATGCCACTGTCTTTACAAAAATTAATGCAAATTATGGAAGAAGAACATATTTATGTTTGTGAAATATCTTGGTGGACTTAATTAAGTTACCTTTTTTCCCCAGTATCTGCTCTAGAATTATAGTTCTCATCTACACTTGAAATAGTATTTATGTATTACATGTTAGATTGCCTTGAGCAAAGTACCAGAAGTCAGATTTTCATCCATTCTAAGTTTTTTTAAGCCTCTCATGAGGCACATAAGAACATACCTTTAGAAAGTAACATATTCTTACTCTCAGATCCTTTTACATCAGTACAACTGTGCTTGAAATGCCTCAAGTATGTATTTGAATCTGGCCATACAGTTAGAAAAAAATAATTATAAAGTTTATGAGACTAGGAGTTGCTTTTGTTTATACGAGAGATTCAGCTGATTGCACACCTACACTTATCTTCCCACTAACAGAGCTAGCAAATTTATCTGACAAATCATATTTTTTTAACCATTCCATATGAAAAATAATAAGATTTTGCAGTGTGAGCTCCTATGTTGAGCAAGGCTCACTTTTTGTTCAGCACTTCCAGCACAACAGGTTTGAACAGGCAGCGACACAATGGAGCACAACCCTCTGTGTGGTTGTACAAACTGCATCAGCAGAGTCACTCCACACCAGTGCCTCCTGCCTCAACAGAACCACATCCACGCTGCCTGAAAGCCTCACGTGCCACTTGCAACAATTCCTGTACTGTGTTGTGTAGTAGGACGCTGATGTATGTGCAATCCAAGAATTTTAAATATCCCCACAGGACATCAAATACTATCCAGACCATTTGTAAATACTTTCCCAGTGCTATGCAGAAAGGGAGCCAGTTCTTTTCAATCTACTTCAATGACATTTTTGTCTTATCTAAAAATCTATGTTCCTGTTCAATAAAATCATCTGGGCAATTTACTGCTTCATCAAGTACTGCAAGCTTATGCCCTCATTAATAAATTCTGTTGGAGCGTTAAGATTATCCCCAGTAGAGACAGCTGGGAAACTGCAGTATAAAGTCAAGCAGCACATTTAATGACCAATGAACTTCTGGAAACTTAGTCAAAATGATACATCATTGTGTCAGACACTCTTAAGCATTATGCAGCTTGGTCTCCCTCTTTAGAAACATGAAACCCCCTGAAACTGCTACCACAAATTGGGAACCTTTTAAATTATTGCCAAGCCACCTGCTTTTCTCCAAGAAACTTCATAAAACTCTTCAAATTAGTAATGTCATTAAGTAAAGCTTACAGAACTGTTGTTATTCTGAAGGAGTATTAGCTGTTTAGCTTAAGGAAACCAACAGGGATTTTTATAATGGAAAGAACTGTCATATATATTGTATAATCTTCCATCATTGTATAATGTTCCAAATGAAATGCTTTAAAATATTATTGAATATGCTATTCTTTCACATTTTAATCTTTCTGGGAGAAAACCCTATTAACCATATTTTCAGGATTAAATTTATTGAATGAAGAAGTTCAGTTCAGGAGAGGAGACATGAAAGATTCTCAATCAGTTTATGGGTCTTCAGATGGTATGAAGAGTCATATAAATCAAATGCCCCATTTTACATTTCTGAGAAGCACTGGAAGAAATAGTGCTGGGATCGAGGAGGGAGCCCCATTTCCCCTGTTCCTTCTCTTTTTTCTATGGCCCTACACAGAGCAGGCGAGGATGGATTATAGGAATGCCTTCTGTCAAAGAGTTGGCCAAAACTGTGCCATCTCATCTTGGAGCAATTTATCCAATAAGATGATTTAAAGGACAGTTCAGTGGCACCATTTTTGGAAGGGAAAAGCAGAAGGGAAGGAATATAAATCAAAGGTGACTGGCAGGTAAAGGATATATGCAGCAATCAGCCAAACCATGTGCACACTGGCACACATTCAACAAGATCATTTATAAAAATTTTAAGTCAGGAGTACACAAAAGGGGGTCTGGTGCTAACTAAATCCACAGATAGATTACACGGCACTGAAATAAACACTTCCAGATGCTGGCATACAAAAACCTTTTACAGAAATAAATGTTTTCTTTCATAAATCTGAAAGGAGGAACCTTGGGATGGTGGCTGGGAGAGAAGGGAACAAGATTTCCAAGCTGATATTTGACTTCCTACTGCTTTTATAGAATAATAACTCATCTTTTTTGAACACACAGTGTTAACACTGTAGAAATACAAACAACTACAGACAACAGCTTGAAGTATAGACAAAGACATCATAAGTATGTAACTGTTTAATGAAATATAATGCCTTTTTTTTTGCTTTCCAAATGAGAAGAAAGCATGAAAATGTCAATTTGACTTTTTCTATATCAGAAACTGAATGTGTAACAGAAGGGAAAGTTTTCAAATGCCTTTTGACATGTATACATACATTTCATTTTTGAGAAGTGATTAAGAATGAAATTCCGACTTCTTCAAAATCAATATCAATTGATTCTGAATATCAATATGGGCAGTCTATATTTTACAGCACCCTAAGTATCAGAGATTTTTTGTTTGCTTTCCATGTAACTAATTTATTTCGGAAAGAGCATTCAAAACCTTTTATCATTCAAGTGCTTTAGAAAAATTTAGCTGTACTGTATCCACATTGTGTCTATTGAAGCAATTGTTGAAGATTATATTCCAGAACTTCTTCTCACTACTATATTGATCTGAAACAAGCAAAAAGAAATTCCTTTCAGTTAAGAGGACTAAGCTGCAGACCAAATCTGAGCAGCAATTCCAGGTTGTGGAGTTTCCTCTGAAGAGACTCAAAAGCCATGTGGACACAACCCTGTGCCCTGTGCTCTGGTGGACCCTGCTCGAGCAGGGAGCTTGGGCCAGATGACCTCCAGTGGTGCCTTTGAAATGACCAATTCTGTGACTCTGTGAACTGTGAAGGTGAGTTTTTCTTGAAGTTTAAGTCACCTAAACCAAACTTGTTTTCCAAAATGTCCTCTTCCACAAATATCATACTGACACAATATCCTTTGAACTTTAAGTTTCCCTCTCTCCTTTCTACGCCCTGAATCTGCTGGTTTAATCTCTCAAAAGCTTCGCTTTTCCAGGTCTTCAGCTACTATTCCACAGATTTTGTTTTGTAGGGGAAATTAATAGAGTCAAAAGCACCATTATATTGAAATTATTGAAGACCTGTGATGAACCTCAGTGTTTTTCACCACAGAAATTGATTTAAGCATTTGCATAAAAGCTGAGCTCAATCAGGATCAATAACAAGCACTTTAAAAACATCAGAAGTAGAAGATCTCAACTAAGTATATGAAACTATGATTACCATGTACATGTAACCTACTGAAGTCCACATGGGATACTTGCTTAAGAACCTCAAGGAGTATAGGCAGGGCTCTATAAGGCCCAAATCATCCAAGTCTCTGCCAAATCACATTCTCTGGGTGTTACATATTCTTTGTGCAGGGAATGTCACAAGCAGTATTATAAACACGGGTTTGTAAATATTCATTGTTTTATGCTGCATTGGCACTTTTATGAGACTGAAATATTTAACAAGAGAATGTTTAGACTAGCAAGCCTTTTCATAGTGAAATGCCTGGGAGGCTGAAGGAACATTCTCCCCCAAACATAAATACCCAAAGAAATGTTGGTTATACTCCTGTTCATTCAATACATCCCATTTACACAAGCAAAGGCTGCTGAATAATGGTCACTGTCTGCCACGAGCCTGTGCAGGATTATAATTTACATTTGTGAACTCAGTTTCTCTTAACTAAACATCTAAAGCATTTCATTTCAGAGCTGGCATAAACTAAAGACAAAGAACCTGCTTTGGAAACATTTCCTTGTTGTTTTCGCCTGTGGTCTTCCACTGTTGTAGCTGAGCACTTTGCTTTTCATTTCAGAGAAAAGGATCTCATCTGTCCTGTTTGCTACACAAGTACTACTTACAAACTGTTCATGCACCACTCACAAGTGCTCCTATCAAGATTTCAGGTAAGCACTGTATATTGTTCATTGAATAAATATTCTTAGAAACTATTTGTTACCCCAACTGTCTGAAATACAATCAATTCAAATAACTTAAAATAATTTCTCTAAAGACATTGTGCTTGTAATCCTGGTAAGAAGTATCCAACTGACATTTTTGTGAACACTTTGCCATAATAAATACTATTATTCGGAATATTACTTGGAAGAATATTAGGATCATTCCTACAGGCCCAGTCAAGACTGGATATAATTCTCACTATCCACTTCCTTAACTTAAATGCACACAGAAACAGACAGAGGTACAGCACATGGAATTGCATTATCCCATATGATAGAAAGTTCCATACTTCCCATTCCTGTCTTGCAATATTTAATATTTCTCTGATTTTTGAAATTCTAGACCATGCTTTAAAGTAGAAAACACTAAGCATCACCCAATACTATTAATAGAAAATATTTGGACAAAAGATACATCTAAACTACCTTAGACATGATACAAGGCAGAAGAATCCAGAGTACACTTGCTGCTTTTCACTGTGGCTTGCACTTGGGAGACAAAACCTAAATGTTCTAATTATGTTAGTCATTTTGACATAGCTATTAAGGTCAAAATAAATGCAAACGGATCATTTTCACTGGTTTAATGCTCGTTCTCATTTACCATATGATTATAAAACTTTCAAAGTGTTGTTTCTGTCCAAACCAACATCCATCAAATGCTGCTAAAGAATAAATTGTATAGCTTAACTCTTTTTTCCAAAACCAACTCCTTAGGAACACTTATCACCAAATCAGATGGAAGGGAGTGACAATCATGATGAAACAGCAAAAAAGGAAAAGATATGAAAAAATATCACCATTCACGCTTTACAAACACATATTTGCTATCTTAAGAAACCAAAGGTGTATGTATTTTTAAAAAATAAAATATTCTCCTATGTCTTCTTTTTACATAGAAATTAAATCTCAATTCTCTGTCTTTCCACATCACCCATGCTGATGCAGGACAGCACAACTGTTGCATTTCATTTTCCCCATTGGAAAACCTGTTCCCTGGAGATTTGGATTCAGATATGAACTTTCTGAATGCAGCAAGCCCTTGACAGCTGCCAGTCTGTAAGTTATTACTGTCCATAAAAATCCATAAAAATAGCCCTTTTAGTTACTTCAAAGAGTTCAGGGAAGGGTTTAGATCCTTCTGATACAATTTCCCCTCAGACACTGCAGAGAGCAGCTCAGACTTCTGACATTATACCAAGGTTTTGCACTGCCTACACAGGCAGTGTCACACAGCTCCTGCGGCCGAGATCTGAGGAAATGGCCATGCCTGATTACATAAAAACCTGCAGTAGTTCTGTTAATCCATTTCCTCAAGTTTGGTCACACACATGCCACCAGACCTGGCCATCATTAAAGTGTATTTGCTGTGGAAATCTGCCTTGAGGCAGATTGCAGAGGGTACTTAGTGCTCGATCCACATTTGTGCCAAATTAAGACACAAGAGGTCCTGGTTGCTGCATGGACAACTGTCATGGCCAGGTCCCTCCCCAAAACTGCCAGTGAGGGCACTCACAGGGGGAAGGACCTAAATGCAGACTCTGCAATACCTCTCAAAACACTTTTCCTGAGCTTTCTCATTAAAAGCAGAATCGTATTACAGCTCTACAACATCTGTAGGCATCCAGAAGCTGACCCAAGATTCCCTCTTATTCTTGGCTTGTTCAGGGGGAACAGGATCTGCTCCTCTCATCAACCACGTTGACTGTAGGTAATGTTAACAAATTAAATTGTTCAGTTGCACTGTTTGGGAAGTTCACAAAAATGGAGGACATTAAAAAACCCCAACCCAAACCAGGGTATTTTATTATACCTTGTGGTTGAAGAAAAATTTGAACTTTGGTTAATAATTGGTCAAACCACTTTTAGTGAGGGTCAGGGAAGGAAGATTCACCTTTCTGCAGCTGTTTATGTGAGCTCTTTACTTTTTTAAAATAAAGTTAAATATATCCTCTGCTTTCAGAAGCTATTGCCATATTCTTAGCCACATCTCTTAGCAAACTTCTGCTAAAGACATTTTTCTGTTTTGGATTGGAAATCCTACCCAACACTTTACATGATATTAATCGAGCATTTTTGAGTGGCAGAAGAGAAAGGTGAAGTCATGGAAAGACAATTCATTGCAATTGTGTATTGACTATCATTAATAAAACAAACTTTCACTGCCATCTATAAAAGCACTGATTAGTTTTGGCACCAGGAAAATGCTATCTTCACATACTCATTTTCTCTTATTTTCTCTTGTTCCTTGCTTCTGAAGTCCCATGATTTCTTTTATATTTATGGCTTTCATATACTTCTGTATCACTTTTAGGTAGATGAATTCATCCAAATTCAGAATAAATTTCCTTTCCTAAAATCTCTCAGAAATTGGACAATTTCTTCCCAATTTTTAGGAGCTGAGATCCTGTTTGGTGGACTTTGTTTGGTTTTCCCTAAAATGATTTCTTTGACATTTATTATTTTCTAAATGCAGATATTCTGAGGTAAGCAGGATATATGCCACACACAACAGCAGATGAGAAGAAAATGACCCCAATTTATGACACTGGAGATGGACTGCTTTCCCATTTTCATCAGCTGAGAAAATTAAATAAAGAATTCGTTTGGCTGCTCTGAACAATGGATTTGCAATTTGCATAGAAAAAATGATGGCAAAACCTCAGAACCCATCAGTGTTTTACCACAAGCTCAGTTCTATTACATTTCAGTGGAGATTCAAAGTTGTCTAAAAAAACCATTCTCTTCTTTCCCCAACCATAAATGTGTCACTTGAGAGTTCAACTTCCAATAGGAGCAGTATCTGACACACAACTAATTTTAGAATATAAAGTGCTCTTCACCATATTGGAATACATATAATTTAAAATAACTGTAAACCTAAACTTTGGAAAAACAGAAAATTCAAGCACTAACGAAAAAGCATAATTTGTAATTGAAAGAAAATAATATTTAAAAGGAAAAAAAACCTTTTTTTTTTGTCTTTCCAAAAAGAGACAGAAATTACTAAGTTTTATTTCCCAAGAGAATTATGCCACTTTTATAAAGAAAATTACAGTCACCACAAATTGCTCTCAACAATTCCAAAGCTTCTTCATTTGACCACTTGAAAATCAGAGTCCTTTAAGATTATAAATATAACTTTTTATAACTCTGTTATTACGCACTGTGAATGGGGAAAGGGGGCCAATCTTGTGGCCGTAGCGTCGAATGGCCTCTCTGATGTGGCTGGGCTGGATGGCATCACTTTGAGCCTCCATCCCACAGGCTGCAGTGCTCTGCAACAGAAAAACACATAAATTGTTACTAAATCAAAAACACACAACAGACCTACAGTGCATAAAGTATGAAAATAAACCTTTATAAAATGCACCGATTTTTTTTTTTTTTCCTGAGGATACACATCATTGCTGCCACACACTACATGAGAGAAAAAAAGCTATTAACAAATTAAAGAGGACTTTTACATGAACTTTGCTTAAGAAACCCAAAGAACACCATGTTAGTCCTCTTAAATCTTTCACCTGGCAGTGCTCTATGTTGCAACTGAAAAGAGCAGAAAATGTTCAAACTGAAACTAAAGGGTCATATAAGTCATACTGCAATTCCCACAGAAACTATTTTAAAAACATTTCAGGCTCTTATTGTGATGTCAAGGGGTGGGGAAAATATTGAACAAGCACCCAAAATTGAAAGCAATTTGACACCAAAATCACCATTGGGTAATATCAAATTGAAATTTGAAGCTGAAACATGTGACACAATGGTGTCAGAAGGATGCAAAAAAAAATTAATTACCTTAAGCTGGAAAGTTTTAAAATTTTAAATTAAATTTTAAATTTTAAAGTTTTAAAATTTTTGTATTGTGGACCCTAAATAGGTAAAAATAAGAATTCAATGCTACTGGCACAGTGATTGTACAACAATTTTCCAGAGACGTAAAAAGTTACTCTTTCCTCCTTGCTAGCCAACTTGAAATGTTGATTTAGGCTCCACCTAGACACAGCTGCTTGCCAGAATTCAGATGACTTATCTAGTGATGGCTGCTTGGCAATAAATTCATGAAAATTGTGTTAGTCAGTGCACTGAGAAGGACAAAAACTTTAATTATACACTGAAGTTTAATGTACACACATACACAGGCCCCTCATACATTCACATCCTATCCTAATGCTCTCAAACTTGGGTTATTTTTTACAACATGTTTTATTTTCAAGTGCTCTGAGTCCACTAGAGCCTATGAGTACACACAGAATTATTCATAACATGATGGCAGATTCTTCCTCTGCTGATTGACATCAATAAAGGGAATATGAAACTCGAATATTTTCTGCTGGACTGGGCCTTCATGGACTAAAAATAGTATTTTTCACCAAGTTAACTTGTTTCAATGCCTCAGTTATATCCAGTATGTACCTAAGGAAATTGAATAAGTCATAAGACAATTTCATTAAAACTCTGCACTTTTTGGAATATAATTATTTTCAAGGACATTTAGTCAAACACTAAGAAATTAAAATAAACTCACAGCACCAGTAAAATATAATGTATCAGAAACTACACCTCCAGATAAATTTCTGTTCCTAGGAATTATAATGAAAATCAGGAACAGGAACAAAATAGAATCAAATATAACATAAAAAAAGAAGAGGAAAAATCAGAAGTCTTTCCAGGATTCACTAAAAGCTTTCTAACCAGAGCAAAATAAGGACAGGAGGAAGTCAAACACTTCAGGACTATCCACAGCACTTATGACATCAGAAGAAGAAAATACATCTTTTTCTACCTGATCACTGTAGAAATCCCTGGTTTTGGCCTGAAAAGTGAGTATTTTTTAATAACAAAACACACAATAAAATCCCAAGTCACTTTTCAGAAAAATGAGCACTGCCACCACATTTCTTCAAAACAGCCCCAAGTGACCAGCACAGGCCTTCCTATGCAGTTTATTTAATCACATTGATTTCTCTTGTGGGTTTTAGGTACATATATCCCTCTCAGATAGAAGACCAAGATTCTGCAACAGCAGACAAGAATTGTAACACTTATATTTCACACCCTGAATATGAGACACCCTTGTTTTATGCAGTTAACAAATATTTAGCTTGAATGCAACCAACTGGTATAAAAATAAAGCGAGTCAGGCAAATTTGTTAAAGGCAAGGGATGCAGTCACCTAAGGCTGCTGGGATCAGGAGAACCACGAGCATCTCTTTGCCTATTTTGCTTATGTTTTGACACTTAAAACCTGCTTTTGCTTCCCCTGTCAGAGAAGGGGATGATGATTTTGGAGTAGTGGCTATTGCTGTGCCTGTACAAGAGCAAGTTATCTTAGAAGCAGAAGTTGTCACCTTAACAAAATTCAGTTTGCAGACATTATTTGGAAAATTTAGCCTAATTCTGATAGAGAAAAAAAAAACAAACCACACATTTGGACCTATGACAACAATGGTCATTAATATATGATATAGGTTAAAATTAATATTTAAGATGAGACACATTATTTACTGTGAGGGTGGTTAGACACTGGCAGAGGTTGCCCACAGAAGTTGCCCTAGAAATGTCCAGGTTGGACAGGGCTTGGAGCAACTGAGACAGTGGAAGGTGTCCCTGTCATGGCAGGAGGTTGGAACAAGATGATCTTTACAATCCCTTCCAGCCTAAACCATTCTGTGATTCTGTGATGATTTCCTGAGGATGTTGTTTTTGTTTCTTTCTTTTTCCATTTTTTTTTCCTCCAGGATTGTGCCCCAAATACCTTTTTTCTTTTCCTTTGTTTGGATTTAGTGGAGTCCTGTCCAATTCCACCATTCCCCAAGGCTCCTGAGGGGGTTTTCCCAAGGTGTTGCTGCCCTGCTGATGCTGGGGGGGTGGGTGTAGGGGGTGGTGTGTTCTCAGGGGAGTCCAGACTGCTCTTCACATTCGCAGACTGCCCTAAGAGATGTGGCTGTAAAAGCAAGATGTCAAATAGCCATAATATAATCAAATGACAAATAAACCCCACCCCAATTATTTCCTTCTCAGATTTCCTGTTGGAAGACATGCAATACAGAATTTGGTTTTCTCATTCTAGGAGTTACTATAATACCTGCATAGTATCAATGCATGCAACACAGCGCTCAGTGCACTTGCCAGTTTTGAAAACTTTCATCTCCAAATCTACAATAGAGCCTTGAATATAGAGAGAAGAAATTTTCATCCAAGAAAATAGGACTTTTATTTAATTATAAAGATGCTGCTAAGAATTTAACATTCAGAACTATAATTTAATGTCTTTCTGTCTAAATACATTATTTCAAAGTTCACAAACTCCATAACAGAAGTCTGTATCAATACCACATTCAATAATGTCTACTTTGGAAGAAAATAGATGTAAAAGCAAAATATAAAATGCATTAATACGTGAAAAGGCAAGTTTTACCTCAGTAGAGTTGTGGTACTGTATGAAGGTGGCAGATATGGCATGACTGAATGGGTCACCAGCTTTGGGAGCCATGTCCTGTTTAACCAAAAGGGCCAAGTCCACCAGCTGGAGGGGGAAAACAGGTGGGGTTACTGACATGGTACTAAAAATCTTATTGTAACAATGGGAGAGCGAGGGTTATGGGTTGAGGCAGAATATTCTTAGTGTTTCTCAGATAAAATAAAATTATTCACACATTTCAACCTAAAGAACCTTTCTTTTGCACTTCTGTAAATATATGGAGCAATCAATCTACCCAAGAGGGCTGGGCTTGGCACTAAGGTAACATTTTGTTTTCCAGGAAATCCTTCTTTCTGATGCAGTTGTGCAATGGGATTGAATGAGCCTCGGTGCACTGCCAAAGGTCACATAGCAAAGTGTGTGGTTTCAGTTTGGACTTGAAAAAGGTTCGTGCTGGACTCCCCCCCTCTCTTCTGCAGCCATTATAAAACATTTCTATTTGTGTATGAGATGGATGAACACGGTACAGCACACATCTGTCACACAGCAAATTGAAAGGCAGACTGGATTTTTGAGCTGGTCTAGAGGAAGGTGTCCCTGCCCATGGCTGGGGGTTGGAACTGGATGAGCCTTAAGGTCCCTTCCAACCCAAACCACTCTGAGTCCACAAATCCAGTCAGCTTGGACAGCTGAATGAGTGACTGCAGTTTTGCAGTCTTTACAACCCAGTCCCCAAGGATGAAGTACCTCCAAGAGTAATTAATTCATTTTCATTAGAGTTCAGTCAGTCCCTTACCTGGGCCACAGTCTCATATGCTAAATATGCCAAAATTTCCATTGCAACTGCATTTGGCTTTATTTCCATACTGCTACAGTCCAACCAGTCACGGAACTTGGATGCTTTCTTTGCTGTCAGTTAAAATCATAAGGGGAAAAGGAAAAGTTAAAGACAGGTAGGCCAAAATAATCCATATTTTTGGGTTGCAGAAATACTGCAAAAGTGAAGCAATTAGTGTGAGTGTGATTTCATTGGCCAAAGAAGGAATTATCAAAATGGAACCAGTGGGGAAAGACTGTTATTTCATACATTTTGGAGACACATAAGCACATGGAATAAAGAGAAAAAACACAAGGTAGTAAACCATATGGGAGATTGGACAATAAGGAAGGGTCAACCTCAGAGGAGTGTGGACAGGACAAACCTGGTTTAGAATATATTAGTATAAAATAAATAAAATTATTGCATCACATCTTTGATGTATAAAAAAAGCATGAAAAGAAATCAACACAAATACGAGTCCGGATAAAATTTATATAACGGTATTAACAATAGCAAAGACAAATGAAGGACAGAAGAACTTGGAAATCCTGGTGTTAACCTTACAGGGTTGAGGTGCTTGCCACTGAGCCAAAATAATTTGTAGAAGAGTTTTCTTTAAGTGTGCTTTGGATAGAAAGGAATAAGGATAGATGAATAATCAACATTCATACGAGAACTTCACACTGGTAATGGGTGAGATCGATTCAGAAAAAGGGCAGAGAAAAATATGGGACAATGAAATGTAGTGTTTGATTAGAGAGTAAAAGGAGGGAAAAAGAGGATGATCTTACTTAGGTCAGTAGTGGACAAGATGATCACAGAAATCTGTGGACAGAAAGGAGCTATTAAGGCTCTTAAGGAGAGCTGTTTGTGAGACAGGACAACCAAAATGAATTGAACATAAGGTGGAAAAATCATCTGAAATAAACAGATGCCACTCTTTCAAAAAGAGTTTTCAAACAGGACTAAAAGGCTACAGACAAGTCAGGTGTTAAACAGAAAAGAGGTCAAAATAATGGTTATTTTTATTTAGGAGGGAATGAGAAGGCTACAATGCACCACTAAAAAAAGAAGAAGACACAAACAAAAAACTGAAAGAAGTATGAGAAGTGTGAAGGTCATAAAATGATCACAAAATGTTCCCTAGAATTTAAATTTGCTGTTCTGTACTACTTGATGCTTTGAGGGACCTTTTCTTTTGCCTGTCTTGAAAGGTACAGAAATATCTGGAGCTGTGATTATTAATATATATATTTTTAGAACAAGTCTCTTGAAATCCCTTCCAGGTTTATTCTCTTGTGACACAGCTTTTATGGGCTTATATTACACTAATATACTTCTTTAAACATAGTAACACAGTCAATTTTTACTGAAATAAATAAGTAAAAAATAGCCTTGTGTTAGTTTTGAACAAATGTTCTGCATGGCCTTTAGTAGGTTCTGTCTAATTGAGCTCATTTTGTGCAATTGAATTTGTGTCCAAGTCTGTCTTGGTACAATTTTATAACCACTGTAATTCTCTTATTTTTTAATGACATTAAATGTCAGTGAAAAAGAACCATATAGGCATGGTCATTTAAAAACATTCTGAAAATAGCACTGAGATATTTTTATAGATCACAATCTCCTGGTCAGCAACATTCAATTTTATTTTGCAAATTTGAGATTTTTATTTGTTCTGTCTCCAGATGGCAATTTTGGGGTTTTAAAAATGACTTTATCACAAACCTCTCATTTCCTGAAGTCACCCTAATCTGAAGTATCATTTATCTAATGGCTCACAGATGTGTGATGCCAAATTATAACTAAACATAAAAAACATATTGAATTAGGAAAAGAAATGCTTACAAAACATGTTTTCCTACATTTGCTGACATTTGCTGATGGAGAACAGTATCTCAAATGTGTCATTTATTTGCCATAAATTAGTCACTCTTTCATTGAATTTCAAAGGAAGAAGATAAGGTCTCTCCTTTTAGGACACCACTGTGCCCAAGTCTGTGTTGTAGCATCATGTGCTGTTTTGTCATGATTTTTACTGGCTCCTTCACCTCCCTTTCTCTGACATTTGACCTGAAATCTTAGTCATCACTTAACTGCTTCTGTAATGATGTTTTGCTACATGATCAAGCCCATTAATTTACAGCTCATTATAGTCGTGGCCCACAAGTACTTCTAGTAAGTTGGTTTTCAGTGCTAGTAAAGCCCTAATTCTGTCATCATGTTGTTAGTGTTGGAATGGCGTATACTGATGAACTTGGCTGATGGTGAATAAATTCCACAGCAGGAGCTTACAGCTTAAAATAGAAAAGACTCTTTAGTAAGTTCTTTGTGTCTCTGCAGATCGGGAAATAAAAGGAAAACTTGCTGCTCTTCTCTAATTTTAGATGAATTCCAAAAAACCTGCAGCCATGAAACTTTGCTAATGTGCCGACTTTAGCACCACCATGACAGACTTTGGGCAAGTGTGGTTTTAATCCATTAACTCCTCACTAGTTCTATCTTTGCAGTCATTGCCACCAGCTCAGTATTTGAGCATACAGAACACTTGGTAAATATTCAAATAAAATACTCTGATGATGGCCTGAAACTGTGCTAAATTAACTGCTTCCAGGAGCTACACAGACAAAGAATTTAAAGTTTTATTCTTGCGGATGAAACAAAAGTGCTTTCAAAAAACAGTGAGGTTCTGCTGCGCTCTCTATTACATGAAATAATAATCAAACATCTTAATACAGTGCAGCCATTATAATACTTACAAAAACTCAATTGCCGACTTTCACAGAATTCTGCATACTGGACCGAGTCCATGGCTCGTGTTTGTCTTTCTGCTCTCTGACAAAAGAGTAAAAGTACATCATGTACCTTATTCCAACAAGACTGCATTCCACCACAGAAATTATAGCACCAAAGCGCCCTCGCCACAACCTTGAAGCAACCCTCCCAAATTAAACATGCATTGAACCAGTCAAGATGCAGAAATATAAACCACAGATGGGTTATTAGTTTTGTGAGTTAAATTTCCCAGAGGAGAGTGTCAATTCCTATTTTCAAAAGCTGCCTGCACGCTGCTCACCCAGCCCAGTGGTGAGGGCTGAGAGGAGAGAGGTGCTGAGCACTGTTGCCCTGACTGAGGTGCACATTTAAACAGAAGCACATGAGTATTCTGCCTGGGTGTTTACAGATGACCAGACAAGTAAAATGTTCTCTTGGACTGAGGCCAACACATTCTGCACCAAGAACCTGTGTGAACCTAAATTTTTAGACAGGTTTAGAACCTGTGTGCTTCTAAATTGTGAAATTAATAAATTCCACTACACTGATCTACCAGACAGAGAGGGGCATTGAAGTGCCCCTTTCACACTCAAGACACAGTAACAAATAAGTGGTACATGTGTCTGTTTCTTTTTTCCTTTTACTGTTAATTTATGATTGAATTTTTATAGTTCTGAATGCCTCAGGAAAAGAAAGGAAATTAGATTGAATTAGAGCTTGTGGGAGAAAAAATATCTTCAACTGTTCACTGCTGCATTTAAGAATGTATTTCACATGGAGTCCAGTGCCAACCAAAAGAATGAATCTCTAAAGAGACAAGTTATGAAACCACAAACATTACACACACCCGCCCCTCCACATACACAGAATGCTGTAATTGAATCATGGCTGAAGCAGCACTGAAGTCCATGGTTAGCTCTGACCAGGTGCTTGAGTTCTGTTTACTTCAACAGAGCAGGGTGATTTTTGCAAAGTAAAGATGTGGTCTCCACAAGAGATTAAATCCTTCACATATCAGACGCAGGAAGCAGTAGTCAGATTAAAAAGAATGATTGTCCTTGTCAGAAGCAGACAGCTTAGTCCAATCTCTCAATCAAGCAGATTGTTTTAAACAACAAGGAAAGGAATGAGTGTCTTCCAAACTGTAATCCAATGAATCAATTATCACACCTGAACTATCACTACGGATCCAAAGTGGTGTCAGGAGAGGCTGATGGCACCGAGACTGTGCTTGTGCAGTGAGTTCGTGCAGCTCAAGAAACCATCCACAAAGAACATAAAATACAGGTGTGCTCACACCATGGACAAAAAACAAGGGAAAACCACACATACAGACATGAATTGTGCTCTGATACCCTGAACAACTTTACATCTGATGAAATGAAAATCTCAGAGTTCTTCAATCTGATTTAATAGAAGACAAAATAGCTATTGGCAAGTGTATTTGGAGACATATAAATATATATAGGTATATGTCTCTATGCTATACAACCTGCATTTGGCCTTATCAGCTCTCAAATCAGCGGGAAAAGCAATCAAATAAAACAAGAACCTAAAATTCACTGTTTCTTCCTCTGTTCTCTGCCTTTTAGGTCACTCTCCTACAACCATCCAACCCATCACTTATGAGATCTGGTTTACAGTCAACATGTTCACATTAGCTGTAAACTAAACCACAAACTAACCAGGAGCACACCTGGGTAGTCATCTATTTTCTTATCTACCCAGTCAACCACTTCCAATGTATTTGGACCTTTAGTCACCGCGGTAGAAACTGTTCTACTCAGGTATTTTCCAGTTCTCCCATGGTTCTGGCAACCTGGCTAAATTTTGAGGAACTGCCATTTCATATCAGTAAAAATTTTCAGTTAATCCATTCCAACAAGATGTTAAGTTGAGACTGAGTTTGCATTCCGTTACAAATAATTTTCACGATCCATGCTGTAATTTCAACCCATTACAGAAGTCAACTATGCCCCTGAATTAATTCAGCTATACTTTCAAAAAACAGAAGGCATCACAGAGATAATCTAATCTGAATTTCTGCATAGCACAGGACACTTCTCATGCAATTCATGCTAAAAACAGCAGTACTAAAATTCCTTGTGAATATTTACTTTATGCCTCTAATTTGAGGTTTAGTTTTTCACATATTTAAGAGATAACTTCCTCAAAAAATTTTAAAAGCTGGGTTTTTTTTGCAATATGGTATAAATTCTGTAATCCTCTTTCTTTTTTCCTGTTGCCACCTGTATGTTAAGCCATTGGCTATTACCCTTCACATCCAGCTGTCACAGGGATTTACAGCCCCTTGAAACAACAAGAAAGGCATGGAAAAACAAAATGATATGACATGGTAATGTGAGGAATTGTGCTTCAAAGTCCTATCTGAGATGATAAAAAACCCCTGAAGTAGAAATATGACAAGGATACTTTAATTTTTACAGGCATCCCATAACGTAATATAGAAACTGCAAAACCAGATTAATCCCAAAGGCAGTTATGTTAAATTAAATGATTTAGCAATCACTACTCTCAGCAAATAGACTACAAAGCTCTAAAAATGCAGACTGTCAAAAGGTACAACTTTCATTATAAGTATAACAAGTTTATTTATAAGTGAAAAAACTCAAAGGTTTATTAAAAGAAAAGTGCTGCTGAAGGATTTTTTTCAATAGGGACTTCATTTCTCTCTACAAATTGACTATAGTAGTTGTCTAAACACTGGATTAAATGTTGTTCTTATATACTAAATAAATACATTCAATTGATTTCTCTCTGTACGAATATTTTTATTTAGCAAAATTACCTACATATATGTGAAATAGAATTGTTTTCTTCCTTCAATTCACTCTTTAAAATAATTCTTTCTTAAACGTGGATTCCAGTGTGATGCTCTAAACTGCCAACAAAAAAAAATGCTTTTTGTTGTAAATAACTGGACCATACTTTTTTCCTATCACTTTAACAAAAGAACCTACACATCATGGCATGGAACCTCACAGTCTGAAGAATAAGGACAGACATTCCTTCAGTCCTACCAGAGAAGGAGTAGAGTAGTCCATAAATAACCAGCAAACGCAGGAGAAATGAACAGATGGGCACAGCTGGGTCATCTTTAAGGAAACACCAACCCAAAGGGAACATCAGATCATCTTTTGCCTCTTCAGTTCTCAAGATCACTTTTTTTTTTCCTTCTTACACCATCCCTGCTTTGAAAAAATGCAATGTTCCCTTACCTTTGCACTCCTAAGGCATATTTTATAAACTCAAAATGGATCAATAACATGGGATAAAAAGGGAGAAGAAAGAGTGAGCACATTACTGTGAACACAGCATGACTGCAGGCCAAGAGAGTTTAAAGAAAATGGGATTGAGTGTCGGTGGAGTCACTGAAAATTTGTTAAAATAATTTTATCTGTAGGTCTAAAGGAGTTCTACGTATCCTGTTTCAGAGGGCTTCTTTTTTTTTTTTTCCTCTCAGCTGGTTTGGTTTTTTTTTTTGAAAACAAGAAATTATACAGGATGTTTAAACCAAGGAACAACTTCAACTTTATAAAACCGAAATTTCCCAAATTTTGTTGTTGGAGGGAGCAGCGAGGCACTCCAACAGGACTGAAGTCCTCTTTCATCAGAATAAATGCTACTTTGCTGGGAATCTTTCTGACATGAAGAAGAAATAGTGAAACTTCTAATGAAACTCCACCTTAAAGCAACTTCAGCTTGAAAGCAGACACAACAAATGGCAGCAATGACACTGCTCAACTGGTTTATCAAAAGAATTAAATGTAGATAGTTTTTACTCCCTCTCTAGTAGTACTAGTCACTCTAAGCAGTTAAGAAGCTGAGTTATGTGCTGTACAGCAGAGTTAAAATACTTTGCATGCTTTCCTTGGAACATGCTGAAGGATGCAGTAGATAGGACCTGGCACAGTAAACGTCTGCTTAGTCTTCCAAAAATGTGTTGCATTATATCTTTCTTTCAGCATAAAGAACTAAAAAGGGAAAGGAAAGAAAAAGGTAAAGAGTTGCACGTTGTCACCTACCATCCAGGATGAAAAATAATCTTATTTTTATTCCATTTTGAAGCTTTCACACTTGACATACAAAGCTCTTTGTGTGGGGGGAAGAAGGCAGGAGGCCAAACGTTAACTTGCTCACCGACTGCTCCGTGTTTGGAGGAAATGTGCCGAGGAGCTGCTAAGCTGGAACATTTGAAAAATGCATGCAGCACGGCTGGACACCCCTGTGCTTGGCAACAACGTTGGGATGAAGGTGCTGCCTTCCCAAACCGCTCACATATTCATCTTGTGGTGTGATTTCCTGATTCCCTCTGCTCAAGAACTCATTGTGGGCCTATCACAGCTTCAGGGGAGCCAGGTGGCTACCCCAGGGAAAACCAGAGCTGCCCTGCAAGGACTGATAATGCCAGAATAGAATGCCAAATAATCTATTTTTTATTTAGACTAGAGAAGGGCAGGGCACTGTGTCCTGTGCGTGACAGCTCTGGGGTGGGAGGACAAAAACTGCAGGGTGGTCAAGGTCCAAGTTGTAGGGTGGTTGTAGGGCAGTGGAGATGCTCAGAGGGCTGGAGCACATTTCCTATGGAGCCTGGCTGGAAGAGCTGGGGGTGTTCAGCCTGAGAAGAGAAGGCTCCAGGTGCACCTTAGAGCCCTTTCCAGTGCCTGAAGGGGCCCCAGGAAAGCTGGAGAGGGACTTTGGACCAGGGATGAAGTGACAGCACAAGGGGAATGGTTTCACGCTGCCAGAGGGCAGGGTTAGATGGGATATTGGGAAGGAATTCCTCCATGTGAGGGTGGGGAGGCCCTGGCACAGTTGCGCAGAGAAGCTGTGGCTGCCCCATCCCTACAAGTGTCCAAGGTCAGCTTGGATGGGGCTTGGAGCAACCTGGGATAATGGAAGGTGTCCCTGCCCATGGCAGAGGTTGGAATGAGATGATATTTTAAGGTCTCTTCCAGCTCAAAGCATTTTGTGATTTTTTGAAAAATTACCTTGATTAAAAAAAACAAAAAAACCAAACCCTGAGAAATCAAGCGCAAGGTAGCTCAATATCGAAGTGTTTACAAAATACGCAGAAAATACATTTTTAGTCTTCTGAATCTTGACATTATCTGAGGATTATCACTATCTGAAGATTTCTGTTACATACAGGAAAAAGATATTTACTGTTCTGAGAATCCCTTGAATTGTTAAGAAAAAAAAAAGGGGGGGTTAAGAGTAAGCATTTTCAAAGTTTAAGCTTACTCAGGGTTTTACACAGAAAATAAAAATGCCACTTGGTGAAAGATCAATCGGTTTTGTAATGTAATACTTGATTTGTTTATAAAGTACACTCATCCAGGGGATTTTTTTACCCAGCTCTTATAGAACATACCATACATTCTGCAGCAGCCATTAAACTGAACAAATCTGCATAGCAAACTTGGGGTCTTCGATTGTAATAAAGGCTTTGAGTGCTCATGTGCTTAGAACAAAGTTCCCAATATTAGAAGAAAAGATGATGTCTTTTTCTGGTAGACCAAACTGATCTCAATTTTAATGCATTTACACAATAAAAATAGTTTTGCTTTTTTCTCCACAGTATTATTAGCATTATTGCCTGCAATAAACACTGTTTAAGACCTTAAAACCTTAAAAATCTCAACTGTTACAGAGATTTTAAGGATTCACAACTGTAAATGACAAGAAAAAGAAAGCAAATTACTAAAAGAATTACATATTAATTAAAATCTACTTTAAAAATAAAATTATAGTTTTTCATTAGATTTTCTGTCCAGAGACAAAAGATGGAATTCACTTGAAGAACTGAAGACCTAATTAGTCATCTAAAGTCCTATTGCATTAAAGAAGATGTTAGACACTTTCAGTGAGCCAATTCACCCTGAACTCAGTGTTTAAAATGTCAAATGAATGACATCTACAGGTTTGTCTGAAGTTCATCAGCTGTAGCCATCACCAATGGAGCCTGAGGGATGCTGGATCAGGTCTACTCTGCACAGCACAGGCATCCTCAAAAACGCTAAATGAATCCTCCTCTGATGAGTGAGGGGTGAGCACCACCACCACCAAGGGCAACTTTCATTTCAGGGCCAAGCAAGGGCCAAAATTCAGTTCCTGCTCTGATCTCCAAGTAATGCAAAAATAAACAAGGCAGTTCTGTGCCCAGCTGAAGGTTAACTCCATTCATCTCCCCAGAACCATGAAACACATAACCTAGCAAACTATGTGCAGATAAGCAGGGGGAAGGGAGCTGGCAGGACTATTTAAGATTATGTAAAAATTTCAAGGGAATTATGAAGAAAGAAAGCAAATGAAATTGAACAGACAATAACAAAATGAATGGATTCATTCCCAGCAGTCATGATCTCATTGCTTAAGGAATAAATAAAACTGACCTCGTGATAGGGACTCACTTCCCCTGTAATACTTTGCCCTTGAACATATGCAAAATCTACACATACTGTATTTATTTGAACCAGTTCCATATCATATCCAAATTCCTTGTCTAAATTTATTACTGCCACTCTGAAAAGTGGAGCAGGAACCTGGAAACGAAACATTTCCATTTCATGGAATACCTTTGATTCCTACAGGAAAATATTTTTTTTCTTCTATAATAAGTATCACCAAGAATTTTGTAAAACTATGTGTTAAATTTATGGCTATCTTCTATCAGTGCTTTCCAAAAACCATAAAATAATTTTGGATAAACTATGCTACCAAATGAACAAAGTTATGTGGGATATATTGATATATTAATATATCAAGACTACTGACTTCCCTCACTTTTCTGGTTGAGGACATTGTAGCATTTTCCTGTGGTTTCCATCTGGATGTACATCAAAAACTTTATATACCATGTTAATATGAGGATACCTTTATATCTTCTGGATTGCATTCCTCTGAAAATCTACCCTGACTCTGTATCCATTCATGAATGAGGTTCATATAAACAGCTTTAGCACCTCACCAGTAAATCTTGCAGTCATCAAAACAGGGATCACTGCAATGTGTGGGAGACACAGACAAGCAAAGAAGCCCCTTTTGCATATTGAGCTTTATATTTTTTCTCTTAGTGGCAGTCAGAATCAGCCATCACACTCTATTTTTTAAATATTTCTTTTACCTGACACACTGTTTGGTGTGGCCAGAAACTCCAGGAGTGGCTTTTGCTCCCAGGCTGTTTATGGCCCTGGATGGAGGCTGGCCCAGGCAGTACAGACACAACACACCTCACACAGTTATTCATCATCCTGGGTGTGGGAGAGAGCTGGGAGATCCAGTCCTGGTACTACTGATCCAAATGGAATGGCAGGAGGTGAAAGAGGTTGTTTCTACCCAAAGTTAACCTGGCAATCAATCCCAGACATATTCAGTTTAATTCCCAGACATATTCTACCTATTCACCCTGCTACAATATGGCCAGAACAATTCACTCTAGAGCCACAATTTCTGAAGAAACACATCCCCTACAGTTTGTTAAACTGAGCAGTAGGGAAGTTTGGGAACAGCTGGGGACCAGCCATCTCACTCACTGGCTTTAACTGGTAAATTCAAGTAAGAGAATAAACCTAATTTAAAAACAAAAATCAAGGTAAAACTGACCTGTTAATAGACACCATCAATATATGGTTCTAAAAAGACTTTTGAGAGTTTTGTTAATGTTAAATGAGAAATGAAGGAGGAAGAAATCCTCAGGAGAATTGTTCTTACTCTGTGGAAAAGGAAGGGATGTGAACCCAATCTAGTAAGAAACAATTGCGATGAAATTCATCATCCTGTAAGGTTAACTCTGTGAATCAGTCTTGCTGACAGATACTGTGAAATGCCCTCCTGAAAAAAAGGAGGATCCTCACTTTAAAAAGAGGAAAAGAAGAAGATCAGGGAAAATTTTGACTGGCAGAAAGCAGAGTAAGTTTCAGACCACATGAACAATACATACTCATTTGAATCCCGTTCTCTTATTTTTAATCATTCTAATTCTGTCTTTTCCCTTCCCTTGAATAAAAAAAAGACTTGTATCCAATACCACTGGAACAGCCAATTCTCACAGTACCTGCATTTTTTTGGGACAGCACCATCCTGCACAAGAATAATTACCATTTTATGCAGGAGATTCACAAGCAATATAATGCTAGAGGCATATCCACACATACATTCTTAGCAGGTAACGTTCTTTCAGTCAGAAAATGAAAAAGGTTTATAATTAAATTTTTTTTTTCAGTTAGGTTGGTTCTTGAAAAAACTTTTTAAAGAAGGATTAATTTTCAAAATAATGGCTAAATGTACATGCACAAATCAAAAAGACACAACATTTTTCTACACATATAAGGAATTTGGTGTGCAGTACAGCATTCCACTTGCCAAGTCTAGATTTGGTCTTAGAACTTAAAGATGAAACCCTAATTCTGTAGTGTCCCCAGCAAAACTTCCATTAATATGAATAGCTGTAGTGTGATACCCTAAAAACACCTCCCCCAATTTAGGGTCACACCTATAGTACATGAGTAAAATAGTTTAGCTCAGCCTTTTTCCATGAAAAATCCAAATCTATCAACTTTTATGATGAATTTGTGCAAGTGTATTCATGAATGTCTTAAAGGAAAACATTAAAATTAATTAATTAAAACTAAAATACATGGTACTAAATGCTCATAGATGTTCTCTCCTTGGCATATGACTGAAGAAGGCAAAATTATACTTGGATTTATTTGGTCTGGTAGAGTCTGCTGTAACCAGAGAACAATACAGAGTGGTACTCAAAAATGTATTGCTTCCTTAACACCAGAAGCATATAGACATTTCTCAGCTTGTGGTATTTATACTACTGACTCTAATTCTATGGTTAGGGCTTTACACTTTTGGAAAAGCCTTTCTAATTTGGTAATTGCAAGACATGGAACTCCAGATAAAAAATTACATCCAGGGAATAAGTGAGTCATACACTGAGCTAAAGAGGCAATGCTTCCCTTAGAAAAACAGTGACCAGGGCGCATTGCCTGAGATGTGCACGTCCCCAGTAAAAGGAGGATGTGGAGCTGTTGGAGCAGTTCCAGAGGAGGACATGAAGATGCTCAGAGGGCTGGAGCTCCTTTCCTCTAGAGCCAGGCTGGGAGAGCTGGGGGTGTCCAGCCTGAGAAGAGAAGGCTCCAAGGGAGACTTCAGAGCTCCTTCCAGTGCCTAAAGGGGCTCCAGGAAAGCTGGAGAGCGACTTGGGAGGGACAGGACAAGGGGGAATGGCTCCCTCCTGCCAGAGGGCAGAGCTAGATGGGATATTGGGAACAAAATCTTTGCTCTGAGGGTGATGAGGCCCTGGCAGAGTTTGCCCAGAGAAGCTGTGGCTGCCCCATCCTTGGAAGTCAGGTCAAGGCCAGGCTGAATGAGGCTTGGAACAACCTGGGATAGTGGAAGGTGTCCCCGACCATGGCAGGGAGATGGAACAAGAAGTTCTTTAAGATCCCTTCCCACCCACACCATTCTGTGATTCTTTGATTTTCCAAAGATATTGTTGAAGAGATGTGTCTCAAGTCCACAAGCTAAAATTGGCTGCTTGCTGCCTTTTGAACAGCCCAGACTTCCTGACCAGAAAGAGAACTGGACACAAAATTCAGAACTCCTATCTGGGTTCTGCTACTAATTTGACATCTGAGCATGGCCAAGTGCAAATGAAGGCTGAATTAATAATATTTGATGCTCATTTCAAAGATTATGGTTGATTTGCATTGATCCTAAAGCAGTGCAAACCTTGTGTGTGGTGATGCCATGATGCACCATACTGTGTATTCCCAGCTTGCACAGGCTGGGGGAGAAAAAAAGCACAATCAAACCTCACAATGTGCCAGTATAAAGAGTAAGGAAAGGAGACCCTAAAAATTGCTGTCTGAAGTGACAGGCTTTGAACAAAAGCATGAGGCTCTTTTTGATTTTAATTGGGACTCCATTCACTGAGAACAGAATTTGGCCTGATGTGAATATTTCCTTTGTCAAAAGTTAATGGTATTATTTAACATTGTTATTTATTTAACTATGCAAAAAATTCTATGCTGCTATTCATTATTCTTTCTTAATTTCTTTAAATACAATCAAATTTGTCTTCATAGTAGCCTTGTGAGAATTATCTCCACTATATACATGACAAATAGAATCATAAAAAGACCATTTTCCCAAAGGCAGTTTGTTTAATTGGCAAATGCTTCTTTTTTTTTTACCCTACTTTCTTTTCTCTTTCTAATGTTAGAGAGGAAAAGGAAAACACGAAAATTCTGGGGTTTAAAAACATGATTTAGCATTTGGAATTAAGTTAATTTAAGCCATCGGCTAATTTGACTAATTTGGAACAATTTATTTAGTTAGTCCCTTGTACCATGCCCATTGATAAATATACCACAAAATTATTAAGCGTTTACATAAAACCAAAGAAACATATGCTGTCATTAATTCAAAACAATCCCCACCATCCAAAGCTGCTACAGGAGTTCTCTTATTAAACATACCCATTCCCTTCTTTGGAAAAAATACAGGGAAAACTGAAAAAAAAATTTTTTTTAAATGCATAAAACTTTCACAGCAATACTTAAACCAAGTACATTCCATTTTACATCAGAAACAGAGCTGAAACTTTTAGATTAAACTTTTCTGATATGTCATTTAAAAGCAGAAAATTCAGTATTTTAGTTTGGGAAAACAGGTTTTGCTGGTTTGGTTAAGATTGGGGGATGAGAGTCAAAGTGAAACTCACTGACTGGTGAAAAACTATGCAAGCGTAGGCTGACATTCTTTAATGTAAATGGTAAAGCAGCAAACCCACAGTTTTTTTTAATAGTGACCTCCCAATGAATTATCCATTAAATAATCTCACCCATTTCATGGCAAAACAAACCAAGGAGGTGTTTTGGGGAGCCTTGTTGAGGCATCCCAGCTCACCTTTGACAGAAGAAATGGTCCTACATATCCCAGTGTCCTCTCTGCCCCCCCAGCACCCCTTCCTACTGCATTTATCCTCCTCCATGCATTTATAAAAAATGAGGTACCACAACAATAGTTTTGATGGGAATTTCTTTTTTTTTTTTAAGTGCTGAGATGAGGTGAAGGAAAGCAAAGAGCATCTACTGTATATGGGTTCATTACCATGAGCTTTAGTGATAGTTTATCCTGTTTCCTAATGAAAGCAAAAAACCCCCACCGTGTCTCTATTAAAAAGCCATCAGATTTGGTATCCTGGTGACACTTTAAAGAGCACATTATGTGGGAAAACAAAATAAACATTTACCCTGGAAAATGAAAGTGAATTTGGGTTTTGACATACTTGGCAGGAAGGTAGAATTATATTCATGTCAAGTATGCAGAAAAACTAATATAATATTTAAATATTTGCTTAAGCAATATAGAATTTAAAACAACACATTAGAAGTAACATTTTTGTGAAATATTTTAAAGTTTTTTAGTATTGGACAAGCCATGAAAGTAATACTTTCAGCTGAAATTTCAGCCTTCTGCAGCCTTTGTTACACACTCCCTTCACTTGTGAGGTGGGAAAGAGTCCTCCTCACCTTCCACTGACAAGTCTTTATTTGTATTTCCAAGACAAAGGCAGTTCTTGTGCTGATAGTTTAAACTGATAATGAACATATGCAGTTTTCCAAAGAAACAACCCTGGAAAACCTGAATCTCACAAATATTGATATAATGAGCTAATGTTAACACTGCCTCAGCTAAACCCTACAGCAGACTTCTGTCATTCCATATATGTGTGCAATTATTTTAAACATCCTTTACTTTGCATCAAGATTTGATTCAATGATCTTCATATCCCTCAGAAAGCACCTGAATGCCAATGACCTCTGAAATTCTCAACTGCAGTGATTAAGGTAGTACTAATTAATAAATTGAGATGGGTATGGGATGTCAGGTCCGAAAGTAAGGATTTTCATGCACTGTCTAAATATACAAATATTGGACTTTACATTTTCTAAATCTAAATTCATATTAGCTGCACATATCCACAAAAATAACTTTTACCAGTGTCACAACTATAAGTAATTATGACAGGTAGAATATTCTGGTAGAATATTCTGATGACTCCAAGACTTAAGAAAAAGCTTTGCCTAATTTTACCTCATTTGGATACATATATATGCATAATTAGAAAATATGGTGAAATACTTCTAAATTGCCATAATAATATGATAATAATTCAAAGCAACAACACCAGTCTTCTGTGTAATTGCACACTGTAGAATTACATAAATTTAAATCACTTTAAAATAATTCATTTAAATGTAACCTGATTTGTAAATTTAATTATGAACCATTAAACTAACTCCTGGGATTTTCAGTTTTTCTAAATTAGCACAGCACCTCTGAGCCCCATCATAGGAGAGAAATCACTGTTTTATCTCTAATCATCAATTAAAAGTGACATAAAGAGTATTCAGACTGTCAGATATGTTTTTTAAAAGGCAAATTTGGGGAAATTTAAGTTTCCATCTTCCCAATTTTCAGTGTCTGCTACACAATTTTTTATGCTGCATTATTAGTGACTCTTGAACATAATATTCATTCAACCAGTCTATTATAGAAATAAACATCAGGACATAATTCCCTGTACACATTCTTAAAATTGTTAACAGTGAAAAGAATCCTTTCCAAAGGAGTTAGCACCTTCCAATTCAGCATGCAAAATATTTAGTCAATTACAGGGGAAAACAGATACCATACAGAAAAAATTCTTTTTTTTTTTTGGTACTACTTTTATGCTACAGTTGATCTTTAAAAGTTAGAAAGCCTTGAATTCAAGAACTTTGCCAGAGTTCCTCCTGAGAAAAAAGCTTTAATTCCTGTTCAAAATCAGCTACAGAAATATCAAATATATGCCATAGTTAATATTAATATTCCTATTGCTGGCCACTGCCAGCTTTGTAAATGTAATTTGAAAATTAAAATGATTTAATTTTTGAAATGTCGAAACCTCTTCACATTTCCGGGGATTTCTCACATTCTGTTTAGATTTTCCTGTAGGTTTGACCGAAATGGAGGATTAGTGAGTTTTAGGGAGGCAGAGGGGTTCCAAAGTGACTCAAAGATCTATGAAAAGAAGAAAAAATTAAAAAGTCACGCAGCCCTACTCAGAAAAATGGAAAAAAATGTTTTCAGTTCAAAATATTACAATTAACAATTTAACCTCATTGGGATGCAAAGAACAGTATCTTTAATACCAAGATCCTGAGGCACAGCTTGGAAGGTTGAAGTGTATTTAGAATTAAAGGTGTAGCAGCACAAACAGCCACAGTCTAGCATCAATTACTTGACTGTGCTGTTAGAAGTTGCTATAGACTCTTATGCCATCACACATCCTAGAGAAAAATTACTCTTCATTGGTGGCATCTTGGATTTCTCAGGGTTTCTGAATTTTTTAAGAGTGAAATTTAGCATTTCTCAAAGATTTTAGTGAAATTAGCATTTCTCTGCAGCATTTTTGTCCATCTTTAAAATACAGCTCAGGGTACCAAGGCTGGCAAGGCACAAGAGCCATCTCACCAATGCATTCCTCTAAATACAGGAACCAGAAATCAGAGCTCCAGCCTTGAGGTACGTCGAGAGTTAATTTCCCTTTTAAGAAGGGTGTGATTAGTAGCTGTAAATCTGCCTGACTTTAGTACATCTGAGGATGCCATTACAATTTTCAGATATAAAATAATTAGCTGCTGATACGAGCTGACAGCTAATACATCTACAATAAACACAAAAAAAAATGATTTCCAAGCGGATGTAGGGAACGTGCTCCTTTTCCAGACTGTTTGATATGGTCTGTGTAAGGAGCAAGGGCTCGATACCAGATGCTGGATGTTCTACAAGCTTTTGCTGCAGATGTCTGCAGCCTGAGAAAATCAACAGTGCTTTGAATAACACTCCCAGTAAAAGCATCTTCTTGTCAGAGTCGCTGTATGATATAGGATATGGATCCCACACAAGTGGATGAACTGATTTTAAATAATACCATCTGACAATGGGAGAAAAAACTCTCAGTAGGTCTGACAAAGTTCTGGAAATGGCTGTTAGCCTCGGGAAATAAAATCCAGCCCTCTGACAGAGACTACCCGTCCTTCTTTCGTTTGATCAAATGGAAACCCAAATTTAATGATTGCTTCCGAACTTCCGGAGGCAAAGTTTCAACAGCACTTAAATGCTGCTACCAAGGAGTCCCTGTCCCTGCCCCTCACATGTGCCACTCAAAAGCAGAGTGTGGAGAAGATGTTAAGGAATTCCCTGAGAATAAAATATATGTACCAGTGTACTTTTTGTATGACCACTTTGCATTGCTTTCTTGCCATTGCTCTTGTAGAAATGCCTTTTAGCACAGCAGGAGTGCAGCACACATGATACAGACACCAAAGAAGATACTTTGTCCTTCCTTATGCCAAAGAAATTACAAAACCCTGCCACTACCTGCATAAAAAAGTTAAAAGAGCTACCTCTGAAGGCATAAACCCACACGTTCATCTGTGACCCCCTACTTGACCAAGATCTTACTGAATGCACATAAATTACCCTAAATTTCCTATCTATGCAAACTCAGTATTTTTGCTAGTGACAGCATTATAGTCTTGTCCTCCATCAAATTTACATCCACTTCTAGATGTATTTTGTCACATCAAAGCGGCAGCAATGACTGATTTTTGTCACATTTTAAAGTTATTTTAATGCAAACCCCAGATTATTAGAAGGCTTGACTGCTGATTACAAGAATGCCTGTGAGAATAAACTCTGCATATGCACTCCATAAGGGCTTTATGTAAGGCAACTATCTGAAAATGAGAACTGCTACTGTTTTTCCTGTTATCCAAATTAAATTTTCTGACTCATTTAATGAAAGCATATACCTGAAAAGGTATATTTTTACAAAGATAGGAGAGCAGAAAGAAAGAATAGAGGAGACAAAATTTAAAGTTCGAGGGGCCAAAGCTCCAAATGGAATCATGCTGCTCTGGGTCTGTTCTGTAGCATTGGAACATTGTGGGTCCTTTTTCTGGTGGATTGAGAATGGATGCATCTACCAATTTGCTACATGCAGAGCTTAATTGTATTCTACCATTTCAACAGACACTTAGGATGCTTAAATCTTGCTGCTCCTGGTTCCTTTGCTGCAGCAGATGTGTGAAGCTCCCCCCAAGTGCAATTTTGCACAGCAGCCAGATCGTATTCTTACGGAAGAATACAGCAAGCAACACTATAGATAAAATAAACCACAGCAACCAAGACAAAATGAAAGACAGAAAACCCTGTTCCTTACACACATAAAACATCTATTCCAGGAAATACCAGCAGCTATAAATTACAGAAAGTGCAGAAGCTGGAAAGTCCAATTATATGCTACCTAGATTTTTAAACAGTTTTTAGAAATCTGAGATGGTTTATCATCTATTTGCTTTATAAAAGCCCTTCTCTTTCTATCCCACCTGCCATTTTAATATCTGAAATGGGAAACTTTAGTGCAGGATCACAGGATGGTAAAATAATTTACACCAGAAAAGTCTTAAGGCTTTCCAGAGATCTCTAGTTAGACTCTACTCAAAAGAGGTCCAGTTAGATCAAGCAGCTTGACCAACCAAGTTTGGAATATCTCCAAAGACTTCCTCAGCCTCTCTGGCCACCACGTTTCAATGTTAGGTCAGAACTGATTTTTTTCCTATCAGGTATCAGTTCAAATTCTGTCCTTTACCATGCACACCCAAACAGGGTCTGGCTCCATCTCTTCCTGTCCTTAGATGAAACAGCAATGAAATTTCCCTTTTACCTCCTCTTTTTCAGGCTAAGCAAGCTTTTCCCTCTTGGCTTTCATCATATGTACCCCCTCTACTTCTTGGTGACCCTCTGCTTCAGCATTTCAAAGTCCTTCTTGTGCTGGGGAGCACAAAATTGGCCACAGATTCCGAATGTGGTCTCACAAGTGCCAGATAATGGGGAATCATTGTTTCCCTTGACCTGCTGGTACCCCTGCTGACACAGCCCAGCACGTGGCTGCCCCACGAGCTGTACCTTTGCATGGGGTCACAGCAGCCACATTTACCATTGCTGACCTTTGTGTCAGCCCATTTCTCCAGCCTGTCAACAAGGTCCTTGTGAATGCCAAGCCTGCTTTCCACACATTTGACTGCTCTGGATCATGACTCAATTTTTATTTGCCATGCTATGAATTGCTGCTTTTATTTAGTTCATAAGATCCAGCAGCTAATCATGTCTGAGTTTAATGCAGAAAGAGAATCACATTATGGTCTGGGTTGAAAGGGACATTTAATATCATCTGGTTCCAACCCCCAGCTATGGGCAGGGACACTTTTCACTAAACCAGGTTGCTTGGAGCAACATCCAACCTGGCCTTGGACATTTCCAGGGATAGGGATGACTTCTCTGGGCAACCTGTGCCAGTGTCTCACCACCCTCACAGTAAAGAATCTTCTTCCTCATATCTAATCTTAACCTCTCCCCTCTCTCCATTTATGCTTCAATAAAATGCAGTAAAAGGGAAGGCAACTACTCTGGTTCTGAAATATCCTCTGCTCACTTTAGTTCTTTCTGTTAGTTTGTATGGAAAGCTGATGAAAGCAAAATCACATTAACCAGCGTATCTTGTATTCTTCATGGAACTTGTGTTCTTCTTACTCTGAGTACCAAAATCACATCCCCTATAAAAAAAATCTGTCATAGGACCCTGTTTTAGGGATACAGGTTACAAGTGTAGTTTGTAGTTACAAGTCCTATCAGAAAGAGGTTTGAAACAAAAAATGCTGGTATTTCTCATTCCCTATGAAAAAATGTGTTTACTATTGGATTACTGTAGTGACCTTCACCTTAGCAACAGATCCTGATATCTGAACCCAAGTGTGAGTGTAGGTGGGAAGGTTTGGCCCCTTGTGGTTTTGCAAATGTGAACAAAAAATTACAACATTTGACCTTAGTAATTGGGTAACAGGTAATCAAATCTCCTGAAATGCTGGATTTTGGTCTGGAATTTACTCAAAGGAAGATGATGGAGATAGAGACTATTGAGTGAATCAAGTGATTCTCCATTTTTTGTTTAAGTGCCTGTGACAAAGGTTCATTAAATCCTCTCTGAATTCAATCAAATACTAAGGTTCACAAGACACTATGTAATTTCAATAAAATACCATGAGCAATATAGCTCAGGAGCTAAGCTGATCTCTTTATTTCTAAGGAGAAAAATTGCACTAGTCCTGACTAATCCTGTGGTCAGATGGAAAAACAAAAAACAAAATGCCAAACGAAAAATAAAATCAGAAAAAGAATTAAACATACAAAAGGAGGAAAGAAGAATTAAATATGCAAAAGGAGGGACAGAACAAATCTCTGTTTTGCCCAGGTTCCAACAGGAGCAAGGCATGATCAGTATAACCAGAAGACAAGCTTATGATAATTATTTTCCTCCATAGTCATACAGCACCCAGTGATCTGTGGCTCAAGCACTTCTTTAACCAAATGCAACACCTTTGTATTCAATAACTCTCTATAGATTTTCCTCCCTTCAAGTGGTGCAATTCAGTAGATCTGAGCTCATTTTGGCTATATTTAGCTGGAGTGCAGCCTGAAAATTACTTCCAATGCTCCTCTATGTTGTCTGTGTGCTGCAGACTGGCTGGAGAGGCTATGATGACACACAGCTTGCTCAGTCTGCTATTAGAGGGCAAATGCCAGTTTGAAAGAAAAGGATTCCCAGTCATTTTGTAGGAGGTATTAGCAGGGGTAACCCACGGGCCTGATTCAAACGAGGTTTTATTCCTGGCTGGAGTCTAATACTGAGAAAGTCAGTGCTGTTCCCTTAGTGAATAAACTGAGTAAGGAAGGGGAAAAGGGCTTCTCTGCTATACCTCTGGAAACAGCAGATAAATGAACTTTCAGATAAACGAGCCTGGCACTGCCTTAGGCTGAGGGGCTTGCAACAGCCTCCTATGGATGAAGCAGAAAAAACTCCTTTCCTTAATATTGGCTTGTGACTTTTCTCCCTTCTCTGTTAAACCCAGAACCTTGCCTGTTACACCTCAGACCCCTCTTTTCTGCAGCAGCTGAAACAGAAGAACACCCTCAACACTCCTCTACTGAATGCCATAGAGAGCCTTCCTCTATTGTCTTAATTTGTTAGAAGATATTTTCTTCCACAGAAAGATTTTTGTGACCTAAATCTTTAAATGGAAGGAAAGAGAAATTCAGGAGCACACTGAAGCTTGGTCACACAAGTGGCTGACAACAAAAGGTTCTCCTGCCTACAGAGTGTTCCAGGTGGGAGTGAGAGAAGCAAGTGGTTGTGAAGATTTCTGTCTAAAATATGGGGTCTCTGTGCTGAGATTTCAGTCTCACTATTCACAACAGTGTCAGGAAATCTCTTCCTTGTAACCAGTAAAAAGTGGGAATGTTACAGAGTAATATTGTGTTTGAAATTCTTACATCATTTTAACTTGTGTTACAACTGAATGGGTTTTTGAGTTTTGTGAATCCTGTGCAAAACAGTCTTGAAAATGGTTTTATGCTAGTGATGAATTCCTTCTGAAAAATTTAAAATNAATAAGCTAATTATTATAAATAGCTAGAATTTATGCTAATTCCTTCTGAAAAATTTAAAATGACAGAACTCTTCTCAGTGTAGACCTGGTTATCATCTTACCGTAAGAAATAAAAAGTTGTCATTTTTTCTTCATTCAGAAAGGACTCCAATATTAGCCCTAGTAGAGCCTAAAATATAGCAATTTGCTAGATAAAGGTTCAAAGATCTGAAAAAAAACCCCTTCCCCCTCAAAGTATCTGAGTTACATCCTGTCTTGTAGACAAGATTTTCATTATTGCATCTCTACACAACCCCAAAAATACAAATCACTATCAGCATAAATGTGTTTTATTACTTTAAATTACGACTGGAGTTTCAATAACCTTCTACCAATGAGACCTTTGTCAGACTTCAGCATCAATCCTTGTTCCCAATTCTCCAAAGCTTACACAAAACATAACTCTGTTGTGAGTACCAATACAGCATGTTTAAAATATCTAACACGTTAAACACGTTGAAATACACTCAGAAGGAGAATGTTTTGTTAGTCTTGTATTTGGCTCCTAATCAAATGCTCCATGGAAATACTGTTTATAAGCATGTGCATCTACATTTAATCACAGATATAAATAATATATATATAAAGTTTCTTGCCACAATTTAAGTTAAAACAAAATCATTTGGGTGTCAAAAATACAACAGCCCGGAATCTTCCTCATCCTCAGAGAAAGCAAACAGTGGCAAAAAACCACTCAAAGAACTAAAAAGCAGAAAAGCAAATAACACCTTGCCCTCCCAGGAAAGCTGCCTAAATTCGCAGTATGAGCAACATCACTAAAATGCTCAAAAACCCCAGGACAGAAGACCCAAACAAATAGGCCACTTTATGTAACCATAGCAAGCAACCCCAATGTGAGAAAAAGCCAATAATCTTAGATTTAGTAATGTAAAAAGTCTATTAATGCTGGCTGTAACAAGAAATCTTTTCC
Organism: Erpornis zantholeuca; assembly: GCA_013400515.1. Lineage (NCBI taxonomy): Eukaryota > Metazoa > Chordata > Aves > Passeriformes > Timaliidae > Erpornis > Erpornis zantholeuca. The sequence goes on from VZTN01021116.1 coordinate 130,523, forward strand.
ATTCCAGAGCATTTTCCCATTCCAAAGAGAATGATGCAACATTTACAGACATATAGATAATAATGAAAAACTGTTTCTGTTTATTTTCTGTTTACTTTTAACCAATTCAACCATTGCCCAAGAGAAACAGAGCTTTCCCACTATCCCAAACATTCCCAAGCAATGTGTAATCAGAGAAACCATTAATACCAGAAGGCTTATTTTTATACCAAATAATGCTTACAAATACTTTGATGCCAAAACAGCAAATTTAGAGTTGAGTTGCTACCAGTTGTGCTCTCTTTGCACTCATCTGGAAACACTGGGTAGACTGATGCAGTGGAATTCCTTCCTTCTATATTTACATTCCTAACTTCCATTTTGCAGTATTTATTAAAAAACCCACTGCTAGAGAATAAAGGGTTTTATGTTGATTGATGTTTCATCTAAGTTCTTTTTAATTTTGGCATCTATGTATATCAAAAGCAGTAGAGTATATGGGGAGCTGGTGTGACTTTAAATTCTATTATATATTATATTCTATTATATATCATTACAGGAGTTTTTTTCTATCATCAAGGTCCCACAGCACACACACAGATCTTGAGTCTCCAAAGAGAATCATCCTGCAGGCACTGGAAGTACTTTTCTTAACATCTGATGAACTACACTTAAAGGTAACTCAGTCGTTTCTAGGAGTAAAATAAAAAAAAAAAAAAGCAAGCAAAGAAAAAGCATTTTCTTTCCTCTGATCTAGAAATGAACTTCCCCCTGGATTGTTTCTCTCTCATTTTTGAGTACAGAAGCCAGCCTAAGTTACTGGGATGTTTAAACTTTTAGACAGCTACCACTAAGTGAAATTCAGCCCAACTTGTGGAATTGATGAAATGAGCTCTCAAAACACCTTACAGGGGTGGGAAAATGAGATCCTGGTCTTGTTTTCATCACTGTACCAGGAATCTCATGTCCTTGGGTAGGAACTTTCCCATTCCTCTTTGCGTACACTATTTAGCCACAATAAATCCCTTTTCTACTCTTACTTGGCCAGGCAAGGATGATATTCAGATTTACATTTAGGGCTGCAATTATTTAGTCCATAAAGAATGAAAGATTTAAGGGGTTTAATGGTATGGCTTGTCTTTCTGTGTCCTGCCACTGGCATCCCTTTGCCCATATTTGACAATGTTTGGTAAAGAACAGCACAAAAACCCCACAGGGATTACACTATCAAATCTTATCCAAGAATCTTTCATAAGGTATAGCTGTTAAAATCAAAGAAGGTTTAAGGTTAATAAACTGTGATTCTAAAAATTAATAATTTACTAGATTTGGGCATAATATTGTGAGATAACAGAAGCCAGCACTCAACTAAATCCAAAGATTATGTCCCAAAATATTGATTCTGTCAATAAGAATCTGATATCAGCAAGGTAGTAAAAAATAATTCTTTGAGAAGAAAAATAAGTATATTATTAAAATTAGAGAGCAAAAGAGACATGCACTGAGAATCAATGCTTAGTAAAAGAAAATTTCTTAGTTTGTCTTCCAGCATGCAGTTTCTATTAAGTGTATGTTGTCTCTACTTTCCACATGGGCTTTAAATCAAATTTCAGTTTGTTACTGATACATCCTGCAGGAACAGATACTCCCTAAAGAGTAACGACCCCTCCTCCATCCCCAGCACTTACACTGGCATAATTTTGGCCAGTGAAATGAGGACAGTGATACTAAAAGTTCTCAGAGCTCCTCCTAAATCACTTCCTGCTTATTTTCTCTGTACATCTTTTCCAAATTAGTACAATCAATTTCAGTACTTCAACACCATCTATCAGATCCATCCTGAACAGTAGAGATCGCAGTTGTTTACCTCTGATTTATGCCCTCCAATTTTCACTCTCTCAATTAAAAGACCCCAAGCCCATGTCCTGTGTCCAAGGGAAGTCACCACAGAACAACCTTTGTCCCACATCCAAACCATGTGGTGGGAAGAGCTCCTGGCCTCTGCCAGCTCCCAGGAGGTTACAGTCATAGAATGCTTTGGGTTGGAAGGGACCTTTAAAGGCCACTTAGTTCCTCTGCTCTGCAGTGATCAGGGACATTTTCCACCAGATCAGACTGCTCAGAACCCTGTCCAACCTCACACTGAATTTTTCTGGGCAACCTGTGCCATTGGCTCACCACTCTCATTACAAAAAGCTTATTCCTTTCGTCTAATCTAAATCAACCCTCCTTTAGTTTAAAGTCATTCCCCCTCATCCTGGCACTCACAAAGTCCCTCTCCTGCTCTCCTGAAGCCCCCTTTAGGCACCAGCAGGGGCTCTAAGGTCTCCCTGGAGCCTTCTCTTCTCCAGGCTGGGCACCCCCACCTCTCCCAGCCTGGCTCCATAGGAAAGGTGCTCCAGCACTCTGAGCATCCTCATGGTTTCCTGTGGAACTGCTCCAACAGGACCTTGTTCTCCTGTGTTGAGGGCCCCAGAGCTGGACGTTGTTCAGGATAATGTGACCTGAGATCAAACTGTGATCACTCATGAGCTGATGATGATACTCCAGAAGGAAGGAATCTTCTTGGTCACTGTCTAGTTTAATAATATATCCAAATTCTACTTTATTTCTGACTGAAACAAAGTGGACTCCCAGAACACTATTTCTTTACCTCAAGGAGACATTTCGTGTGCTATGGGGACTTCTGCAAATAAACATTAATTGTGTCTCAACAAAGACAAAATTAAACAGGAGTAATTAAAAAAAGCATGCAAAAAACTACATATTCCACCTACACTTTATTGCAATCTGCTGTATTTTGCACAGGGCCCATTGCATTGTTGTGAGCTTTAGAGATTTCCCACTAAGACAAGAATACTGGTGAGCAGCACTAAAAAAATTATATCCACAATGAACTTCCTTGAACAAAAATAGGCATCTGTAGTTTTTAAATATCTAATACAATTCATAGGACAATATACCTTAAATCATAGAATCATAGAATCACAGGATAATTTGTGTTAGAAGGGACCTTAAAGACTGAGTTTCAACCCCCCTGCAAAAGAACCAGAAAGTGGGGATTTAACTTAGTTTTTACCATTTTGCTGGCTTCAAGCCTGCTTTAAGGTAGTCTATTCTTGTAGGGAAGTTATTTTCCCTCCACTGTTTATTCAAATTTGCAATGTACTATGAAAGCATTATGGTAGCTACTGCAACTGAATTATTGCCATATAACATGGGAGTGTTGGAAATATATCCCTAAACTAGCAGTCAGAGTGACAGATGAATGGTGTTTCTCCTAATCCTACGGGAACAGAAGTGAAACAGAGCACTCACAGCATGATGCTCTATGCATTCCTTTGTGTACCAGTCCAGACTTCTGATGGAGGGGGACATTAAAGCTATAAAATAAATTATTAAAAATGGGTATTTACGGAATGAGAGAGAAGTCAACTTTGCAGTGATGTTGACTGAAGTTTTTAAATAGCTACACTTGATTTAATGACTTGACAAGGAGAATTTGATGGTGGTTCTCACAGAAAAAATAGCAGAAGTAGAGTTACCATTCACAAAATCACAGCCAAACCTGCACTTGGTTTAACTATGGTCAGGAACCTGAGAGGTTCAGAGAAGAAACATAAGGACACAAGACTCCATCTCTACTCAAACTGCAAAATAAGGAAAAATTTGAAGATTTTAAATGAACAGGGGCCTTTTTGCCACACCAATTCAGCCATACCCCACAAAAATACTACCTCTCCTCTCTAAATGATTTTTAAGAGACAGAGAAAAGCCAAATTGCCATCCTCTTGCAGGGTGTCAGTTATTTGTGTCATAGAACAGGCAAAGGAAGGGAAACCAAATTCCAGAGCACCACCAGCTCTGGCTACTCCAGAGCCCAACACGTGCAATAAAAAAGGAGTGTGGGTAGATTGCTATTACATTTGTTATTCTCAAGAGATTGGCACACATCACGAAGACAAGTTCTATGATCCATCTCTCCCTCACGTGCACAGTTCAGTGACATCCAGGAATGAGAATCATTTATTCCATCTATAAATGCTCTTACTCTGAGGAGCAGCATTTCACTGGTGCTCCACTGCTGTCTCAGGAGAGCAGGATAGGAACTCTTACCAAGTGAGACAGATGTGCTATTCCATTTTGTTTCAATTTTGCCAATACAGTTGGCACCACTTAACGCTATTATTACAGTTTTTATAAGAAGTTATCTTATAACAATGCATTGATAATATAATCATGTGCTATGACAAAGTAGTGTGAAATTTGATCTGAATTTCTGCCCTCTTTTTGAAGAGTACTCCACCCCAGACCAATGTCCTTTGCACATTGTTGGTCTTATGGTTCCAGATTCGGTCTCTTTGCTTCAAATTAAAACCATGGGATACATCAGTAAATAGACAATCTAGATTGTTCTATAGACAATCCTAGAAGAGTGTTCTTTCTTTTTAATATGACAGGGCTGGTGGGGGTATTTCAGTCAAAGAAGTGTAGAATTGTTTGTTCCCCTTTGGTAATGTCCCAAAGTGGCCCAAAGCTTTCCTGACTCCTCCGTGGTGCAGAAATGGAATGGACCTCACAGCACTGCAGGCAATCACACGAAGGCTTAGCTCTAATTTTATGAAATGTTTTAAAAAGGAATGAGTATAAACAATATTTGCATTTTGTATCATAACTGAAACCATACTGCTAAACAATCATATCCTGTTTAGCCCATAATGACATCAGAAATATATGTTTATCATCTACTCTGGACAGCTTAGCATGATTTTGGCCCAAGGCAAAGTGGAACTGAAATCATTTATGGTTGTCCAAACCAAGATAACCACACATTCCTGAGGTAATTGATACCTAAAAGGAGCACTGCCTTTAGATTGCAGTTCATGATTTAATTACACTAATTCCTTAAAAAACCCTGTTAAAGTGTCTATTGGATTTCCTCCAGAATTTAGTGTGGATTAAACAATCTACTGAAGAAAGAAAATGTGATACAGGAGATTAGCCCATCCACTAACAACTCTTCTTCTAGGAACAGATCACATTTCCTACTATCTTTGATGCCTTTCCACCTACCTCAAAGTGACAACAAAATCCCAAACAAAACAAAGTTAAAAATACATTAAACATTTTGAGTAGCATGTTTCAAACAGTCTTTCATGTTTTGTCATTAGAGACAAATATGAAAGAAAATAGATAATACTGGCTTCACACCTGTATATAATTCATGAATGTATTCTAAAATAAGATCCTGATTTTCTTTTTTTTTAACATGGAAACAGGTCTAGAGTTCACAAAATGTACTAAAGTCAAGCAACAGAGAGAAGAATCGCTTCTTAAATATAATACACACACACACAAATTACAGTCTAGTGATAACAACTGAAACATATAGTCAGGTGAAAGGCAAATATTTGATTACAGACACACATTTCTTGACACACAAACATAGATTCACATTTGCCATAGTCTACAACAGAGAACTTCATGCTTTTACCAACTTGTGTAGTTCTTTAGACCAGAAAGATACTATACTGGAAGAACAGAAGAGAATGCAAAGTCAAGCACATAACCCATTCATTCAGAACAATGCTGTTATCTATTTCTGTGTGTACAAGCTCAAAGGATTTGCCTGCCTATATGCAAAACATAACATTTTGCATAAATAAATAAGTAAGAGGCTAAAGAAAAGAAACCACCAGTTTCCAAAATACAAACAGTGGTTGGGTACAACTGTTCAATTACACAAATTCTCATCTGTGGGCAAATGGGACTTGCTCCTAACCAAATTCTTAGAGAGAAGTGGTTCTTCATTAGGTTTTGATTTCTTCCCATTGCAAGGCAGAAAGGAGCAGAAAGCAGATTGGGAATGCTGCAGTTCTGAAAAGAGGCTCCATTAGGAAGAAAGTAAGTAGAATTACAAATAGCACAGGATATAATATCCGTTATTTCTGAGAATCTTCCATGAAATCCTGCAAGTAAAATGAAGCCCTAACAGACAAATATTAAATAAAAAACTATTACCAAACACATGAGCCACCTCAGCATTGAAAGGCAACTCAAACCAAAGCCCCCAGCTTCCAGCACTGAAAGGGTAGAGAAATCACTCTACAAATATCAAATTTGACAACAACCATGTCCATTATGTTGATGTCTAAAAATGGATGGAAATTGGTTCAAATACTTGTCTGGAATTGTGAGTGTGATCCAGCAGAGTTTGTCCCTTGACATCTCATTCCCTACAGAAGACATGAGGAAGAATTGAGCAGTTGAGCACAAAGAGTAGCCAAAGATGGTTCTCTACATTCACTGTGGACCAGCTTACCAAAAAACCAGGGCAGTCCTGCCCACCCACAGAAAATTTAGCAAAAAACACATAGCTCCATGCTAACACAGCTACACTGCTTCTTGATCTCACTTAGCTTTATGAGAGTCATGTAGAACTGCAATCTGTAATGCAGACAGAATTTATCATAACTGCATAGAGCAGAACATAAAACTCAAAAGGATGGAGAGAAGATTTTATACTCAAGCATGTTTGCACAGAGTATTTTAATTTGATCTGTAAGCTGTGTTATATCAAGAGCCCTCAAATGCTGTTGAAACAATTTGCTAAGGCGATAAATAATGAAAAAGGAAAACGCTGTTGTGAAAAATGTGTGTGGAATGTTTATAAATAGAATTGCTTTCTACAGGAAGGAAACACAAATACATAGCAGACAGAAAGATCCATAACTATCCTTCTGTAATCTTCCTTCTCAGCATGTGTGCTTAGATATCAGGAAACATTTGAAGGAATAGCAAAAATATGGAAATAGGATTTCTTTAGACCATCTGGGCAAAAGAAAAAACATGTAACAATGATTTAATATGCAGCATGAAAAAGGCATCAGAGCAGCATGATGTATGAAACGTTTCAGTGTTTCTCTGCTGGGTATCAGTAAAAGAAGAGAATTACCTCCATCCGCTCCTGTTTGACATCGTCAATCTCATCATCTTCAAACATGGCCAAGAGCTCTCCAGTCTGGTCAATGGAGTTGAGAAAGTCTTGGGCCAGCTTCTGCCTCTTGTTGGTGTTATTGCTGTTGAATTTGTCTTCACAGAGACAAGCAAAGAACAACAAACTGAATCTATTTGGCTCCTCCAAACATCAACTGATGTCCCTCAGAGTGACATGTTTTAGAATCAGCACTGGGCAGAAAAGGCCTGTTCTTATTCTCCCCTCACACAAGCTGTGCTACCTGAACAAGTTGATGTCACTGCTCTGCTGCAGTAATAGCAAAACATCATCCTTAGTATTTTTTAGTATAAGCAAGTAGCTTTTCACAATCTAGAGAAAACTGATCTGCTGCCCATATATCATTACTTCTCACCAAAGAATCCACCGTGGACACAGCTGTAGAGGAAACAACCCCTCTTTGGTAGGAAGAACTTGAGTCACAGAGCAGAATATATTGACACAATGTTCTTGCCTTAACACATGCAGAACATTATTACCTACAGCCTCCAGCAAACCCTAACACGAGCTTTAAGATGTGGTTCCAGAGGTGATGGACAATTGCTCTGCAGTAAAACCTGGAAAATGCTGGAAAGATGATCTGTGTTGTTCTAAACAGCAGAGCAACTCTAAAGGCAATAAATTCACAAAAGAAAATTAATGGTCTTAACTACCAAAGCTTGCTAGAAAAGACATTATTTAATTCCAAGACAAACTCTGTTTAGGAAGCATTTCGTGAGCATCTAAAAAGCTTAGGAAAATTGTTTATTTACTTTAAGTAGTGACACAAGCTGAAGTATTAAAACCCCAAAGCTGTCAGGTAAGATGCTGTACTGCGTTGCTTACACACACAAAACATGAAAATAAAATGCCACAGGCAAATTAAATCTCAAATGAGCCAACGAAAACTTATCCACAGCTTGGTGAAGTCAAAGCAAGAAGTACAATGTTTACCTAGCATCAATGTGGATGCTCAGAGGAACCAAACACAAGGAATTCATTGTATGGGAAAAAAATAATAAAAGGCTCTGAGAAAGGAAATAAGTTAAATACAAAAACTTGTGTATGGACATTGCTAGATGTTATAACAGTATGGTAAGGTTTAGATTTGCTATGATAAGTTTTAGCTTAACTTTTTACAACGGAAATGTTAGTTCTAATATCAATATAACTCAACAAAACTTTAAACCAGGAAATTATATGGCATAAATTAATATATTTTAATTCAAAGAGCTTTTCCTTTAAATGCATTGGTTATAAAATCTGTGACTTCCTCATGGAATGCAGAAACAAAAGTGTTTCCCATTATTTAAACTACAAATTCAAAGTATAAAATGTTAAACCACAGTGAAAAAAACCACCCAAATCATATATTAGTGTTCAGTGACTTCAGATTATAAATTTTGGTTTTTTTTTTAATCTGTCAAAACAGTTTGATATATTATATGTATTCAATATATTTGATATATATTGGATGTCCATTCAATTGCAGGCGGTGCATTTAAAATACAGATGCTGAAATCAATTAGCACTTTAATCAGCACTAGTTTCTTACTTCAACAGAGCTCTGACATTAAACATTCTTACTGTTCATCTGGATGGTAGATGCAAATGCTCACAATATTTCAAATTGAAAAGCAGAGATTTTCGACAAAATTCCTCTAAAGAGACTGATTTTGTGTCCCTTAACTGTCAAGCAAGACATTAATACTTTGCACTGAACTGTTCTCTTTTACAAGACATCAACCCTCGCCCAAATTAAGCAATTTTTTTTCTACCTTCAAGGAGGTCATCTTCTTCTATTCCTTTGACAATTTTAGATTTGTAGTCTCGAAAAAACATGTATTTAAGTAGCCTTCGAAGCTTCTTCTATAAGAAAAAAAAACCCCACATTTATATTAATGACTATTACATGGTTATT
>VZTN01021116.1:139556-156347 GCA_013400515.1 Erpornis zantholeuca
AATTTTTAATTTTTATTATGATTTTTAATTTACAATTAATTTAAAAAATTTTAAATTCTTCAGGAAACCCATACATAGAAAGTACCTCGGGACAGTAGCAAATCCATACCAAATAATTATTTATTTGAGCTCCTTGGTACTTTGCTGTGAGACAGAAATGAGTTTCACTTTCAGAAAGAAGAAATTCATCAATTGGGCTTCTTTAGGGCACTCAAAAATGTTAGTTAATTTGAATACTCTGCCTAGAAATGTACATTTCCATGGACTTTGAATCCATATTAATTGCTGTTTTGAATACAGTGTTACAGCTCATATCAGATTGCAATAAACTGCAATTTATTTTCATGTTTTAGTGGGGTTTAATTTTGAAATTATTTTGGTCATTAGGTTTCACCTGTCAAATGAGGAAAGGAAAACAAAGAATAAAGAAAAGGGTGAGGGAAAGATGGAAACTAAGGAAGAATAGGAGACAAAGGAAGAAGAAATAATGTAATTAAAAACAGTTGATGGTTTTTTCATGATTTTTAAATTTGAGGAGAGAAAATTACTTTTTTTCTCTTGTTGACCTGCTCTACTTACTAACCAGAGTAAGGAAGGCCATTCCTAAATTTAGAGATTGTAGTGGTATAAAGCACAGGAAAAATATTAAAAAATTTAAAAAAAGAGGATTTACAGACAGTCTAAATGACAAAACTCTGATAGCAACACTGTCAAATGTCACATCCACACCCTTCATAACCAGGGGGAAATTAGAATGATTGATTTTTAATTAAAGGGATAAAAAAGATTAGGATCAATATTTATATCCTATTAAGAAATTGTTTTGAGCTCTAAGGTACATTAGAGCTTGTGGAAAAAAACATCAATTGATAATTGAAGTACCAGGAAAAAAACAATTATTTCTTCAGATATTACAGAATGATTATAATGTGCTCTATCAAACACAATTGCAGAGCAGCTATACTTTTAAATAAAGCTGTTCATGATGATGGATTCCTTTACATCTCTTAAGACATTAATAAGCAGCTGACTGCATAAAATAAGAAATTTCTGTCTAATTACTATACCTTATCTTTGCGCATTAGGAACAGGAGATCTTCAGCAGAGATGACTCGGGCTCCTCTCATCTGAGAAACTTCAGCTGCTTGCTGCAACTAAAATAAATGAATAAATTAGGATGGCTTTTTCAGTGTTAAAAACTTTATTCACTGGGGTTTGTTTTAAATAAATTCAGCTAATATTTTGCACGGTTGTCCACAGCAAAATCCAAGCTGTGCACTGAAACACAAGCTGGGACTCTCAAAGGTGTCACTCACTCGACTCTTGTTCGCCAAGAAGTGAATAACAATTTTATAAAAAGTCTGAAAGGCTTTTGACAAATCTCAAGGAAAGGCTTTTTTGTTTATATTTAAAATGATTGCTTTTAAAAGGTCCTACAGCCCCCCCCCCCTTTTTTTTTTCTTCTCTCAGCACAGAAAATGAACATATAATTCTCTTAGGCAATGTAAAAATGCCAAATTCTTGCCATAGCACTTTATCTGCAACTGTGGAAGGCTGGCTGATCCCTCTCCCAATTTTTTAGAATAACAAATATTAATTTTAAACAGCTTACCTAAGTATTTTTTGAAAGAAACTCTATCCCTACTTGACTTAGCATTAGTACAAACCAGACTCACATGAAGAACTCTTCTAGTCATGCTCCTATTTCATTTGGGAGAAAGAAAATGAATTGATAAGAAACACCAATTCCATTAATAAAGGAATGTAAAAACCTTATTGAGGAGACCAGGCCATTCAGCTGTGAAAGTGATAAAGATGGGACTGAGTAAGGAATGACACAAAAATGGGTAAGAGGTGGCCAAAAGAGTGTGAAGCAATGCCCTCACATTCATTGTGACAGTGCCTCCAAATGCCACCAATGCCTCAAATTATGCTGTAAAGACCAAAAATCTCTTTGTAAGGCACTAAGTACATCAGCCTTCAGTAGGTGCAGGAAATTGGAGTATTTTATAAACAAATGCATCATACAAAACCAGAACAGGGTTAGAAACCTTGTAACCTGGGTTATCTGCACAAGTGATGCTTATCAAAGTGCTGTGCTAGGGAGGTTCAACCCAAATGCACAAAAGGAGTCAATAGGATTTGCTCTTTTCACCTCATAAGCCTTTTGTTCTGGGATAAGATGATCATGGAATCATAGAATGGGTTGGGACGAATTTTTAAAGGTCATCTAGTCCAACCCCCTGCAGTGAGCAGGGACCTTCAACTAGATCAGGTTGCTCAGAGCACCATCCAGTCTGACCTTTAATTTTTCCAGGGATGGGGAATCCATCACGTCTGTGGACAATCATCAGTTTCAGTGTAAGACATAATGCTGTATTTCACAGCACGGAACACACTTTATCCCCTAAGTTAAAAAACATTGTCCAAAAAGCAATATTTAATTGAAAGGCTTTTTGCCCTTAGCCTTGTTAACCCTCTGATGGAAAACTGACAGTGAGCATAGCACAAAAGTCATCAAAAGAAGAGACACCTTCAAAAATTCTTGATATTAAAATTCATGCACACCTGTAACATGGTCAATAAACAGCATTTAATTTATGTTCAAATATCTCTATATTCTTCTTTAGAAATGCATTAATGCACCTGAAAATAATTTAAAGAAATCCTATCCTTCATACTCACACTAGCAATGGTTTCACTCAGTATCACTGGCTGAATAAGTATATTATTAATCTGAGCTCCCATGCTGCTATGACTTGAAATAGGCCTATTCAGAAGTTAAAAAGATCAACAAAAACAGTAGCTGTTTCTAATATCCAAAGAAGGGGAAAGGGGCGGGGGGGGAAATTTTCATTTTGGCAAGTGTTCAGTGGGCAAAAGATTCAGTCCATAAATCATAATACTGGACTGCATTAATTTTGTTTCACACTAATCACACGCACACAAAATGTTAACTGTATCTCGTACACACAACACAAAACATACTGCGTGAAGAGGTTCAGATTTTCCCCTTGGAACCTTCCCTTGGCCCTTGCAGTCACCGAGACCAGAGAGATTTCAGGAATTCAGAAGTCATAGTAACATAATCTCACTTGAAAAATGTAAGAATGTGAAAAATGATAGCTCTATTTTTTGGCATAAGCAAAACAGTTTCTTATTCTGATTAGTTTGAGGGCACGCAAGCTACTTATGTTTCTAACATAAAATATAAAGAGTTGGATAAAAAAAAAAGTTACCAAGAACGAGCCAATATTCCTCTCTGGTGTAAATCTACTGCAGTAATGGAATTATGCCAAGGCTGACTTTGGCCCCACTGAGCTTAAAAGTGTTAGAAAACCTGACCTTAGCATGGTGATAACACAACACAGCTTTCCCAAATATCATGTAAAACAATGGCAGAAAAATCCAAAGGGAAATCACGCTCTAGTTCACAAACATGCATAAGGATGATCTCTTGGCCCCTTCCAATCCAAACCATGCCATGACTGTCTAAGACATAAAGTTCAGGTATGTTAATTTCTCTGTGTAGCTGAAATACCTTTTCCTTACAAATGATAAACACATGACAATGACATTTATAGCAAAGATTTTGAGTGAGCTGCTTGCAGGAGCCTTGCGATTAAGGAAGGGAGAGTAACAAGCAAAGGCCAAATTCACATCCCATTTACATCTAAGTAAATTCTGAATAACACTGTTTACTTAAATGGAGTTATTCTGGGCTAGACACAAGATCAAAATCGGGAATAATATCCTCAGTTTCTACCGAAACAATGAAAACTTTATTCTCGTATTGCCTCGACTTCTGCATCTATTTTATTTTAAGGAACGGACACACAGCATTTAATTTCTTTGGCTTAAAGAAAGCAAAGTACGAAAATAATTACTTCCTGTACGGTTATAAAATATGGATTATTTATCCAAACAGACCATAATGAGTTCTGCATTGGTACACATATTTACCTGGGAAACCGGGGTATGCTCAGGTAAATATGTATCCAAGCAATTAAATAAAAATTACGTCCCACACAGCGAAGGCTGGGGGGAAGATGTATTTATAGTATAACACACACATAATTGACTCATTCAAACCACAACGTGAGTGCTTTGCTATAATTAGAATTATAACAAACTGTCTTATTTGACTGTCCCAGAGTTGCCATTAATATGCAATAAGCCCCGATTCCTTAATTTCCGGAGCTGAAGGCCTTGCTGAGTCGTTACGTGACGGAGGGGGATTTGGGGAAGCTGTGCCAAAGAACCGATCCATCTCCGAGCACCCGGAGCATTTGTCATTCCAGAGAAGCCCTTCTCAGCCCCACAGCCCTGAAGTCAGGAGGTGCCCTTGTGAGCAGCAGGAGCACGGGGGGGTTTCACTCGGGGAGCAGCACTGCCCGTGACTCCAGACGATGGGTGGGATATAAATGCTGCTGGAACTTTTCATATATGAGGTTAACACATGGCAACAGAGCAGTTATGGCAAGAATTCCCCAGCATCTCCCTTCTCCAAGCCTCAGCGCCAGTCACAGAATTTGGGGCTGCAGTGTTCCAACATACTCACTTGTCTTCTCCTAAATTTTTTTTGTTTTGAAATTATTAAGTCCACGTTACAAAATATTTTGTTTGGGATGATATTGAAGAACAGCAAACGATCCAAATTACTCAGTTTTTTTAAGAAAAACAGGCTAACTTCCCTAATACCAGCAAACAATATTTGAGACGTCAGAGTCTGAATATATTTTTTTATTACAGCAGAATTATGAACCCCTAAAAGTGAAGTTTAAATAACGGAAGTGTTGAAATTATTTCAACTATAGGAGCGCAAATAGTTCTGTTAATAATTAGGAGTTTATGAAAAATAAGTGTATTTTACAATTTTTCACATTACAAAGAAGGTAGTATATACAGTAACTATATTTTAAAGCATAAGAAGAAATGGCTGGGGAATAATATTTTAAAATGTAATCATGGGTTTAATGACTTTATGAAGTTAACTTTCTTGGCAGGATGAACTGAAGTATGTTAACAGTCACCTTACGGCTATTTTCTTTTTGCAACTTCTGCAAATTATAGATTTGTTGAAAGGAGTATTCATTCTCCTGTGACAGAAGCACAGTTACTTCAATGGGACTCTCTGCTTTTTTTCTTTCTTCCTTAATTATTTTTTCTTCCACTACCTCCAAAGTCAACAATCACCAATACTTCTTCTACAAAACCATCTTGATGGACAAACAGACAAAAAGCTGGAAAACAAACATACTGTGTTGTGACATAATCCTTTCAGTTAAACTGCAGGACGGAGTCGGAATGGTGATGTTTGCATGCCTTGGAACTGCTGGGAGCCAAGAATAATGCTGCAGGAGCTACGATTTTGTTTTTATTATCCAAGTAAATTAGATCATAGCTCACCTGGGTGATTTTTTTTCAGAGGCAGAAAGGTTGTTTTGTTATTACATATGTATTAAAATGTCCTATTTTCTCACCTTTACTAGGTAAAAACCACGTAACTATAAAATTACCAAATCATACTCTGAATTAAGAGAGAGTCCTGTAAATATATTCCAAACAGAGCATCCTGGTACTTTTATGAAGGCAACTAAATGGAAGAGGCTTTTCTTCAATCTTTCCATGTAATAACTCACATGCTATAATGCTGACACCTCAGCTTCTCATTCTAACACACACAGAGGGAAAACACTGAATTTGTTTCCACAAGTCAGCACAGGGATGTGCTTTATGCACTTAGCACATCCTGGGGAGATAATTACATTATGGAGCCCTTTAGAGCACTCTGACAGGTAATGATTCAGGATCACTGCACAAGGGTTAGCCAGCCTGACTGAATCATCACAGGCTGTCTAAACTAGAAAATGTCCATCTGCAGGATAAAAGATAACCAATTTTCTTCTTATTAGGTATTTAGTTTCAAATGTAAGTATTTTTTTACTGAAGACCATTTAATATAACACCATTTGATTATGTGTGACCTCAAGAAGATGAAGCTTTGTGTCACATTTCAAGACTTCAGAGAAGCATGGAATCATAGAATTGTTTAGGTTGGAAAATACCTTTAAGATCATTGAGTCCAGCCCACTCCCTCACTGCAAGGTCACCACTAAACCCTCTCCCCAAGTGCCACATCCACACGTCTGTTAAATCCCTCCAGGGATGGTCACTCCATCACTCATTTGTGCAGCCCATTCCAATGTTTGACCACCCTTTCACTGAAGAAATTTTTCCTAATATCCAATCTAAACCTACTTCAGCACAACTTGAGGCCATTTCCTCTTGTACTACTGCTTCCTACCTGGGAGAAGAGACCAATCCCCAACTGGCTTCAATCTCCTTTCAGGGAGCTGTAGAGACTGATAAGAGGTCTTATCTTATGCTTAACATACAGTGAATTTCAGTCCATACAGATCATGAGAATAAGAAAATACGAGTTCATGCCTCACATTCCCTGGCATTTACTGGGAACTTGTTCTCAAGGACATAGTTTACTATATTTGTCCCTTCATGAAAACCTTACTCTCAAGTCCTTGAAACAAGATCAACTGCTTCACCTTCTCCTGATTGCCAGTTCAGGCAGCCCAGAGAGCCAGATCCGGATGCAGATCTGGAGTCTGCACCCAGTTCCTCGTAGCTGGAGAAGAATTACCGCTAAAACATCTTCTGCAAGGTTACATTTATTGCCAAAGATGTTTTTCCCTCCCTCCAAAGGCACAAAGATCACATCTACAGGTCCAATACTCAACTGTTTCAATGTCAGGGACAACAAGAAGATGATACAAAATTAAGAACATAGAATGTTCCAGTCACAGGAGAAAACAGCCCTTCCTTCAGCTGCCTTCAGACTGAAATTGGGCGAAAGTCAGTCCCAGGAGCTCCAAAAAGCAGCTCCACACCTCAGCCTGCATGGTTTTTACCACACCACTGCTTCCCAAGAGCCCTAGAGATCACTACGATGAAATGAATATATTTCCATAATATTTCCATCTGTTAAAGTGATCATTTAATATAAATCTAGACAATTAGAATCTCTCTTCATTTGACTCACACCTCACATACTTCTTCCAACCATAGAAAAGGTCTGAGGGTTTTTCTTGGTTTGTTCTTTATGTTTTTCAGCAACATATTCAGTACAATCAGAGTAGAAAAAACGCAACAAAAGAAGGTACACACTCTTAGGGAGCAAAAACAGCAAAGGAAGAACATGGACAGCTTGTTTGAGTTGATGTTCTTCATGTTATAAACAAGATCTTTCAAAAAATACAATAGAAAAAGAAGGAAAAAATCAGAAATATATACAGAGCCTTTAGAAAACTACATGGAATCAGCCTGTGTAATGGAATGGGGCAGCAGGAAAATACACCATGTTCCTGGGCTCTTTTACATTCTGTATCTATTGAAGAGAGAATGATTCCTTCAAAATTATATTAAATAGATTTCTAAGGAAAAAAGAATCCAACTAAATAGTGCAAGTAATACCTCTATTTTGCAAAAGATGAACTTGAATCAAAGTGGGTTTTTTTAAATCTCTTCTTTATAAATAATTTAAGTTTGACTTCTTAAATTACAGCTTGTTTTTCCATTTTCTGTCACACGGGGAAAAGAATTTAATGCATTTATGAACAATAACTACATTTCAACTTAAGCTCCAGGCATGACTTTTTCCTATTTTTCTTTCTTTCAATTCAAATTCCAAAATCAACATTTTGGACCAACATTTCATAGCTGTAATTCTTCTACTCTCCAGGAAACAAAAGAAACCCTATTGCACACCTGACATTTATAGCAGGTAACACAGACCAAACTAAGTGAATTTATACCAACAACGTTAAAACCATAAAGTCTCTAGGTACAGAAAAGTATTCAGACTCACTGAACTCAGTACTAGTGTGGTCAAATTATTCACTGGCTACATAGGTGTTAATTCAAGATTTGGTGTGTCACTGGGGATGGCCACTGCTGATGTTCTCTCCCACTGCTGGTGGTAACAGCAGGCAAGAAAACAAACTTGGGAACTTCTACTGCACCTATTATTATTACAAGGGAGGAAAAATAAGCTTGAAAAATATCATTCAAGTGGAAATGATGGAGTAGTGCTCTTTAGAACAAGCAAGAGACTGTGAAAAAAGCTTTGTGAAGTGTGAACTTAATAGATATTAAAGATTCATTAGCCAACCTGAAACTGAAAAATTCTCACTGAAAAGCCTTCCAATGTCTGGAAACAGATCTTCCCACTTTGGAAGATGAGAGTAGATGTCCTCTGTCATTTACTGTCCCTATTCTAGGATTGCCATGATATTCTAAATGCTGAGATAAATGGTGCCATTCCATTGTAAATCACTGGCATAAAATTTTCCTGTATCTAAACTATATAAATTATGAAGTTTTGGAGGAAATTATTGTCCAATCATTGATTAGGTGGAGCTGGAAGGGACCTTTAAATGTCATCTAGTCCAAATGAAAATAAAACTAAGTAGATTTGGACTGAAACATTCCCAAGGGGCTGTTTTATTTTCACAGCAGTATCACTATAGATATTACATGTGGTGAATCTCAACAATAACTACTATTTCCATCTAAGTTACATCTTTGAATGCCTTTATGCTACTAAATGTTACTTTAAAAAAATAAGAACATGCAAACTTTTTATCAATAAATGCATTCACATTTGCTTTAGTAAAGGAAAAATCAATTAGAATTTACTATTCTTAAGAATAGTAAAATAGTAAAAAAATTATCATCTTAAAAATTGAAGATAATATTATTTTTGAATATTTAGTTTATTAACTATGATTTATTTCCTATCCATCAATTATTTCTATTTCTTTTCTTTCTCTGATATTACTGTGGCATGCAAACCAGCAGAGGTTTACATTATCCCCCAGCTTCCTGTCCTTTGGTTTCAAATCCCAGAAGAAACCACCACTCACGATTATTCTTACATAGCTTCCAAGGCTGCAAGCAGAAAACCCCTGTTCTCTGTTGATTGAGAGACCATCTAATATAAACAGGTTCCTTTCTCCCATTGCTGTTGAGAGCACCATTTGTTTAAATCGTGTATCCTTACATTGCTCACACAGGAAAATAATCATTGCCTTGTATTAGTTTCACCAGAACACTAAATAAATACTCTTCCTTTCCATATGACAGCAAATTGGAATCAGGCATCACTGTTTGACACAGGGAAAATAAGACAAGTATTTACCCATTCCAAGCCCAGAGATAAAATGCTTTTAGAGGCAGCCTCAGGGTAATAAGTATTGCTATGAGGAGCTGGCAACCATTAGTGCTCTGAATACAGGGGACCTTGACAGGCTGGAGAGATGGGCAGAGAAATTCCACAAAGAAAAATGCAGGAAGGAGGAAAAACCCCTGGAACTGGTACAGGCTGGGACTGACCCTCTGGAAAGCAGCTCTGCACAGAAGGACCTGGCGGTCAACAAACTGCCCATGAGCCATCGTGTGCACTGTGGCCAAGGCCAGTGCTGTCCTGGGGGCATCAGGAACAGCATTGCCATCACGTCAGGAAGGGGATCCTGGCCCTCTGCTCAGCCCTGCTGAGGTGCATCTGAAGCATCCAGGCTCCTCAGGACAGGAGAGACATGGAGCTCTTAGAGTGGGTCCAGCACAGGGTGACAAAGACAATGGAAGGACTGGAGCATCTCCCTGATGAGGAGAGGCTGAGGGAGCTGGGGCTGTTCAGCCTCGAGAGGAGCCCCAGCTGAGAGGAGCCCTCACCCCTGTGTGTCCCTGTCTGCAGGGAGGGCTCAGAGCAGGGCCCAGGCTCTGCTCTGTGGTTTGATGAAGGATAAAAACATACTTTACAAAATCAAGTATCAGAACATAAGCACACAGTGCTTTGAAGATTTAGAGTTGGAGACAAAACAAGAAAAAAAGGATTCAGGTTCAAATAAAAATACAAACATCGAAAATACAAAAAAAAAACACCACAACATCTTCTCTTAGCTCTAGAAATTTTCACAGCCCTGGAGAGATATGCCATTACACTCATGCTAGGAAATACCATGCTGGTTATGGGAGACTTTGTATGTTTAAAGATTTTACCTGAAATGATTCAAATTGGTCTTTCTTCACACTTTTTATTCTCATGTGCTCAAGTGTGCATGCCCACCAAGCAGGAGCTTCTCAATCTGCATGGGGACTACAAGTAAATGCTGTAGGATCTGTCAGATTAAATAGTGAGACACATAACAGGTGTAAAGGACTATGGGTTTAAATGGTTTTGGAAGCCAGAGAGACCACAAAGGTGTCTTGGCTTCAGGTACAGAATTTAGACATTTGGGTAAGAGTCACCTTGCAAGATGTATCCAAATTATCAGTAGAAAAAAATAAAATTGAAACCATTTAATTTTAATACTTTTTCAATTGCAAGATAAGCAAGGAGTGTAAATTATGACACTGGAGAAAGGCTCATCCTGTTCTGTAATCTTTAACATCAATCAGAACAAGGTATAATCAGAATGTACCTCAATACAGGCACTTCTATGAATTTTTTCTCTTATACCAAGAAATGTCTTCCCAGGACATTTCAAAATGTTTAGAAAATCCTAAATCTGTAACTACTTTCTTCCAAGAATCTTCTAATCCTACATAAAGGAAAAAATAGAGGGAAAACAATAGTCTCAGTTGAAGGCATACCCATTTTCATGTAAAAATGAGGAAAGGAAGTCCAAATTTTTCTATGTGTTGCTTTGCTGTATTTTCTTACTTACCGGTATGAATTATGATTCTCAGATCTTAAAAAAAACCCCAAAGATGTAGTAGCATGGATGTGACAGATTTTGCCTTGGGAAAATCAAAGAAAGCAAAAAGGAGAGAGCTTTTCTCAGCAAGAGAAAAGAAATCACCATGAAGGAGCATAAATGTAAAATCTGAACAACAGATATTTGTGTCTGAAAAAGGCCCTGATTTCCTAACTCCGATTTAATGTTCATTCTTTAATTAACATTCATTTCCCAAGGACATAAGTTTGAAAAGGCTGTTTCACATTACTTTAGCACGAAGAGAAAGAATCACTTTTAAACCATGAAAAGGCTGGGGAAAAAAAATAAACATGCCTTCTGAACATAATTTCCTCTTTATTGCTACTGCAAAGTTATGAAATGAAATCTATTATTTAATTACATTGGATCAAGCAACAGGAAGGGAAGGGAGTGTTTGAGTCACAACATCCCTGTAAGGATAAATTACTACACTTCCTCTTACTAAAAGACAGTTTTAATGAAAATGTGAAAATGGTTAAAATCAAACTACTGGGAGGTAGAAAGATTTTGCTAACATAAAAAACAAATAAAATGTACTCTGAAAGTCTGAAGAGAAATAGTGATAACAACACAGAGGAAGAGTAGTAACAATTCTGCCAGAACATCAACAGTTTGAAAATTATTACATTTATTCAGAGTCTGAAGATAGTTTAAAAACTATACAATAGCTTCTGGGCCTGCTTTGTTTAATGCTTTGCATTGGAGATATTTAGATGATCTATTATGAAAACTTCAACATTTATCTCCTATTACTACCAAAACTTTATTAGCCATGTGGGATTTCCCTTAGCTGTGTTTCATAATGTTTACTAGATCCTTCAAATTGAATGCAACTGTTGGAATAGTTAAAGCATTTTATTTCTTAAGTATGTTATTGACATAAAAATTTAGGAGGGCTTTAAACCCTAGTGAACAGATAGACTGAATTCTAAAATCTTGGAATAGATAAACTGGCAACTGATGAAGAGCCCACAACTGGGATATGAATGTGCAAATGCTGTGATCTTCCATATAATTTAAATTCACTTTGACTTGGGTGGAGATGCTCTAAAATTACCTTTCGTGGAAATACTATATTTTCTCAACATTCGAATACACTAAATTAGGAGGGCATTTCACAAGTAATTTGAAAAACAATGGGAATTACCTTTGAAGTTGTTCAGAAAAGCTCCTCCTAAGCCCAAGGGTGGTATGGGAGATAGACATTTCTTTAAAAAAAGTTATCCTGGAGGCAGCAGAGACTGATTTCCTGGTTCAGAGACTGCAGAATGGATGGCATGGAAGGGATGAGCATAAAACATGACAGTTTTCAGGGAAAGATGCAGAGAGGTTTTGAGACAGATAAAAGAAACAAGACAGAAAAGTCTGCAAAAATTTTCAAGATCGAAGACCTTCATGGTGTCCTCCTAGTATTTGGTCTGTGGTCTACGTCCAAGCTTCTAACAGTCTATGGAAGTGGTCATAAAAAAAGCCCTTTTAGTCATGTGCACTATTCCAGAACCACATGACTCTCGTATTATTTAAAGTTTAATCTTCAATTGCAAATTTAGGAGGTTACTTGTTCTTAATGGGTAGAAGTCACCTGGATTTTAGCTGTTGAATGTAGGGAAATATGAAAATAGGCCATGAACCTCATTGAACATTGTGTGCATTTCTTATTCTTCTCTTGAAACTCAGGCTATTGGCCACTGCCAGACTTGAACTGGCCATGGAGATATTTGGTCGCTTTCAGAAAATTTTTGCATATTTTACCTACCAATGCTTCATAATTTAAGCTTTCACGTTGTCTAACTGGGTATGAACTGGAAAGGCTTTGGCAGACAGTCAGTCCAGTCAATCCAAACCACTACCAGCTGACTGAGCCAGGAGTCTGATAAAATAGAGGAAGCAGAGATTCACGTCAAGGGATGGATATTTTGTAAAATCCTCTAGAAACTGGCAACAGGTCCAAGTAGAGAAGACAAATAATTTCCCCTGCCCTGAGGACAACTCTCCTTTGGGAATCCAGCTGTACAATCCTGTAATTAAATGCAGCTCCACTGAAACTGCTCACGTGCTAAGTTACGAAGGCTGAGCACAAAGCCAAGATATCCATTACTGGTGCCACAGAAGTCAGAAGATAATGCCAGTGATGCCAGTGGGGAGGAGGAAATTTAGTGTTTCCAGCCTTTATCTTGATCCCTTGGGAGGCACAAAGGAAAGTGCCAGCACTACAGGTCAAGAGACATAGAAACAACCCTGAAATCTTCAAGAGGAGGGTCTCAGGGCAAAAAAGCAAGGATGGAAAGAAACATCTTGATTCTGTGATTCTGTCCTTGGTAAAGGCTGAGCCTTAGCACAACCACCAGGGTTCTGATTGTTTAGTTCCAAAAAATCGTATAACACAGACTTCTACAAGAGATCTTTCTGTTTCTGCATAAGTGCACAGTTTAACGGGGGTGAAAAAAGCACGTTTTTCTCTAATTATTAGAGATATTCTCTGCAGTTTTTATGGAAATAGAGGGAAGATTATAGAAGGGGTAAAGTGCAACAAACAAAAAAAAACACAAAACAAAAAAAACCACCAAAACACATGAAAAATAAATGGAGAAGTATCTTTATTCCTGAAAAACAATAGAACAATTCCATTTCCCTCATGCATTTATAAGAAAGTGAACTCCAATACTAGTCACAAGCTGTTAACTATGTATACCAAGAAAGGTGAAAACAAGTGTGAGTGAAACCAATACAGGTGTCAAAAAGATGGAAAGAAATCTCTGTTGTCACAATGACAGAGTGGCTTCTCTAAAGGACATGAGAAAGGAGCGATCCAAAGGGAAATGTAGAGTTTTGATCAAGATGTGGCATAGAAAAGATGAATGCTAGGTAAAATTTTAGAAGGAACATTGATTATTGAGGGAATTTAACAGGTCCAGAAAGTAGGGAATAAGATTTCTAACAATAATCAGGACAAAATGGTTCATTAATACAGTTCACTCCCTTTTTGGGTTGCTGTCAAGGCTGGCTCCTTTACTTTGGAAAAAGTAAGTTACCTACATGCATTTCACATGTTCACATGACAGTGATATCTGTTCCACATCCACTTCACAAAAGGCCAAGGGAGGCACAGAACCACACCCTGCCCATGGGCAACAAGATTTGCCTTCATTTGACTCCCTCCCCATCCAATTAGCAGCACTCCTTCACTGCTAAAGATTCTCCTCTCATGAAATAGGAAACAGCTGCAAAATAATGCAGATATAGATATAAAAAAAACCCAAACAAACCAACCTTATACTGAGCTTAACTTTAGAGTTTGTTGTATCTAAACTCGTATGTGCTCCTAAGCAAAAACTATAAATATTTCCCAGAGGCTAAAGCTGTGAAATGCAGAGGTGATTTAGCAGACATGCAAACCATAAAAACTGTGCCTGATACATTTCTCTTCTAATTTAGAGTAAGTGGCCCAGTCTTATATCATATAGAATCATAATTCTCAGTGACATTTAAACCAAAAACTAACTAAACATTTAAACTAAAATCCTGCAAACCTCCATAAAGCTTTACAAACAATATCAGTCACTTTAATATAAAGCTAAGAGACAGTAGCATAAACAATGTCAACACAGTAACTACTTTGCAGTTCAAAACCTGCACCTGGAATACCAGAAAAGTGAATTCTTGTATTCATAACAAGTCACTTTTCAACCAGTGGCTTTTGGAGGAGGAATAGGATCTGTAGCATGCAAGAAAGCCACACTATGAGAAGTCAAGAAGTATAAGAATAAAGGAGTGCCAAAAGTAAGGCTTAATTAGGTTTGCAAGTCAAATTAAGAAGCAAAGCAAAGGAGGCTTCAGACATAAACCAGAATAAAGAAAGATAATCTGTTCTGAATGAAATAGAGATGGAAAATCTAAACATGGCTCTAAAACAGGAGAACAATTTTCACTGAGCATTGAGAAGAACTGAGGTTTTGAGCACAGGAACAAAGGTAGGACAGCCCAGGGAAGAGATAAATTGGACAAAATTATTTCTACTGTACCAAATGGAAGTAAAACTCAAAGATTTTAATGCACTCCAGTCATCAGCACCGAATATCTCAGATGTGAATTAACTGTAAACATAACAATGTCTGCTGGCATTCATATTCAAATAAAACAGCTAAGTTTGGGGAAGCTAAAAGGATCAAATAATTACAGGCTGCTGCCTACGAATAATTGTAGAGCAATTAGAAAGATGATGGATCCAAATTCTTCTTGTTAGTGTCAGATGATTTAATGAGGGATGACAGGCACAAATTGCGATTTGGAAGGATCGAGGAGGATGTTAGGAAAACTTTTCTCATGGGAGGACAGAGCAGCTCTGCAACAGTTAAACAGGAGAGGCTCTGAAAAAAATTTTTTGGGGGAGCTTCCAAAGCATGATCTGAACAAGGCCATGGCTGAGAAGATCCTGTACTGGTGATAAGTCCTCCTTGAGTGGGCTGGATCAGGTATCTCCAGGGGCCTGACTGAGTTTTGTATATTCTCACAGAGTTTTTGAGTAGAGAAAATTACTTCTGTTTCTACAGTTCCAGCCCAACAGATATCCTCTCCTCTACTTGGAATAGGGTTCCCTATCTGCAGCTACACCAAAATGAAAATTCTTATCAAAAATGGTGTGTCAACAAAGTGAAAGCGCAGAAAGTCAGGACCTGAGAGCTCACAGGTGAGGGGAGAGCAACCTAACAACATCTTTGAACTGCTGCTACAATTGTCAATACCCCCAGTCTCTATCAGGAGGAAAAGCCTGCAATAAGGAGTCAAAGAAAGAAAGGTTTGCTCCTTCACCCCAGCCATCCCACTGTGAACTGAACAAGAGGTAGGACAGGATGAAACTTTGTGACTCCTTCAGTAAGAACAAATAAATGCATAAAAATCACAGGCAAGTCATCGAGGCTGAGAATGGAAGTTCTGTGTAAAATGAGTTGAGCAAGGTTATTGGAGTTTCTTTTGATACAACTTGAATGAAAATCAGCTTCCATGATGGTGTAAGTATTCCCAGAGTAGATTCCTTAATTATTTGCAGCCTTGGTTCATTCAGATAAATAGGCTGTGCTAATATGTGTTTGAGCTTCACTTAGGAAAAAAAAGGTTATTTGTTACAGATGTGAGTATCTCTGTGCTGGGTACTCACCACATGCTGCAACCAACAATAAAATACAGAGTGGCTGAGCTCGTGCCTCACAGTTAACTTCAGAATTTCATCTAGTTAAGATTTGCCCTCTTAAAACCTTATAAGCTAAATCCCAAAGACCTAATGCAAGGTTTTAGAGAACTGCTCCAGAATCGAGGCCTTTTTAATGGATTCATGTACAGTCATTTAGAGTCGAGCTACTATTGTTAATAGACTTAAGGCTGTTAAGAGTTTTTATATTCTCTTTAGATAGATTTCTCTTTATAACTTACAGATGTAATAAACTGTAATGCATCAGCTAATGAATGAAAGGGAAGACGTGTCTCGTGAGATGGCAGCACCATAGAGAGTGTTTTTTCTTTACAGAGATGCTTTCAATGAAACTGGAGGCAAAGGCAATAGAACTGAGACAGAGGTCCTCACACCAGGAGAAATTTCAGGTTGTAAATAAACAGACACCACCACAAAAAATATATATTTCAGTGGCCTGCGTAATAGTCTGGGAGTCCTTTATAAGGAACATTATCCTCATTTTTCTAATTTAATACCTGATGCACAGAAATAAAAAATTAATTAATCTAGAGTCACTTTACATTTTACTGATTCTAGGTCATCACTTCACTTCTTGACCCTGTCTTGAGTATGACCCAGTGGGGAATACTTACAGCTTTTATCCACAATTTGTCAATGTCCAGACAAACTGTATTTTTGGTATCTCCCTCCAGTCCTCTGCAACCTTATCAGTACAATGACAATCTGTGCAAATAATTCCAAAGAGCACTCTGTGATGTCCACCTTTCATTGTCCTATGGTAAGATCAGTGGTATCTAATGTCAGTTGGTG
>VZTN01021117.1:2024-12655 GCA_013400515.1 Erpornis zantholeuca
GATTCTCCTGATTTTTCCATCTTTTCCCCCATTTCCCCCCAGGACTTTCCTCCATTTCCCCCATGATTTTCTCCCATTTCCCCCCAGGATTTTCCCCCTGTGCCAACCTGCGACACCCCCCGAGGGGGAAGGACAAGGGGGGGGATGTCCCCCACCCTGTGCCACCACTCTCGGAGCAAACTCCAGCAGAGCTCAACCCTTTCCCAAACCTCCTTAAATCCATCCCAGCACTTCCCGTGCCTCAGTTTCCCCTCCCTGCACGAGGCCCGGGTGCTATTATCAGGATTTAGGGAAGTGAGAATCTCTCAGCGTTTTCGTTTTCCCTCAGCGCGGAAAAAAATAAAATAAAATAAAATAAAACTCCCCCCACACACACACAAACACACCCAGAACTCAAACTCCACCTCCCACCCAGGAAATCACCACCGAAACCAAATGGGTGAAGCCGCAGAGGTTTGGAGCAGCAAGGCTCGAGGCTTCCAGAAAGGTCAAGGAGGCTCTCTCGGGGTTGTTTTTTGCGGCAGTTTGACCATAATTGGGCAGTTTTGCCCAAACAAACCTAAGGCTCCTTCTGCTTTTGCCAGGTCGTGGTGGGGGTCCCCCTCAAAAAAACAAAACAAAACAAAAAACACCGTGAGGTTTTTGCTACCAAAGCGATCTTAATTGGAGATATTTAGGAGGGAGGGGGGTAAATAGAAATTTTAAAAAAATCAGGAAAAAGTTGGGGAAAAAATTAGGAACAAACCTCTGCGGAGGAAGGGAGGGAGGGAGGGAGGGAGGGGCAGAGCTGCGTGCTGGGCTGGTGGCGGTGAAATCACATCGCCAAAAAGTGGAGCAGAGCAGAGGCTGCGAGGCAGATCAATGTAAACAGCACGGGAAACTGGGACGCGGCTCCCGAGCCGGGATGTTTATGGCTCGGTGGCAGCGAAGCCTCCGTGACTCAGGCTGGGCTCGGCCCGCGGCTCCCAACCCTCCCGGGGCCTTGGTGCCACTCCAGGCCGTGAGATCGGAGCCCCGGGATGAGCTCCGGGACAGCACCGCGCTCTTGGAGGGCACAGATTTCTGCCTCAGGCAGAAAATCCTCACGAAATTGCGTTTTTCCGTCAGTATTCCCAGTTTTTTCCAGCCAGGTTGGGGTTCGGAGGATCCCCTGGGGCGGGTGGGCTCTGCAGCCATCCCTGGATCCTCGGGGCAGCTCCCAGGGTGGGATTTGGCTCCTGAGGAGGATGAGGATAACCCCGGAGCATCCCCTAAAAACCTCTCCGGCAGCTCAGGGGCAGGCGGATGGGAGGGGGCGAGATGGAAAACAGGAGGGAATCCATGGATCACGGGAATCCCTGGATCAAAGCTGGGCATGGAGAGGCAGGGGCGGTGATGGATGCGGAGGGTGCCAGGGTGGAGGGCAGCAGGACGAGGCAGAATGCGCCAACGTCCCCCAAGAGCCACGCCATGAATGATAATTATGAATAATTAACAAGCTCAGCCGTGCCGAGCTCGTGGGGACAAGGTGGGTCCAGCCTTTCCCAATGCCTGCCCTGGCCCGCGGCCACCGCCAGCCCCGGGGCCACCGCGGTGTGGACCTGCTTTGGCCACCGAGCGTTCCCGGGGGCTGGCAGCGCCCGAGGGACGCGGGGCAGGATCCCAGCGGAGCTCCGTGCCCTGCTCGGGTGTCACCAGGGTGTCCCTGCGGGAGGATCCGCCGGGAATGGGCCTTGAAGGACATCCTCTCCCGGTTCCTGCTGGAGCTCCGTGTCCTGAGCCAGGAGCAGCCAGGCCGGGACAGAATCTGCCGCGTGTCCCCCAAAATTCCGCGCCCAGAACCCAAAGAGATTCCGGGGATTTCTCTTCCCTTCCCTCCGCTTCTATTTCCCGCTGCGGCTGCTGNGCTGGCCGAGGTGCCGCTCTCCCGGCTCCTTTCCAGCCCCGCGGGTCACCCCCGGGAAAGGCTCCCGGTAAATCCCGGGCTTTGGGATGTGCGGGAGACCCCCACCCAAAAAAAAACCCCCCCACCCCGCAGCAGCTCCGCTCCCCACCCCAAATGTGGGAAGGCCCTGCTGGGCACAGCCCTGCACGCGGGGAGGCCGTGGGTTAATGGATGAGGGTTAATTAGCGATTAGAAGGCGATAAGGGGGGGGGTGGGGCAGGAGGCTGTGCCCCCCACCCAAGGGCAGTGCTGCGTGGGGACAGCGAGGACAGAGCGGGGGGGGGACACCAGCAGGGATTGTCCTGCCGGGAGCTCCGAGCGGCACTTCCTGTTCCCCTCTGTTTCCCTTTCCCATCCCTTTCCCATTCCCACCTCTTTTCCCATTTCTGTCTGTTTCCCTTTGCCATCTCTTTTGCCTTTCCCATCTCTTTTCCCTTTCCCATCTATTTTCCCATTCCCGTCTCTTTCCCTTTCCCGTCTCTTTTCCTGTTCCCATCCTTTTCCCATTCCCATCTCTTTTCCCATTCCCATCCCACGGGGCTGTTCCAGCATTCCCGCCGCATCCCACGGCTCCGATCCCACCACGTTCCCACCGCGCCGCTCCCGCTCGCGGTCGGGAGCACAAAACTTTTCTTCCCTTCGCAGGAGGACAGCCCAGGCTTATCGCGGCTCTCCCGTTGCCACGGCAACCCCCAAACATCCCTCGGGGAGGATTGCCCGGGGCCCCCATCCTGCTCCGCTCGGGTTTTCCCTGTCCCTATCCCTTCCCTGCAATTCCCGGGCGTCAAACCCCGGTGGGAACGGCAGGAGAGGCCAAGGAATGTCCCCAACACCTTCCTGCCGCCGGGAGAGGCAGGAAAAGGCTCCTGAGGGACAGGGATGCTCTTTCCATTTCCATTTTTAACACGAGGGGCATCCATCCCCCCCTCCCCCCGCAGGAATCGCCGTGCTGGGAATGAGAGTCCATTTCCAGCACTCGATTATTCTTATTAATAATAATTTTAAAAATTGGCTGGAGGAGGTGCTGCTGACCTTGGCAAGGAGAGCGTGCAGGGACTCAGCAGCGCTCGGGGTAAATGGGATTTTTGGCCTCATCCCAAGTCACCAACTCCTCCCGGAGCCGGTGGTTAATTCCCAGGAAATGCCCTGTGCCCTGGGCCAGCGGTGATGGATTAAATCCCAGCTCCCATCCCTGCCATCCCAGGGCCAAATCCTGAAGTTATTTGAAGCTGCCCGAGCCTGTGGTGGCTGCGGGGCTGGGCTGGGGCTGAGGAGAGAGGAGCTGAGTTCTGGGAGTTCCAGAATTCATGTATCATTTCCTCCCCGCGCCACTTTCCCCAAGGGATTGGAGGCAGCTCCCGGGAATCTCCGCGTCCCCAGGGAGAGTCACTTTTTTGGATCATTCCTCACATTTTTATGGAGCTCTTCTCAAAATCCTCCCCTCCCAAAAGCAGCACCTACCCGGGAATCGCCTCAAGCAGCTGAAATGTCAAATAAATCAACTTAAACGACAAATAAACTGACTTAAACCACAATTAAATCCAGGTGCAGGAGGCCCTGGAATGACACATTCCCAACCCTTCCCGTGCTGCCAGCATCCATCAGGAATTCAGAGGGCATTGATCAGCTCAGGGATCAATAATTCCTGAGCGCAGCCATCGATTTTTGGGCATTTCCTCTGGCGGGGTTGGAGCAGCGCGGCCTCGTGAGCTGAATCCACGCTGGGAATGGCAGGATGGGACATTCCTGGGGTTCTCTGAGCCATTCCTGGGGTTCTCCAGTCCTAATTAGCCACTTGGCAAAGCCAGCTAATGATCTGCTGCAGCCAGGCTCTGCGGTGACGACTTGGTAGTGGATTTTTGAGAAATTTCAGAGAAAAGGCTGGAGAAATGCAAGTTTTGTTAACTTGTCCTGAAATCCATTGCTGAGGGGAGTTCTGTGGCTTCCCAGGAGAAAGTTTGGATGAAAGAATGTAAATAAGAGAAATGTTTATGGTAAGGTGATTGCCTTGACCAATGAAATGTCTTCCTCTCTTGTCTTGTTGTGGATTCCTGGCTGGGACACAGACACACAGACACAGACACAGAGACAGACAGACACACAGATGATCTCTCCAACCTAACCTGGCTGGAGGGAGAAAGATTTGTTCTGTTTTCTAGATATTACTAATAAATCCTTCTGATTTCTGATCATCAATCAATGGACATGAGTGGTTTGTGGAAAGGCCCTGGGAAACCTGGGCTGCCTCCTTCCTACAAGGCTCATCCTGCTTTTCCTTCTCCAAGGGATGTCCCAGTCCCCATCCATCCTCTTGTCCCCAGTCCTCGGCGCCTTTGGCAAACCCTGGACACTCTGGATCCAGGCAGGGGAATGGGATAATTCGGGTTTGAGGAGAAAAAGGAGGATTTAAGGTGCAGGAGTGGGGCCTTGAGCCATGGAGAGACACTGTGATGTACCCAGCGGCTCTGGGGATAATCCATGGGTGGCTCTTTCATTGTCCAGACCACACCTCATCAATGCNCATGAGAGAACAGCACTGAACGAGCTCCAGGGAACTGCAGAGTGACACTGGGCAGGGCAGGGCTGGGAAAATATCAAAGTTAAAACCTAAGGCATCACTGGCACCCCAAAGCATGAGGGTCAATCATCCCGGGGGGAAAATCAATATCCAGGGGGTCTCTGCTGCCGTCTGAGCCAGGGAAATTCTCTGAGATGTGGGAATTCAAACCCTCCCCATCCCACTCTGGGCGCAGAAGGGAGCATCCCCCCCAAAATCCAGCGAAAGAGGAACTCCCGGCTCCAGTGGTGACCCCAAATCCTCGCGGGGAATCTCATCCCCACGGGCAGGGCTGGAAAATCCCAACCTCCCCATCCAGCTGGAAGCGCCAGGGGAGGGAGAGGCCAGCAGGAACAATTCCCCGAGCGGGAATTTGGGCTGAGCGTGCTCGGCATTCCCACAATCTCCCCCCCACCCCGGGGAAGCCTTTTCCCGAGCCCTCGGGAAAACAGATTTTCTCCTCAGCTGAATTCCAGGTCCTTTCCCTGTAATCTTCCAGCTCCGGCGTTTCTCTGATCATAAATTAGCGATCCTTGCACTCGGCTCGCTCGGAGCTGTTTCTCTCTTCCCCCTCTCCAGGTTTTCCACATCCTACGGAGAGGGAAGATCCGGGCCCCGCGTGGCTATTTTAAAAGACGCCGATCAATCAGAGCTCCCCTCCTCCCCCTCGGGATCCTCGGCTCCCCGGCACAGCCACCCCAAAACCCTTCCCGAGCCAGCATCCCCCCCCCAAAAAAAAACCAACCCAAATCCCTGCTTGGAAAAGCTCGGATTTAGGTTAATTTAAAAAAAAAATAAATAAATCTAAAAACAGAAATGGGGAGAACACAGAATTCCCAGCGAGGAGGGAGCCTCGTGCCCTTCAGGATGCTGGATGTGCTCCCTGGAAAAGCCAGGATTGCGGCAGGGAAGAGCCATTCCCGTCGGTTTTCTCCTCGTTTTCACCATTTCTCCGTGATCAGATGGGAGAACAGGGAGAATTCCCTGTTCCAGGGATCCAGGAGCCCTTTGGGCTGGGAGCAGCAGCAGCAGGGTGGGAAAACATTCCCTGTTTTTGGGAAGGTGGCACTGCCGCTCCCAACTGCCACAGGGCCACCACCACCTCCTGCTCCACGGGCATCCCAAATCCCATCCCAGCACCCCTGAACCTCCTTCCCCCAACCCCAGGCTCCTCGGAGCTGCTCCCTGAGCGGGAATTGGGTTCATCCAGGGCCCCCTTTCCCTGGAAAACGCTCTTCCCTCCCCGGAGCCTCCCGCAGCCGTCAGGGCTCCTGTTGACAAGACCCTAAAGCGTCGTTGCTAAAGATAGCAGCGCCTCGGTCACATCTCCCACCCCGGAGCTGCTCAGGGCACGGGATCCCACTCTGGGAAAAAGCCAGGAAAACCCCGGGATGCTGCAGGAACCCCCAATCCCTCGGGAACGCTGCGGGGAGGGGGCTGAGCCCGAGGAATCTGAATTTCCACCGATTATTTTTACACAATTCGAGGGGGAGGGGGACGTGAAGAAAGAGCAAAGCCAGCGAGGAATGTGTTTGCTGCGTTCTGCTGCGTTTGTCCCCTCCTCCTTTATTTATTTTTTTCTTCCCAGTGGTGAAGGGGAAAATGGGGGAGAAGAAAAGCTCAGGCTCTTCCCTCTTCCCATTCCTATTCCTATTCCCATTCCTATTCCTATTCCTATTCCCATTCCCATTCCCATTCCCATTCCCATTCTCATTCCCGTTCTCATTCCTATTCCTATTCCTATTCCTATTCCTATTCCTATTCCTATTCCCGTTCCTGTTCCTGTTCCTGTTCCCATTCCCATTCCCATTCCCTTTCCCGTTCCCATTCCCGTTCTCATTCCTATTCCTATTCCTATTCCTATTCCTATTCCTGTTCCTGTTCCTGTTCCTGTTCCCGTTCCCGTTCCCATTCCCATTCCCATTCCCATTCCCATTCCCATTCCCATTGTTGAGCTTCCCTGGAGGAACCCCAGAGATAATTCATGGGTGGCTCTTTCATCCCCCAGATCCCATCTAATCAATCCCAGCGCTGGATTTGGGAAAAAAAAGGGAAAAATGTCTGGGATTGGAGGAGCACCGAAGCTCTCCTGGGAGCCCAGAGGAGCCCATTGGGATCGAGGCAGGAAAATGAGGTTTTGGTCATTCTGGGGGAGCCTGATCCCATTCCTGCCGTCGGGAATGGGGACAGGGGTGGGACACGTGGGATTGTCCCTCGTGGTGGCAGCGGGAGCTGGCTGAGGGCACAAAGAGCTGAGGGCACCCAGGGGAGCCCGGAGCGGGGTCAGGGCTGTAAATAACCCCAGAGGGCTGGGCTGCAGCATTCCCTCCCCAGCGGGGGTGGATCCCAGCCGGGAGCTCTCAGCATCCCCATCCCAGCCTTTCTCCCCCTGCCATGGAGAGGGAGAGAGGGGAAGCCACCCCCGAGGCCAACGCTGTCCCCAGACTGAGACCTCTGGGATCCCTGTGGGATCTTCCCAGCTTTTCCAGGGCCTGGGGAGGCTGAAAAGCTCCATCCCCTTTCCCTGATTCCCGTGTCACATCCCTGAGCCAGCTCTGGTGAGGGACAAAGGGACACCAGGGCATGGCCAAGGGACAGCCGGCTGCTCCTGGGAGGGGGAAAGGGAGAAGGAATTGGGGTGAGGAGAAGGGAGAGGAGGTGGTTTCCCTCTGGGAATGGGGAGTTGGAGGTGGGAATTCCTGGGCAGACACAGAGACCCCCAGGGTGTCACACAGAGACCCCCGGGGATGTCACACAGAGACCCCCAGGATGTCACACAGAGACCCCCAGGGTGTCACACCCTGTCCCAACCCCTCCTAATCCCCCCAAGCCAAGGGCTCGGAAAATTTGGAGAATTCCCCGTGTGTGTTTTGGTGGCGATTCCTGAGGCACGGCCGGGACCGGGAGCGGGGAGGGCGGGATGGAGGAGGAGGATGAGAAGGATGAGGAGGAAGATGAGGAGGATGAGGAGGAGGAGGCCCATATGGAGCAGCTCCTCGCCTCGGAGCGCTCAAGCTGCTGAGCTGGCGGGGGCTCGGGAGCGCTGCGAGCCGGCGCTGCCAGAGCCGAGCGATCAATATGTGACATTCCAGCCCCGCCGGGCCAAGGTGACCTTGAGCGGCGCAGGGAGGAGGGAGAGAGGGAGCGAACGCCAGGAACGACACACGGAGATGCTCCCCGGGCGAGGGAGGAGGGATGGAGGGCAGGACGGGGATGAAGAGCCCCGATGCCGAGGGCTCTGTGCCCTCCTGGCCGCTCCAGGACGGGATCGCGGTGCTCGAGGAGCGCCTGGGGACAGTCCCTGCCCAGGAGGGAGCGGTGGCAGGAGGGGGTTGGCCGTTCCCAGCGAGGACACGAGGGCGCGATCGATAAACGCCCTCGATAATCAATAACCGAGCGTCCCAATCAGCCCCAGCTCGGCCCCTCCGGGCTCCCTCCGGCCCCATCCTGGTCCCTCCTCCCTGCGGGTCACGGGGACACAAAAGCCACCCAGGGCCAGACACCAGCCCTGAATCTCAACTCTCCCCCAGCAAAGCTCCCCCCGGGAGCCTTTCGCTGCTCTTGGAAAAAAAATCGGGATTTCTGTAAATCCGGGATTTCTGTAAATCCGGGAGCCCCCGGGAGCCATCCCTGCCCTGCCCTCGCCCTCCTGCAGCTCCTCGGATGCCTTCCCCCGAGAATTCCTGGGCTCTTCCCAATCCCGGGAGGGCATTCCCGGGAGACCCAAAGGCGGCGCCGGGAGGGAGGGAAGGTCCGAGGGAAGGAAGGTCCGAGGGAAGGTTCGGAGAGAAGGAAGGTCCGAGGGAAGGTCTGGAGGGAGAGAAGGTCCGAGGGAAGGTCCGAGGGAAGGTCCGGAGGGAAGGTCCGGAGGGAAGGAAGGTCCGGAGGGAAGGTCCGGAGGGAAGGAAGGTCCGAGGGAAGGGCCGGAGGGAGGGAAGGTCCGGAGGGAAGGTCTGGAGGGAGGGAAGGTCCGGAGGGAAGGTCCAGGCCTTCCCCNCGCACTCTGCCTTTGCCCTCTAGCGGGACGAACGCGCAGGACCTGCTTGGGAAAACTCGGCCAATTCCATCCCGCCCCGAGCCTGATTTGCAGAAATCCCAACTTTTCCAAGAGCGGCGAGGGGCTCTGAGGGGGATTTGGTGGAGGAGAGTTGAGATTTAGGGGCGTCCTCTTGCCCTGGGTGGCTTTGGGGTCGCCTCATCCCCCCGGGGAGGAGGGAATGGGGTGGGACATGGGGGTCCCGCATTTTCCAGAGCTCTGGAGGGGCTGAGGTGGGGGCTGGATTTGGGGAGGGGGGTGCTGGGGGCTTCATCCCATGGGATCGGCGGGATAAAGGCTGGTGGGAAGGCGTTGGAAGGGTGGGTGGGGATGGAGGAGGATGTGAGGACAGAGGATCCATCAGCAGAGCTGCCTCGAGGGCGATGCGACAGCAGCGGCAACAAACCCTGGAATTTCGTCTAAAACACCTCCAAACTCCCATTTCCCAAGGATTTTGGGTCAACATTCCGTGCCCGAGGTGGGTTTTTCAGGAAAAAGGGGCGAGAGGAGGTGCCCACGCTCATCTCCGTTGCTGTGCCAGCGCCGCGGGCTCCGGGTCCCTGCGGATCAGGAGCCGCATCCTCTTCCCAGGTTTTCTCCAGCCGCCTTCGGATGCCTCCCCGGGCTCCCGGGATGTGGGCTGAGCTCCGTGGTTTCAGTTCAGGGGTTTGGATTCTCCGGGGATGTGTCATCCCCCTCGCGGTGTTCGTTACATGTGGATAAAAATATAAGGGATGAATACATCGCCTCGGAAATATCCCACACCGCTGGGCAGCTCTGCTCGGGCGGTGAAAGCTGGGATGATCCCCGAGGTTTTAACTCCATCCCAGTGATTTTCCTGCTGCTCCTGGCGGGGCTGTTGGACTCGAAGGTCTCCAGGTTTCTCCGCAGTTGCAAGCCCAGGGATGTCCTCCTCAATCCAGGGGTGCTGGAGATCCCACTTGGTGTCAGGACAGCTCCCAGTCTCAATTCCCGGGACTGCAGTGGGTCTGGGATGGGGGCATGGAAGGTTCCAGTTGCCCTCTGCTGGGATTTCCTGTTTTATCCCCTCTGGGAGCACACAGGGACAATCCAGATGTGCCCAGATGTGCCCAGATGTGCCACACAGACCCACGGACTGGGAGGGAATGGAGGAAGAAAGGGGACACAGGGAAATCCCATCTTTGAGAATTCCCGAAGGAACGGCCAGGGCTGGAGCTGGGGCTGGGGCTGCTCTCGCTGTCCAGAACAAGGCTTTGAATGCATTTAAAACTCTTTATTTTAATTTAGTTTTTTTCTATTATTTTTTAATTTTTTTTTTTTATGGACTTCCCGAGGCCCTGGGAGGGAATAGAGAGGGAAACAGGAGACAGGGAAATCCCATCTTTGAGAATTCCCGAAGGAACGGCCAGGGCTGGAGCTGGAGCTGGGGCTGGAGCTGGAACTGGGACTGGAGCTGGAACTGGGACTGGAGCTGGGGCTGGAGCTGGAGCTGGGGCTGGAACTGGCGCTGGGGCTGGAGCTGGAGCTAGAGCTGGGGCTGGAGCTGGAGCTGGGGCTGCTCTCACTGTCCAGAACAAGCCTTCAAATGCATCTAAACCTCTTTATTTCATTTTATTTTAATTTTATTTTATTACTCCCCGCTGCGTTTGCCCCAGCACCGATCTCCCCCTGGGCGCCTTCAGCACATTTCCCAGGGGACAGCAGATTCCAGGAGCTGTGGGATGAGGATCTGGGAATGCCAGCAGGAGCTTTTCCCAGGGCTCAGGAGAAGCTGCCGGTGGGCAGGCGGGGCAGGCAGAAGAAGGCGTTGGGGAAGAGGCTGAGGTTGATGGGGTTCCCGTCCAGGCGGATGTCCTCGAGCCCCCGGCGGATCTGCCCCTGCTCCTGCACGTCACAGAAAGTGTCCTCCTGCAGCGTCCGGATGTGGTTGTTCTGGGGAGAGGGGAGAGTCAGGGGGATCGGGAGGAGGAGGAAGAGGAAGAGGTGTAAGAGGAAAAAGAAAAGGCAAAGGCAAAGGCAAAGGCAAATGAGAAGGAGAAGGAGAGGGAGAAGGAGAAGGAGAGGGAGAAGGAGAAGAGAAGAGAAGAGAAGAGAAGAGAAGAGAAGAGAAGAGAAGAGAAGAGAAGAGAAGA
>VZTN01021118.1:0-46010 GCA_013400515.1 Erpornis zantholeuca
ACATTATAACCCAGGACACTTATAAAGCTCTAACAGACCACACTGTGTGGGAAATGTGCAGGGGTGGGGGAGGAAGGTGTCCTGCATCTATGATTTTGACTTCTGACCCAATGGACAGAAATCAGCAGAAATGCACATGTATGCAAGTTGCCAGTGAGCTTACACTCCTATGTGGCTGTGAGGCATCTCACACCCCAACAGCAGGTAAGAGCAA
Source organism: Erpornis zantholeuca (assembly GCA_013400515.1). Taxonomy (NCBI): domain Eukaryota; kingdom Metazoa; phylum Chordata; class Aves; order Passeriformes; family Timaliidae; genus Erpornis; species Erpornis zantholeuca. Next base: position 215 of record VZTN01021118.1, read on the forward strand.
AAAATAAAAGTGAGAGGGCATGATATGTTTGGTACTCAGGTCCAACAGGCTGGTGACCTGAAAGCTGTCAGAAGCTACTGCAGGCAGTGTCTGTGGCACACAGCACACTTGCTGGGCTCCAACTTGGGTCACACGCTGGAGCATTTTAGAGTAACACCCTGCATTACGCCCATATTTAGCCATGGAAATAAGTGTGACTTGACTTCCAAACACTTGCAGCTCTCACTGACTTCACTGGGTTCAGTTGAGACATTTCAAATAAAAGAGTAACGACCACAACTCTGGGCTGGGATCAAGCACAGGCCATTTTTATCTTAAAAGGCATTTGTTTGAGAACAGTCAGAGCCGCTAGAACCAACAACACTGAAGTTATTTCACCATGCAACCTTAAAAATGTTGACAGCTTTGTCTGCAAAATGACATGGATTAATTGGTGACCAATCCTTAAAAAAAGAATAGTTAGAAAAAACTGCTGGCAAACAGAGGAGAAATTCTTCCTCTCTTCAGAGGCTCACTCTTTCCTCCTTTGTCTAACAGCAGATCTTTTGTTCAAGACTTCAGCTGCAAGCAGCCCCGAGGTACGCAGGGAATGTCTTGGTTATGACGAGCTCTCCACACTGGTGCACAGACTTAGTTTCAATCGGCAGAGAAACCACTCCAAATCAGGCCTAAGAAGTCCTGCTAATGGAATTGTTCCAGTGCTAAAGGGATTTCAAAGTGAATGAGTGTGGATGGTGGAGCAGCTGGTGCGACTCCCAGGTTGCTTTTTACAGCACAGTGTGCCATGCAAGGAGGACCCAACACCCTAACTATCCCTTTAGAAAACTACCCCCAGTGTCCCCCCAGCAATGCAGAGCCCCTGAGTCTATCCCTGTGGCTCCTAGACAGCCTTAGTGTTTAGTTCTGGTTAGCTTCCCACTGTATCAGATCAATGCCAGGCTTTGATCAAAATGAGATGAGAACGAGGACAGAGGCAGGGAGGTACCCCCCTCCTAGCGCAGCAATTAATCCGACAGCTTTAAGAACAGATCTGATTAAAACAAATACACCGTCTTCCACTGGAAAATGTTCACAAAGTTCAGCAGCCTAGGAGAGGGGAAAGTTCCCAGGAAATTAAGTGAGGTTGAAAGAGAATCAGGGCTGCATAGCACAAATGCACCACTAACACAACCAACAAGCTAGAACCCAGTGGAGCGGTTGCTTTGCAGAGTTGTGCAAGTTAACCAATAGCATAAATATAATACATTATCTTCCAGTGGAAAGCCTGGCCTGGCAGCATGGGGGACTTTGGGGGATCATAAATGTTTGGGCACTGCTACAAGCAGTCATAAAACAAAAATGAGGCTTTTATCACATTTAATTGCTTTTGGGAAGAGTAATATCACTGGGGGATCCATTGCAATTACCTTCCCCTGTTCCAGCCCAGATTAAGAGCAGGCCCAACGATCCAGATCAAAGAGGTTATTTTGGGGGTAAGGAAAGAGAAATAACCTAAAAGCTTTAAAGATGTTTGCCATATAAAACATGGTGTCCAGCCAGAAGAGCACAGACAATAGAAAGTCAACTGATGAAAGGATGTACTCTTTTTCTCAACAAGAACTTTCTCGGTTGTTTCAACGATTTTCTAAGGCTACAGAAAAGCTTAGTAACAAACCACAGGACAGTGCAAAGCCCAAAATGTATGTAAGAGGAGATACTAAGATTATCCTGTTTTTCTTCCAGGGCTTGACTGAAGTGTTTTAAATGCCTGAGGCTGGCACGGCCACCTCCCAGTGCCTCCCAGTGCCTTTCAGCTTTGGCAGCATTCACTTAGAAGAGCTGCCCTTCCTCTTCCCAGGGACCTACCTCACTGGAAATAGATTTCAAGTCCCCAGAGGAAGAAAATGGAAACAGCTGACTTCTTCCAGCCACAAGCTCAGTTGTCACCTTCCAGCTGGAGCCAGCCAGAGGGATAAGCACAAGGCTTCCCTTCCGCCCCCACAAAGCTGCAGGCTCCCAAACAGATTTTGCAACTAACATCCACCTACCAAAATCTGCTCAGAAAGCCAAAGCTCTCCTTGAGCATGGGGACTGCAACCCGGCAAGACTCCCACTACCTCCAGCAGCCTCATGCAGAGGGGCTGGCAGGGCCAGGGCTTTCATGACACATCATCTCTGGAATTCACTGTTGAGTGTCCCACAGCCTCTGCTTGGTACAATGCCAGAGCTGTTTCTCAAATCTTGCATGACCTACCAGCTGTTGAGGCAAACCAGCAAGGCACACATTACCCAGAGAGGAGACAAGATCAGTGGACTGCTGATGAATGAACAGACTAATGCTTTACAAAACTCACTCCACACTCTTGGTTGAAGGGAACAGGTTCAGCTCCCTGGCTGTCCTAGAGGAGCCTGCATGATCCCAGGAAGGCCTTTAGTCCCTTGTAGCAAGACTTTTGCCTCAGGAGGCAGAGAGCTATCTATGCAGCAGCACTGAGCAAGCAGGCAGGTTGCCAGTTGAGGACTCAGACTACTTCAGGGAACTGTAACAGTTACGTGGTAAATGCATTAACCATGGGAACAACTTCCCAAAGGATGTGGTGGATCCCAAATTGTAAGTCTTTCCATTGTGAATGGATGCCTCTTTCAGAAATGCAGACTATAGTTCAACCACAAGTGCTTGGAGGGAGCTCGCAGGAAAATGCTACGAGCCCAGAGAAGGCAGGGGCTCAGACGGGGCACCTGGGCAGGCACTTTGAACCCACAAGCAACTAACCTACAAGATTCCTGCCCTTTGCTCTGTGCCGTGGAAATTCAAGGCTTTTCTTGGCTATGCTCCTTTGCCATGTCTCTGTCCAGACCAGTTTTCATATGTTTCCGTGATCTGCTTCAGGACAGCTAAATTTCCTTTGACCCAACTTACTGAGCAATCCTCTGAACCTTGTCACCCTCTCAAACTGGTTTTGTTTCCCTGTTTTTCAATTACAATCAGATCTCCTAGTGAAAGTTTCTCTGCCTCATAGCTTGAAATTCTGTTCCCTCAGCACCAGTTTCTTGGCAAAACTCAAAGATAAGGACTAGTGAAAGCCTTCACAGTATGCAGCACCCAATGACCCACACTGCCAGAGTCAGTTCACCATTCTGCCTACTCTCAGTTCCTGAAGAGCAGTCATTGGCAAGAGAGAAAAGAGACTAAATCTCACTCATAGCATAATTCCTCATTTTCTTTAACTTCATCTGTGACAAATGTACCAATGCTGTCACACTCTGCCTAGGAGCTGCCTCGGGATACCCTGACACTAGTACTGCAGGATGCTCACTGATGTTAAGCACCCAGTTATGTCTGTGTTCTGAGTCCTCTCCTGTCAAACCAGATGCCTCGAGCTGCTCAAAACACTTCCTGGTTTCCAGTGGAGAATCTGCTCGTGAACAATTCTGATGCACTTCAAAGGCTACTGTTAGCAAGGGGAGAAAAATACATTTGAAGGGAGGGGAGAGGGAGATGCTTTGCCCTGCTCCAGACTTCACACTACTGGGCTCTCCAGCACCAGGACGAGGCTCTTCAAATAGCCAGGTACAAGGAGGTCATGCTGAACCTCCCAGGAGACCAGAAAGAAGCAGGAAACTTTCTTCATGAACAAACAAAATTCCCTTATCTGCCTCAATCACAGTAGTAGTATTTGGACAAAGTGTTCTGGCCCATATCTGGACTGTAATCTGGTGTTTCAGCAGGGCTGTTGTCAGGTCTCCAGCAACACTTAGCTGATCCACATGTACCCTGGTGGAAAGTGTTATTCTACCATATATAAAGTTCCTCCTTTTCTTATCTCTTGGCTTTTGAGTTTCTAGTTCTCTTCAGGGTCTATAATCAGGGATTTGAGTTTACTTATAACCAATAAGAAGTCACAGCCTCCTCCATGCTATCTATGCTACAGCACTTCTCCTATGACTCTCTTCCTTCCATTCACAAACCTAAACCACCTCCATGAGCAGAAAGGGCGAAGCAAGGTAAAGCCTTGGCAAGAGAAGAAGCTCTCCCCTCATTCTCATCCAAGGAAGTGGCACAAAAGGAAAAAAACCAGAAGGGATGGCTCACATCCCTGGGTCATGGCAGAGAGCTGGAAAAGGCTCATCTCCAGGAGGACAGAGTGCCAGCACTTCTTTTATTAACTCAGCTAGCAGCTGCAGAATTTAAGCTTTATTAAAAGCCTATTTTGCTCTTGCTGCTGCAAAGGAAACCAACTCCCTCCTCTTCCCTCCCAAATAAAAGGCCAAAGTCTGCAGACAGACATCCTGTAATGTCACCTCAGAAAGAGGTGGCAACCTGACTCATCTTAGTAGAGCATGCACGGAGCAGCTTTGCTTCAGGTTACAACAAATGAAATACATTACTCCCACTGCTGATCCTTGCTTTGAGACTTTAATATGAGCAATCCAACAAACTTCCAATATCCTCTGATTACAAGTGCAAGAAAGGAAAGGCAGGGAAAACAGGCAGGCTGGATTGTGATGCTCTAGGCATCATTCATTTCACAGTCTCCCACTTTGAAGCATTGCTGCATGCAGGAGCCCTCTCTCCTACAGACACATGCCGTGTGATGGGTCAAAAAGAAACCATTTAAAAAGCCTTCCTACGACACATTTTAATATAACACAAAGAAGAGACTGCATTATTTGTCAGGTCAGAACAAGAGGAGATGGAGAGCACTGAACTGGATACCACTTACTAAATATTGTTCTCCAACAGCTATTCTAAGCCTACTGCAATTTATAGATTAATCTGCTGGATTGGCAATTTAGGCTATTTGGTGATTAGCATTTAGAAGTACACATTTCTGGGAAGGCTGAAAACATGCTTGTGATTTACAAAATTACTGCAGGGTCTCTAGTGGATTATTTGTCAGAGACAGGTGTTCAGCCTTAGCCACATTCTCCCTTCTCTCCCCACATCCAGGTTTAATATAAGCAATGAAATACCAACTGTTCCTGCAGCATTTACTCTAAAACAGCAAAGCAAGTGTGAGTGTTGTCCCCCTTTCCCTTTTCTAGCCGGCTGCCACACAATACCAAGGCTTTAGGATGATGTATATCAACCAACTGGGGTGTGGGGGGAAACGGGACCGGAAAGCATCCAAGTAATCTGTGCACTCCCCACACCCTGGGGGAGAGCTCCCAAAGCCTGCCATGACAAGGAACATTCCTCCCCTGCATCCGTGCTTGTGGAGGAGGATGGTGCCAGCTGAACAAAACAGATTTGAAGAGGGAAAGAGCCAGTCTGCCTCTGTTTGCAGCTAGCCCCTCCTTTCGCTCAGCCCTTTCCGACTCTGACCCCAAGCTGCTGCTATCTTTCAGGCTTCGGCTGGGATTTCCTCTGGAGACTGTCAGCAGAGCTCTTTAAAATGGCAGTTGGAATACTCACTAAACACCAGACTAACCATCCTTCCTCAAACACTGAGTGCATGGGCTCCAAAACCCTCCTGGAGCCTGCAGTGTCTGCAAAGCAGGCAGTGAACAGTGCTTCAGCTGGCTCTCAGCATGGCCCGTTTCATAACACGAAAGGAAGCTTGAATCCCTCAGGGCTCAGATTTTTTCCAAACTGGGTAAACACACGCAAACACACATTATTTGTGTGCACAGCAACTGGGACAAAGGATCTGTGGCCAGGTAGCTGTCTAACTGGTGGTCCAGGCATGTGGTAACACATGTGCAATCCTAGAAATCTTGAGCTAAAAGAGACTTATCTCTAGACTGACTCTGTGCTGCTTCCAAGCCTTGCTTTGAGATTAAAAAGCAGCCTTTGTTGTTTGGAGTATTACCATTTCAGAAAAAACCCCACCCCTGCTCAGCCCCCCACCCCAAAGGTTTAGTTTGTAACCCAAAACATCAGTGCCTTAATAACAGGAGGTCAAACCCCTCCAGTCATTAGGCAGATTATATTTAAGAGCCCTATGTGCAGCTGATCAGAGGCTTATTCCTTAAAGGATTGAAATGGCAAGCCAGCGCACCTCAGCAAGCAATCTTAATTTAATAGTTTAATAGTCAATTAGCAGAGATGTGCTCTTCTGAGCTAAAGATCACTGCAGACAAAAAAGAGAAATGCACCACCGTCAGCTATTCCTCCATTTCTGCTATTAAATCAAGCCAGCTGATCCGCTCTTTCTTTAGCTAGTAAGGCTGGGATGCAGTTAGAAGTCACAACAGCAGTTTTATTCCAACCAGGATAGTAACATTCTTGATAATAAACAATTTTTTTAGACTAGAGTGGGGCCAGATAGACTGAGAAGTCAATAGCAAGACTCCAACTCTCTCAATATAAAGTCTTGTCTCTGAGCATGCAACTAAACTAGGGCAAGATCCTCCAGCAGCGACTCCCATTGCAGCTCCAGATACCTAAACCCCACAAGCAGTGCCATACATCTGGGAGGAGGAAGATCTAACTAAAGGCAGATTTGCATAGTGTTGATTTATTAGTACCCACCAAATTACAGCAAGGGCGGGCCACCTACATCCAGCCACATGTTGGCAACAAGCAGTGCTGCAAACCAGAGCACATAACCAAGTTCCACAGGCACACGGACATCCGTGTAACCAAGAGCACATGGGAACTCTTCTCTAGAGCTGCCAACTCCAGTGTTCAAAAGCCCAGTCAGCCTCCACACCCTCCTCCAGCTGACGTTTTCTTGAAGCCAGGCATTGCAGAAAAGGGAGAAAATCAGAAGCAGCAATAATTTGCCTCCTAGTTTCCTACCCTAGCTTAAGTCAGCCAGAGTGGCTGTCCTTTCCTTCCAGCTGTTAGAGGCAGAAACTTTCTTTTCCTTGTTCCAAGACTGAGGTTCTTACCTGATCGTGTTCCCTCAAGACTTGAGCTTTAGAAGGAAAATTTGCCAAGTGTTTGCACACTTGGGAGTTCATTCAAAGCTAGCATCACCCCCTCCCACAATCAATCAAATGTGACACTGGGTGACTCAATTTACAACAAGAGGCTTGTGCTGGTTAAGAGTAGAGCAGAGCCATTATCTCGAATCCAGTCTGGAGAGTCTGATGTAAAGGTTTATGCCACCAAATCAGTGCTCTTCACAAAGTTCCTTTTTTATGAGTTTCAGCAGAAAGACTGAAGGGTTAAACTGCTCATGGACTTTGAATGACCATGTTGTGGCCAAAGACCATGTGAATGACCCTCTAAAATCCTCTGTGGTGGAGAAGGTGAAGTGCAATATCGTGCTGTAGAAAAACACAGTTACTAGTGCAACCTTCCAGGCAGCAGCAAGAGCAGGGTATGAAATCTGTCCAGACTGGCCCAGAAGCATCAACAGAACCATGGAATTTTCAGAAAAACACTCTTCTGATGCAACGTGAAAAACTCACAGACACAGTAGACAGTCAATATGAAGGCACATCAAATTTGGGTTCCTCCTTGCTTGTGGGTTACCACAAACATCTCTGCAGGCTGACACCTAACCTGTGGATTCCAATTTACTCTCCTCCTGCTTTAAAGAACAGGAAGAACACAAAGATGCCCAAAGCCTGATAGCCAGCCTGGTGACAATGTGCAGAGAGAAACTGAAGCTGACTTTCTGCTCTTATCATTGCCATGCTGACTCTGTTCAGAGGGAACAAAAACAAAGCAAGACTGCCTGAATGTCCTTTCTCAGCAGCAGAGTTAAACGAGACCAATTCTGAATGGCAAAAGACTCTGAAGTTTCCACTAGAGACGATAATTTTCCACAGTATAGCCTTGCCTGAATGCAGCAACAGGAATAAATTCTGATGGAAGAAAAACTGACAGCTTTTGCCATTTTAATATATGCCTAAAGGCACCACCTAGAAGTGGGATTCTTAGGTTATGAACAAAAACTCCCTTCACAGCAAAATCCTACAGGAGCATCTCCCAGGTGTGGTGATGTTTACCTGAACAGACCCTGCTGTGCTCAACTCCACAGAGAACAGAGCAGACAAGAAAGTCTGCATCAGTACAGTGTCAAGTAGCAACTTCAGAAGGCAAGTGTTTATTTTACCTCTCCTTTGAGTTGAGGCTGGCTTTCTCTGCTTGCTTCCTGACCTTGCACATTTGGTTGAGACGATGGTGAGAAGCAGCAAGCACTTCTTTCAAACTCAGGAGCAACAAAGGACTGTTGGGGCATGAGCACATGAGAAGAGGGGCCCAAGTTACAGGTGATGGTGGTTTGTAACAGGAAAGGTGACCTGGAGGTATTAACTCTCAGGGTTAAAGCACCACAAGGAATGAAGGTGCACTTCAGAAGAGGACAGACACAACCTCTCAGTCCTCTGTGGGTGTGAGGCACACCCTACAACTTGGGAAAGAAAACAGCAGTATGCAGAGATGAAGTCACATAGCAAACTCAGAGGCAGAGCCAATGTGTACTGACTCCTAGCAATGCCTGGCTACCAGGGTCACCTCCTCCTCACCTTGCACTTCTTTCCTTTGGATTGTATATTACCTGTATATGCAGCTTGGCTGAAAAAACCCAGCTATGCTGTGAAAGTGCTAGTAACTCAGCTGTGTGTCTAATCCAGATCAGGGATTTTCCTTGCTGTGCCATGATTCCTTTGCTTTTTTAGCGTATCCAGTTGTAACAGCCTCAAGGCTTGAAGGCAAGATCAGACAAGTAACAAAGGGCACTTTTAGCTGCAGGGTTTCCCCCAGGCCTTCACCCTGCATGGGGTGGCTGTGCCCAGAGCCACATGGAAAATCCAAGCTGGTTTGGAGCGTACCAGCAGCAGGATGCACAGATTCACTCTGCTTCCCCAAAGAAGCATTGTGCCTGGACTGCTCAGCATCTCCACTATTCTCCAGACATGCTGCCTTTGCCTCACGTCCTCCTTATCCACATCCTGTGCATCTGGTGATATGAAGGGTGCTGGGTCTGGTGTGCCCAGCTCTCCTCCCCCACATCCCCAAGTCTATGGATCATGAAGTCAGAGTTTTCTATGTCCGGTTAAGCTAGTAACAAAGCCAGCGCCCCAAGACACTGGGTAAGTCTGTTACGCCACACACAACCTGCTCACCATCAAATCCTCTTCAAGCAACTTCATCACTTGTTTCAACCTGCTGACATAACGATGAATAGCTGGCAGGAGGGTGTTAAACATGGTTTCAGGCTGCTCTTGAGATGGTTGTGTGGGAAAAGCTCACACCCCTCTCCTGAGCACACGCTGGGGCGAGTGCAGTCTGTACACTACTCATTTCTGAGATCATGCAGCTACAGCAAGGGGAGCATCTTTGTTCCTGCCACATGTGTCTGCCTTAGAGGGGATACGAAAGCTGCTGACTTTGTTTTACACTGGGATCCATGCCTTTCACCCCCTTCCCACAGTTTTAGATACAGAGAGCTGGAAGACGTTCTCCAAACTCTTTTCCTTGCTTCTTTCTCTGAGTTTAGGACAAGGTTAATCTGGTCCTCCTTGGTTTTGCCAGATAATTTTCTGGAGATCCCAAGAATGACTATTTATTAAGTGAAGGGCTGGAGCATCACAAGGCTAATGAAGAGGTCCTCTTCCCAAAAAGTGTTTCATAGTCAGAGGAGAAAGCAAAAGCAAGAGACTACAGGAATCTCTCAGTGCTTCTCGCATTACATCCTCCCTTTTGTTGTTCATATCTAAAGCGTGCAAAGCCCCATATATTTAATTCCCTGTATGCTGCTTAGTCTCAAGGCTATGTCATGAGAACTCCGGCACAGCACATCCTTACCCATCAATTTTGGGAAACGGGGCTGGGCTGTGGTAAGCAGTAGACCAAGAGGAACATTGTTTTATTCCCTGTAGGATCTCCACATGCTTCCCTACCCCCACACCATTTGGAGGAAGCAGCAGGGAAAAGAGGAGCATGTTAGACACTTGAGTCTTCGGTCTTTTTCATATCTGCAAATACAAATTTCTTATTAAAAGATAAAGAAAAACCCTTTCATCCTCTACATCCCAACCTAATCTTTAAATACCCAGTGAAATATAAGTAATTGAGAGATGCCTTTAGCAGCTGTGTGCTCAGTCATCCCTTTCATGTACGTAGGCAGAAGATGACTAGGACTAAGGGTTGCTTAACTTAAAACTGACACAGTGCAATGGCTGTGCCTGGCAATGAATATTAAAAGCAATGACAAGATTGACATTATCTAGCTGCACTGTAGCTTCTACTTTTTTTTTTCCATTTAAATGCTCCATTCCTCAGTTCTTACTGCAAGGATCTGAGTCAGGAAAATACAGCTCAGGCTGACAACTTCCAGAAGTGCCTGCTAAAGCCCAGTTCATAGTGTGCCAAACTCAAGACACATAAAAGAGCTCAGCTTACAAAGCAACACAATTTCCTGAGAACAAACATTAATAAAAACACTCCTTGTGTGTCATGTGCTGTGCACACGTTTGAGGTTTCAAAGAGGCACCCCTTGATTTTTCTTTCTAAATATTGGGCAACATTGCTAAATCCTTCTTCACCTTCACAACCAGTTCTGTTCTCTCAGAAGTGACTGCAGAGAGGCAGTAACGAACTGAAGCTCTCCCACATGCTCCAGGGACCACGTTAGCTACAGTTTCTGCTCCCAGCGATGACAGATGTTTTCCTGAATGTGTAGAATTCATTTTTTCCCCTAAAGAAATGCGTTAAAAGCTGCTAAGTGGCTCTAACTGAATGAGTGGTGGCTAAACAAGGGTATAAGACAGAACAAGCAAGTTGCCAAAATGCTTTCTCTCTTTAAATAGGAGAAAGTGCCAGTGCCTGCACAGACTTGCTCCAACGCCCAAATTGCTCACACCATGAATATGTACCTTATTTCTAGCTTCAGCTTTCAGTCACTGCTTACAGATGCTTCTTGGTGGGCTGGGTTAAAGAGCATCTCCTTCTATTGAGAATTACATCACTGTGCTGAAAACTACAGGCTAAGGTCAAGTCATGATTCCTCCTACTCCAAAACCTGTACCTCAGCTCTCATGTTAATCAGAGCCACCACATGATCCAAAAACTCATGTTGTATTTTGTAGTGGAGGTGGGAGCTGTTTCCAAGCAACAGCGCTAAAACCTTGGGCTGCCCAAGGTCACAGAGGATATCTCTGCTGAGGAGCACACTTAGGCACTTCTGCAGCTGCTGTCCCAAACTCCACCGAGAGCATACAAAGCCTCCTGGGGGATCCTCTCGTATGTTAAACATGGGCCAGCTGGTTCCTCTGCAGCTGTAGAACAAACCTAAGCATAGCTCTCCCATGGGCTGACAGCCCCACCTATTCTGCAGCAAGGATGAAGACAGCAACAGCACTTGGGTCTCTATGGCAGAGATGTTTTCCTCCAGCTCGCAGGGTTTCCCCTCTCCACTGTTCTCACCCCTCAGTGATGAACAAGCATCACTGCCAGACTGGTCCCACACTGCCATGAAGCATTGCTCTGGACTCGCCTCTTCAGGCTGCCTCACAGTATCAATTTGATCATTACAGCTCCATGAGAGGCAGGGACCCAGTTCTTGCTACCTCTTTCCCCTCTCCCTGTCCTTCAAAGGAAAGAGACATTTGGTATCAGTCAGCTAAGAACAGTGTTTCCAGAAGCAGATGTTCTCCTTGAGCATCTTGTCACCACAGTGTATCCTCTTAAATCTTTCTGAACTTACAAGATGTTTGCTGAAAGCTGGTGGTCAAGAGCTTGCACAGCAAAATCGAACCTGGCATGGCCACTTTATTAAGTAGTTTGATTGTACATGGAAAAAGGTATGAAAGCCCTGCACAGGGCATAAACAAGCTGACTGTACATAATGGACATTGTTAGGTGTCTGAATAGGTCACTGACTCAAAGGAAAGTTCAGCTCCACAATGCAGGTCTTGAGCTCTGAATACAACCAGAAAGCATCCCTGTGCACTCACACCCTATGCATTCAACGCAGCTGGATCTTTTTGTATTTCTCACTGTCCATTTCCTCCTGAATTTCCCTAGTTTCCTTCCATTTGTATTATGAGCCTTTGTTCTTTCTCTGCCCTCTTCCTCCTTCTATTTTGAAGTGTACAGATGGAGTCTAAGGGCGGGGAAGCAAGCGGAGTCACAGCATACTAGAAAAACAACTTTCACAGCTTAGTAAAAATAGGATAAACCAACTCTAGCACTATATGGAAGCAGTGACCCCTATTGCAAGAGACAGAACCCTGCCAAACTGCAGCTACAAAGAATTTTGTATGTTAAGAAGTTAAAAATAGGGTTCTTCGTGGAATTAATTTCATCCTAGCATTTGTTAGTTGTTCAACCCTTGCAGACGAGGCTTTGCACCAGGACACTCTTCGTCCATCATGGTGGATAGGCATGTAGTGATAGGACAAGGGAAAATGGCTCTAAACTGAAAGAAGGGCAGTTTAGATTAATTACTAAGCAGAAATCCTTCACTGTGAGGGTGGAAAGGCATTGGCAGAGCTTGCCTTGAGAAACTATGGATGTCCTATCTCTGGGAGTGTTCAAGGCCAGGTTGGATGGAGCTTGGAGGAACCTGTTGTAGTGGAAGGTGTCCCTACCCATGGCAGGGGGTGGAATTAGATGATCCCTTTAAGATCCCTTCCAACCCAAACCATTCTAGGTTTCTAAGAATATTCTTCTTCCCATCAACAGGTCTTGAAGTATGACAAGCATTTGTGCAGTACAGTTCAACTTTGAAGACAGCTTAATTGAGACATTCTGAGCAACAAGTCTGAGTGTTCCTACAGTCTTCCAGCACAGGAGGAAGGTTTGCACAGTGACAGCCTGGGTTTGGGTCTGACACCACTGAGCTTCTCCTTCAGACTCAGACAAGCCACAGACTGCCCATGAACAAGATGAATTTTGTAAGAGGCACCTGCTGTGAAGAACAAACACAGAAGCTGGGTCACTGATGTACAGCTGAGAAGCACAAACTGAGAGAGGTTCTCACCTCTAAGGACAGAGCCAGGGAAGTGCTGAAAATATCTAAGTTGTCTGGTTGTTATTGGCATCACTTTGTTTCGGTTTCACAATTAGGAGTGCCCCCCATTGAGGTTGAAGACACCCTTTGATCTCAGGGTTGTTCTGGGACCAGGATATGTCCTGCCCCAACAGAGCAGCTTCATACATTTTCTGCAAGTTTTCTACAGTTTTTCCTTCCAAATATTTTTCAAAGACAACCTGCATGCATTAAAACCACCATCAGGACTTTTGCAGCACTTGAGACTACCAGAGCTGTCAGCTCTTTCAGTGATAATAATCACCTGTCAAAAATGCAGATCAGACTGGAGAAGAAATAAGGGTTAAAAGGAAAAGCATCAGTAAGTACCTTGAGCTGGAGTCAAGGCAATCAAGAGACTGAATTCAGCTGCTTTGGTAAGTATCTTTTAATCCAACATGTTCCTCCTCTAGCACAGGGGCCTTAGAGTGACTCCACAGTAGTTTTGTGCTTGTGGCTTTAAATTTGCTAATAAATAGCCTGTGCACTCATGCACACGATGGACATGGGGGAGGGAGAAAAGAGTAAGATTTTAGATTACAACAAAACCAGCATTTGTCACTTGCTTTAGTTGGTGTGAGAGGCAGATTCCAGGCTCTTAGTTGGTGTGAGAGGCAGATTCCAGGCTCTGTGACTGAGAAAGAATATTAATCTGTTCCACTCCTGATGTGCTTGGCTGCCTTATGCCAAAACCTGTTTAAAATCCATTAATGAAACTAGGCTGAGTCTACATAACTTCTTAATACCAATACCCCAATGGAAAAAGGGCACTTCAGCATATTTCCGGGAACTACAGCCATCCAAAATTCCCACCACTGTCCCATGAAGCACTGCTCTCTGGCCAGCTCCCTCCTCAAACTCCACCTTCTCCCTGGAATATCACCACAAGTTGTCACAATTGCTTTATGGAGAACACAAGAACTTGATGAGATTTGCTTTTCTCTTCGTAGTGGCACCTCAGTGCTGGCTCCTCCAGCATTGCTGCCTTGTTGGCATCCAGGTTCATACATACTGGTGAGATCACACTCAGACACATGGATCAGGTTTTGACACCCATCTGCTCTGAGGTCATGAGTGGATCTTCTCCAGCTAGTAAGTATAATGGGAATGACAAGGAAGTATTTTTATTCCTGTATTGCCCTACTCCTGCTTTAAAGGGACCCACCCAGCACCACAACCATGCCCCCTCTCCTCAAGAGAGGATGAGCTGAAAGCCTTCAAAGACAGGAGCCACTGTTGGTAGAGATATGGGCTGTGCCTAGGACAGAGCCTTTCTGCAGAGATCTGGAGAAAAGATGCCAAATGCTTCTTACAGAAAAATAAGAATTATTCCAGCATATGAAAAGAAAGTCCTCTTTCCCAGAGTGTTAAGGCAATAGTAGACTACATTTTTCAAAAAACTAAGTTAAAGGACACAGCAATAGTTAATAAAATGGGCAGCAGTATTTTTTGGCAGAAGTAATTTAAGGCTAACCTCCTGTTCCATGAACAGTGGCAGCCTAAATGGGAAGGATTGCTGAGTCAGCCTTTGCTTTGGACTTCACAATGTGCTCTATGTTTTCCAGCAGGCTCTAATCTGCTAGAGAAAGCTGAAGTGGGGGGAAGAGGGCAAACATAAGAGCTTTGAAGAAATGTGGAAAGAAATATATGGAATTCAAGCCTCTATTTAATTAAAAAGCTGAAGAAAATGGTATCACAGTGTCTCTGAATGAGCTCTTACTGAAAGACCACAGGCACCAGCAGCTGCATGGATGTGACTCCAGAGATGTTACACTAGCACATGAACTATTTATTCTAGCAACTCTATGCAACAGCAGCTGATAATCCTAATATCCTAATATTAGGTTATCCTAATAGTAATCTTAACACACATACACACAGAACAGCTTTCAAAACAGGAGATGCTGCAAGTGAGCCATTGTCCAAAGGGCCTGGTTTATCCAGGACCTTGGCTCTACCACTGCCCTAGAGCACACACTAAGAGAACAAAGTATAAAATGGTCCTTCCTTGGTGCATGTTTCCTGCCTTGAGAAAACAAGCTTGTTTTGGAAAGATTAAGTTCTTCAACTAAGAATGAAGTTCCTCCACAATTTAAATCTATGTCTTCCACGACACTAGCTCTAGCACTCAGCTGTTGCAGGGCTGTTTCAGCATGCGATGCTGGCAGTCAGGTGGTTTCATCTAAGTGCACTGAAACAGCTCAGCAAAAAGATCCAACGACCATGGATGTGAGAGGAATAGCAGGAACACAACAGCCAGTAGCCAGATCATCTGGCTGACGCTGCAGGAGCCTGAGCCTGAAAGAAGTGTCATGCAAAGGACCACGCTGTTAACAGTATCTTTTGCAAGTAGCCATGAAAAGCTTTTATATTTAAATAAAGGACTTGGCAGAGAAAAATCACTTCCTCTCATTTACTCTCTCCACACTGAGTGAAACTTCGGTTGAATTAAGAGACTGGGTTGCTACTCCCCTCCCTGTTCCCTGCAGCCTCTCAGCAGTGTTTGCTTTTTACATGAAGATAGTTATCCTAAATTTTTATAAGCTTGCTTTTCCTTTACCAACTAACCATGCTGAGGTGCTCAAACTCTACAGGGTGGAGTGTACACAACTGCCATAGGCACTGACTCAAAACAGTGTGCTCCCAGGATGCTCCCTGATGGATCAGGTGCTGAGATCCCTCTGGCACAGGACAAAAGGGGAGTCCCCTCCTCCACAGCCCTACCTTGCCCAGAGGAGTCCCAGTTGTGCTGGGATGTTCTCTGCTACCCTCATCAATAGTTAACCCCTTTATTTTGAAGGTTTCTTGTAACAAGAGCTACATTCTACATTGGAACAGCCTGCAAAAATTAAATAAGGAGTGACTACTAGTTATGTTTTAGACGACACTTACTAAAACCAGTTAATGTAAAAACAGAAAATATCCTACAGCCAGCTCCCCACCTTCACAGCAGCAAGGGAGGGACTGGGGCTGTAATGCCCAAAGTGTCAGATCTCTACTCACTGCTGTGCAGCCAGGCCAGGAGCCTCAACAGGCACTGCCCAGCAAATTTCACTCTGAGAGAGCTGATCAGAGTGGGGAGAACTGACCAGGCATGGGAAGGCACAAAGCCAGCTCAGATCCAAAAGCAGCACAGATTATCCTGCACAAAGCTGTGCTTTGCTAGCAAGCCCTCTGAGAACTGGCAGGTACACTCTCTGTGGAGCCAGCTCAGGAGTCCACAGGCCACTTACAATTTATTCACAAGCTATGATGGGGAAGAGGCAACTGCACAGGCAGGAACCCCAGCGTGTCTCACTGTGTATTAGCTCCACTCATGGCTCAAAGTCCTAAAGGGAGTGGAGAGATGAGAACAACACTTAAAGTTATTTTAAAAAGTTTCTCAGCCCTCAGCATGCCTTTTGGCATCCCTTCAACTTGATTAGCTGATGAAGAACCACACAGCAGAAGTACTTGATACTCTCTGAACTGAGGCTCTAGAGATGATGACAACCTACCACATCCAACTCACCAAGCCTTAAGCATTTCCCAGGAACAGGGTCTTCACCTCTTCCTCCACAGCAATCAATCCATAGGCGCCTAGGTTTCTGGGCAGCTGCTTTCTTTTTAGTTACATCACAAATCAAAGTAAATAAAAAAACTGTCAGGGGCCTCTTCCAAAGACTCAGCCTGAATCTCTCCTGTTTTCAGCCCCACAGCCTGTGGACCCAAGAGGACCCCATCCGTTATTTCTCCATCTGAAGCATGTTATCACATTGCAAAGCTTTTTCTTTTATTTTGCACACCACTGAATTCCCCACAGCATTCACCATAACCTCTGAGCTAATGCTTCAAGGCTCCCAGACTGTCACAACCACAGCCCTGTTATTTTGGTATCAATATTTAAAACCAAGAGGCCTCTTCCTCCCACACAATCTGCATTTCCAGGTTTATCACAGGCAGTAAAAAATTCATGCATATACGTTTGGCTCAAGGTGCACATGAAAGCAGATTCACTCATGCATCAGCCAGACAGCTGACATCCATCCTGACATTTATCTCCATGGATGAGGAAAGATGAATCACTCACGGCTATACAGCTCGGGAGTTTGCCCTTGGTCAAGCCAGGAAATTACATAAATCAGCCACTGTGTATCCTCAAATTCAGAGACAGGCACCTAGAGATAGCTGGAGAGCAAGAGGGGCAGTGGCAATCTCTTCCACATGAAACAAGCAAAAACACAATCACGTCCTAATGACACCTAAATAAAACCCACAAAAACAAAGCCCAATAAATTTGCTGTATTCTGGGAAGTTCTGGCATATTTGTAACTGTTTAAAATGATTTGTTCAACAATTAGTTGCCACTGTTAATTAAGCTCAAAGAAAGGGAGGTTTATTCATTTATTGAGGTCTTATACTCAAAATTAGAGACAATTCTTTACCAGAGAGGCCAGATAAAGGCCACTGGTTTGGCACAGGGGTGGCTGGGGAGAAGTGTGCCATGCAGGAGCTGAGGCAGATGAACTCCTGAGCATTTCTGGCCTTCAGTTCTAGCAGCCGGGCAGTTGCCTAAGGAGCTAGTTTGCAGGCCTGCCACATTAGGCATGCCCAGTTCAGAGAGGCTTTTGGAGTTTTGTCTTTTTTTTGTCTTATTGGAAACCTTTTTTCATGCACAATTAGACTTTTCACCTAAAAGCAGCAGTATTTAACCCAGCAGTCACAAAGGCTACACGTGAAGCAAGTGCTACAAGAAAGGCAATTCAGAAGCTCAGGGACAGCCTCAGATCTGGGAAATTGCATCCACCAAGCTTCCCAGGTAACCTCAGGCATATCAGCCTGGGGGTGCCTTCACTTCTCTGTTTAACAGCCAGGATGAAGAGTCAGTAACCACAGCAGAGTGATGAGGATGAGGCAAAGGACATATCCAATGTTAACAGGACAGTTGGTCCCAAACATTTTCACCCATTCCAGCAAAGGTTTTGGTACCTTCAGCACACATCACAAACCCACCACTTCTGGCTCAAATTGTCTAGAAAATGGTGCTAAAGCCGAGTCCCTCCTGCAAAGCACAGCACCTAACAAAGAAAGGACACTGAAGGTTGGCATTTTTTCATTGTTGCTCAAAAAAAAAAGCAGCATCGAGAGGCCAGGGTGGGCTCATAAAGGCACTGTGTTCCAACACAGCTGTACATGCTGCCCAAAGCTGCTTCAGGCTGAGATATTTGTGATGGTTTAGTCTGCCAGTGTGGACAAAACTGCATGGCACTCAAAGTCCTCCTTTTATTTCAAGAACAGATCTGACTCCAAATAATCTAGTTTGACACCTGTCACTGAGTCACATACTTGTTAAAAACTACTTCAGTAGCTAAGGACAAAGCAGCACAAATACCTGCTGGCCTGGCACAACATGAACAGGGCAGGTTGTGGAGCAGGAAGGTATCAAAGCTGACCAGAGGATCTCCGTGCCATGCAGAGACAAGAAAGCACTTCTTGTAATAGCAATGCTACCTAGTTCCCATCCAGCCTACAGAGTGCTAAAGGAAGGAGGCAGCAGGAAACTTTTTTCCAGGACACATTTGTTTGTAACAAAGGAAGTAGAAGACAGGCCGCTCTGTAGTGTCCCTCAGCAGATATGACCAACAACCTCTTACTAATATTCACCAATAAACTTTTATTTCTAAAGGCTTTGAGAAAAGTCAGGATGAAAAGCCTCCCCATGTGTGTAAGTGCAGGTATTCTATCCCCATAAAAGTCCAAACTCTGTCCTGCAATCACAACACTGACTGGGGGAAAGCTGCTAAGCACCCTGACTGTCCCATAGGACCTGTAAAGCTGCCACTATACTACTCCTTCAAAAGATTCTTAAGTGTCCTTGTTAAACACAACAGCCATGAAAAACCATAAAGGAAGGATGGAGACAGATACCCTGTACAGTCTTCAAAGTCAGCCCAAAGCACATGTTTTGTGCTGATCTGTTTGCAGAGGCCATGTAATTCTAAAGAAGTGTTTTTATTTCCAAAACTAATGCTACACACGCTTTTTTGACTTGGGAAAGTAGAAAAAAGTCCCTCCCAATGCAAATGGCCAAACAGTGCTGGCAAGGCTCAAAAATGCATGTGTGTGAGTGGGAAAGGAAACTGAGAGCCTTTCCAGCTTTCCAAAGGGTTATTGCAAACAGCAGGGAGGGAGAAGGGATTTCACACATTACGAAAAACACCGTGATGGTGCTTGTCCCTAAAGGAGATGCTACACAGAAGGCTCTGGGTTACAATGTCTGTTTAGCACTCCTCTAATACCAAACATTAAAAGGAGCCTCTTGTTGCAGGGTGCACATAGCAGCACTGTGCTGGCTGCAGCACAGGTCAGCGTGCAGAATGCTGTACAAACCTCTGCTGAACCACCTTCATATTTTTCTGGCCTAAACAACTTTGCTGTGCATCATCCAGAACCTATGGCAAAGCCAAGGACATCCCCGCATTCCAGTCTCCAGAGAGTTAGAGATATCTCATATACCAGCTGCTTCCTCAGCCGCCCTGCAATGGGAAATCTGCAGGTCACAGATGAAGAGGCAGACATGCTGCATCCCAGTCACATTTTAAGGAAACAGCACAACCATGCTGGAAAATGACTCTTTCAGTGTTCTCCCAAGAAAGTTTAATAATCTCATCTTTCACACGCTTACACCTCTGCTGGGTTTTTGCAGAGCTTCCCAGTGCAAGCTGTACTAGCAGGGATGAAGCTCCAGAGGAGTCAGGAAGGTTATCCTGCCTCTAGCAGAGGGGAGGGGGTGGGGGGGAGATGAAGCCGAAGCCGGCTGAATTCCCACAGGCTTTGCATTATGAAAGCCATGAGCAGCAATCAGCCAGCTTTCACGGGTTCTCTTTAACCCCCTCCTTGCTGCTAAACAAGCATCTCAACCGACCTCTGAACAGCAAACACATACTGGTGACACACAGTGTACACATACTCAGCCTCAAGGCAAAACAGGCAAGCATCTAAAAACCAGACATTTGCTTTCTTTCAGTATTTTCCAAGAGGTGCAAGTTTCCTCTGTACTTGCATTTATGGGTGATGGAACCAGACCTGCTGCTCTCAAGCCTGCAGCTTAAAGGGGAAAAAAAAAAAAAAGCATTACAATCCAACCATGCACTGCCCAGGACTTGTTACTCCAAGAAATGCCATCATTGTTCTCCAGTGAGGCAGTCAGCGATGAACAGGCGTCACTATTGTCCACTGGCTGCCTGGAGGCTTATAGTAACAGCACTTAAGTATGAGCTCTTGAAGTGGTATCAAAGCTTTTGCACAAGGTCAGATCTGACTCATATATATCCTCTATTATTTGCTGATAATTGTAGAATCCTCAGCGGGTTGGAAGGGATCTTAAAAGGATCATCTCATTCCAACCCCAGCCATGGGCAGGGACACCTTCCACTAGATCAGGCTGCTCCAAGCCCCATCTAACCCAGCCTTGAACACTCCCAGGGATGGGGCAGCCACAGCTTCTCTGGGTAGCCTGTGCCAGCACCTGACTGCCCTCACAGGGAAGAATCAATAGTAGATGCTATGAGAAGAGATGGCACAAAATATATCTTCCCCTGGGATTCCCAGAAAAAAAGAGTGGTCTCCAACAGAAATGTCAAATAAATCTGTTTCCTCCCCTCCCTGCCTCAGCGGGTACAAGAGCATGTCACACATGTCCTTGCACACCCGGAGGGACATCTGCTGCCAACACAACACTGGTTATCTGCCTCTGCAGAGGGTCCCTCCGTACAGCAACTGCCTCAAGGACCATGCATGCTCTGAAAAGCACAACAGCAAGGGCTCCGGGGCAAAGATGACTGGGCTGTAACCCAACACATTAGTAAGGCTTTGAAACTCCTTCGATAGGGAAACAAAGTACTCCATGGTTTGGCAGACTGGATTAGAGCACCCTGGAGAGCTTGAGACAGACTGGAGTTTGTTTAAGGTGCCCTTTTAACTCAGACTGTGAACCAGTTCACTTGAGGCTCAGGGTTTCTGCAGGAATAAAAGCAGTGCAAAAAATGGGGGTTCTGCCACCCCCACACAAGGAGAGAACATCTGAAGTGAATCCCAATCATCCTCATGGCAGAGGAAATCCCCATGGGCCAGGCAGCATTCAGCCTCTCCTGGTCTTTTTCTGGAATCAAACAAAAGAGCAGTGGCAAAGACTGGTGCCAGCTGAGGAGGCTGCAGCTCTGAAGAGAGACCAAGCACCCTTCAAGAGTTCAGAGTCACACCAACACCTCCTTTCAGGCACGAAGGGAGAAAGCTGGCATTCTAGTTGGCAACTAACCCTAATTGCTTGCCTTCACATCTTGATATCAATCCAGCAAGCCTGAGCATGCCTGTTTTCTGAACACAGTCCTGCACAAGGCTGACAACATAGCATGCAGATCAAAGTTTTGGCTGACAAATGTGCTGGAAAATACTGGTGTGCTGATTTTCCATGAATGAGGCCACTAGTATGAGATTTTCCATGAATGAAGCCACTACTATGTGAAAAGCCTGGGGCAATAGGACTGCCTGAGAGCAGGGAGCATCACTCTACTCTGCCACTCCAGCCTTATTTACTTGGTTCATATTTTATGAAGAATGATTCAGCTGAACTTGCTCCTTGACATGAGAAAAAGGGAGGAACACAAGTGTGGGAAAGCAAGGGGATGTAGCATCTGGTATGGGGGAGACACCCAAGGGACACGGTACAGCTCAGTTAATATGCAAGGAAGCATTATAAAAGCAGAATAAAACAAGAGTGGAAACAAATCTTGGTAGACACAGCCCCAAGGCATGGCACAGTTGGGAACAGGAGCTCTTAGTGTCCACCTTCAATCCTAGGCTTTATCCACAAAACGAGGCTGCCCTTCTCACCTCTCACTTCAACCAGACCAAGTCCAGCATGGGAAGATACAAGGGCTTCCTTCACAACTTTGCAAGGGGTCTGGAATAAAAATACAGCTGGCTTCATTCCTCATTAGCAGTTAATTTCCTCAATCATTTTCACAGAGGGAGAAAGAGAAATGCTCACGATCCAAGAGATGAAAGCATATGAAAATAAGCCTCATAAAACCTGTACTGCCCTAAGGGAAAACTGCCCCACAACTTTCATTGGGGAATTATCAAAGGCCTCAGACTAGTGGGGGGTTGTTTTTATTTTATAAGACATGCTTTAGAGAAGTAAGTCCTCAAATAGCTGAGATTCCATTCTGCTGAACCTCCAACGAGACTAGAAAAAGAAACAGCTGATCCCACTTAGTCCAGCCCAGGGATCCAACTTAGGCACATCAAGACAGAGGACTGGAGTAAGGCACAGACCTGTACAGGCACTGCTAAACTTCTTTCCAGTAAGATGCCATTGCCCCAAAGAAAGGCAACCACATACATGGTAGCCAGAGGAAAGCACAGCATGGAGCTAAAGAATCTCATTCATTTCTGTTGCAAAGCAGAGGCTGGGGTAGGAGGCATTGACTCATTTGGCCTGAGAACAAGAAAGAACTGCTCCTGAGAGACTAGTTTAAAACAAGGATGTTTAGTGCACGTTTTGCTTTGAGTCTGGGAGAGTGAGTATGAAACTTCCCACACTCAGAGCTCTGTTTCTTATCAAAAAAAGTTTAACATAAGCTCAAGAGAAAGAACTGTTTAGAAAACGGGCAATATCCCACCCATAGCTAAGGCTCAGAGGTGACTGCAGCCCTGGATGAGCCTGTCTGCAGGAAGCAGTCAGGTCCCCAGCACAGGATCCGATGGCAGTGTGGCCACGGCTCACAGCTCAGACAGCCAGACTCACTTGGCTCCTCAGCTGGGCTGTGCAACCCCTGTGAGTGCCCTCGCTGCTACCAACCTGCACTGGCCAAGATGGGCACCCTCTGTGCTGTGGGCTCTCATTTCATGTGGCACTGACTTCAAGAGAGAAAGCAGATGCTCAGAGGATGAGGTGTTTCACATGATTTACAACTGTGCAGCAATCAGCATCTTATGTACTATAGCTGATGAAAACACTTCAACACTGAACAGATAATTTTTCCCAAGAACAAACTTCCCCTTCCTGACACATACAAACACCTTTCCACACGCATCCCTACAGAGGAATTAATTTCAGTTCCATTAGCAAATAAAACCAAGATATTCCAAAAACTCACCCAACCTCCTTACCACATTGACTTAAGGAGTGGATACGTGTAAAACAGTAGACAGATACTAACGATGCATAATTAAAGATAATAACAACACAGGATCTAAGACCCAAAGAAAAATTATTCACTTGGAACAGCTATTGCCACATTTAATCTTTCACAACCAAAGCATATGAATAGGAAATAAGTAAAACTAGCTCTAGGGCACAGAGTATTGCCCCTAGCTGGTTCATCGTGTTCACAGAAAAGTATGTCGTGTGCTACTACACTCAGACGTTTGGCTGTGGTGCAAGGGGCTGGATCTCTCCGTCTGGGAGAACAGCACTCCCTGGAGCACAGTAAGGGAAGAGCAAGAGAAGGACTGGAAGCTTTGAATTCACTAGGAAGAGCAGAACTAGTCAAGTGCTTAAGTGACTACTGAAAAAACCCCACCTCCAGCTCACTCAAAGGTCTTCATTACTTGCTTTATTGGCATTCTTACTCAGCCTGTACAAGAATAATGTCCAAGAGTTTTAGCTAAATAATTATTTGCAGTTGATGCTGAGCTGAAGACTATAAATTCCTGCTTTCTGAGGAATAAAAGCCCATGGGTTGGCTGTGAAATGAAACTGCTCCCTGGGGGCATGCATGCACTGCAGCACTTGCTCTGGACATCATCTGAAGATTTAGAAACTGTGCCTGTCTCACCAGTGTCCACATATGATCTCAAGTAACTAGTTTTGGTCATGACAGCAAAGGGATCCTGCCAAATCATGCAGAAAGAGCATGTGTTGCAAGAAAAAGCTTTGGACGCAAAGTAGTTCCTAGGAGGGACCAGGCTGGAGAAGTAGGTTGGCTTAGAAATTACAGTAACACGTCAGGATGCTGCAAACAGGGACCAGGTTCTCCCACCATCCCTATCCTCCCACAAAGATTGCTGCGATGGCTCCTCCTGCACACTTAAGGTGGGAGAGAAGCCACGAACAGATGTCTTTCTGCTGGAGTTCCTCTACTCCAATATTAGCATGCAGCAGAGTAAATTATTTCTAAAAGCAAAGGCCTGAAGCTTTTCACACCATTTAATAGTCAATCCATGTGAACTGCTCTACTGTAGGCTCTGGGAGGAAGGCATCCATCATGAACAGGCTAGAGTATATCTGGATTTCTTTGTTCAGGGCAAGTATGTGTCTCAGGGTCAGAGCTTTCCTGCAGTGCCTCTTCCTGCTGAGTCTTGTACTGAGGTCCAAACCCTTGCAGTCCCAACGCAGCCCAGGGGTCGGCAAGCACAGCACCTCCTGAACTCTGTGGGAACAGTGCCTGCTTGCTTCAAAGGCAAATTGTACCCCTGTGTTTATACCAGCCTACAAGGCATGAAAAGGCCTAGGAGGTCACACATCCACCACTGTAATTTCAGGCAGGATCAAACAGAAAAGCAACAGCTGGGCTGACGGAGCAAGTCCACGTTTAATTACAAATGGTTTCGGTAATAAGCAAAAGCAAGAACAAAGCCACTGAAAAACCTCTCTTTTTCTTCCTGGCTCCTGTTCAGGCTGTGTAGAAACAGCTGCCTAGAGGAGAGTCTCAAATAAGATCCACCAACTACATTTTTTCCATTTTCAGGACTGCGACAGCAGCACTGTTCCCTGTGCAATGCCTCCATGCTTTGACAAGCAGCAAGGACCAACAGGCAGATCGCAGCTGCTCCTACTGCAGGGCTGGGTCGGTGCAGGGCTTTCCCAGCCTGGAGCTCAACCCCCTGTCGTGTCTCACAAGTACAAGCACAGAGTCATTTTGCAATAAGCTGCTTGGAGGATTCCATTTGCTTTAACATCCTCTGAATATGAAATGCTGGCTGTAAAATAGGATTACTAGTGCAGAGATGATGGACCTTGCTCACATGTGGGTCCTGCCTGGCCTGGGGAGAGGGCAAAAAACATCTCTTGGGAGTACCAGGAATGCCCACTGATCCTTCCATCAGGTTATGCATTTAATTTACAGCCAGGAGCTACTCCTTCTCCAAAAGGTCCTATAGCAGTGGTTAACTATAGGAAATGAGCCCTAAAAAACATGGACAAGAAGGCTTAGACGGGTGGGTGGAGGGCTTCTTTTGGATGCTGGGAGCCTTCCACCCATTTATTGGGGCAGCAACTCAGAAGAGATCAGTGGGTCCCCTCACCACATCTGATACCTCTGATGGCATCAGCAAGAGCCTAACAGAACCCAAGAGCACAACAGAAACAACTGGAACAGAGTATCACAACTCCAAACCTCTCCAACAAGCCAATACTGCTGCTGACAGAACACTGCCTAGCTGTGTGTCACATGGGGACATGATGGGAATAATGTAAAGGCTGGGAAAGCATCACATCCCTGGGAACCAAGGGCTTCTGACCTTTCTAGCAAAGTCTGCTGAGAGAACTGGGTGGGTTGTTTTGTACTCCTGGCTTTAATTACAGCCAAGTGTTTAAGTTATTCTCCTCCAACCACCCCCATGTCCCTCACAAGCACAAATCTAGCTTTTTATAGCACATCCGGTATGGATGTTAAACACATTCAGGAAATGCACTTTCAGCCCCAAACATCCCCTCCCCTGGACCAGTTAGTTTGCAAGGGTTTGTAACATGGAGACAAGGAGCCGGATGTTTGGTTTTGATACCGTTGCTTTTCTGGATTACTTCTGTCTGTTTAGAGAAGGGAAATTAAATAAATGCAGAGTAGGCTAGCTGCATTCAGAAATAATACATGCTGCTTGCAAGGTGAAGAAAGAAAAGCCAGATGGAGAGGCCACTCTTAGCTGCTCAAATTCCCTGCACATAGGGCAAGGCTTTTTTTTTTTTTTTTTAATAGCTGACAAAGCTCCTGGGGGCTGACAATGGCTCACAGCACAGTGGGTGTCCATAGGCACAGCTTGAATCCCAAAATCATGTTTTTCACTGCCTTGTGGCAATAGACTGGGGCTCTCCCATAATGCATAAGGGAAAAATGTACCCTCTCCCCCAAAGCTTCTATTTTAAGTAGACAAAAGGTACCTGCAAAGAACTGTCAGTCTATGCCAGGCTCTGTTGGTCCCCAAGCACTGCTCTGGCATGTCATCAAGGCTCGTGGCTTTTTGCTCCAGAGCAGCAGGGTCTGGATAGCTTGGCTCAAGTCTAAAATCTGATCTTCGTAATTTGCTTAATATAAGGGGCTTGCCTCTGGCTTTAAGGAATACCACAAGCCTGCTAGTAATTTTCTCACCTGAAAATACCCTGGCTGGCTTCCCAGCTGGAAGCATCTTCCTAAGCCCAACGGCAAGCATGTTTGCTGGCAGTCCCAGGGATCAGTCTCAGATACTGGTCCAAGACACTCAGGACCACTTTCAGATCAGAGGGCCCATGCTGGCCAGATTGCCCCAGAGACCCTCCTACTAAAGCCTCAAGAGAGCTGGGCTGTTCCACACATTGATCCTAACACCACTACTCCGTCATAGGGTCCCTGCACAAAGCCAGGATGCACTGCAGGAGGTTGCAAAAGGGAAGGCATTTGGGGCTGTGCTGCATCGGGGTTTGGTGCTCTGAAGAAAGGCAAGACATACAAGCCCAGGGTATTTTTCCCCACCCTTCTTCACAGCCAGGTCACCTCATGTTCTGGGCAAGCAACCATCAGTAGGACATCACATATCAGCAAGCTGAATGATGACCTAATTAAGCTACTTCCAAAATAATCACACTGAAGGAAAGCTAAAGGAGTCCTTGAACTCATTATTTCTTATATTAATTTTTAGTCCACGTTTTTCCATATTTGATGTGAATTCTTCAGTTATCTGCAACATTAACATAAACTGGGCTCTGGCTCTTGCTACTCCTGAGCAATCCAAGCTCCAGCAAAAGCAGCCATGCCCCTTGGTAATGAACAGGCTGCACAGGCCCACTGGCCACCAAACTCCTCCCCTGGGCCTGACCTCTGCAGAACTGGAAGGTAAATAGCCCCTGGAGCTTTCCCAGTGGACTGCCAAACCTGCCTGCACTCAGAGCAGAAGGCCAACTGCTGGGGAAACTAGCAGGCACGTTTGAAGACATGGGACCACCAGCAGTGTGCACAGTGAGGAGCTGCCCCAGCTTCAGCTGCCATCCGAACAAACTTTGGCCACCAGAACTGTACAAAGAACGCCAACCCAACCCAAGGCAAATTTTCCAGCACAAAACCCTGCACACAACACTTAGGTTACAATTAATGAGCTCTGCAGGGATGAACCCTTGTGCAGTGTGAACAAGAGCGTGAAGACTATGCTCATCTATGCCTTCATTCAGCTCAGAGAACAGCAGCTGTCAAGGGTCACGCACACAGACACACTATGCTTTCACTACCCTGAGCTAAGTACAAGCTATGCAACAGTTAGCTGGAAAAATGAGTGACAATCCAGCTGCAGCAACTGAATAACAGCATCTCTGGGAAAGGCAGCCTTAACTCACACTGGAGAATTGCTCTAAGCAGATGGGAAGGACAATGTATGTATTTGATGGGTATTGTTTCTGTGTGATCAAATCACACGCAGCTTATGTCTTTCAAATATAAATGCAAACAACTGACTTAAATAAAAATCCTCACTGGAACAGAGAAATATCTCCCCTTTTCCTAAGAAGCTGGTGATCTCCCAAACTCATCAAGAACCAGAGTGCCATGTCAGATGCACAGGGGACTTGACCTCCTTGTATCTTTTGACAAGCATTATGATAATCTCAGAATTAGGTATGAGAGCTTGAACAGAAAGTGACAAATCCACATCAAAATGATATTAGAGAACATCAAAGAGGCAAAAACATCTCTCATTTAAATACCCACGCAAAGTCTCTAAGAAGCCAAAGCCCAGCCTGACATGGCTTTTTATAGCCCTGAGAAGCACCTGTCAAAGGAACTGCAGGCAATCTCAGGCATGTTCCTTGGCTACCTGCAGTTTCATCAGGCTGCTCGAGACATTCAAACCACTATTTCCTTACTAGGATGAATGATTTATGAGGATTACAAAATTTGAGCCTGAACCTATGAAGTGAGTCACTGGAACTCACGGGTTGCTTCCCTCCAACCCAAATCATCACACCTTCCAGGCCTAGTCTTGCTCCCACTGATATCCTGCAGAAAACAAACACGCATTAAATACTGCAGAGCCTGTACTCCTGGCTCAAGTGCCATCTTTCTCACTAAGGGCTCATACCCAGGCAGGGAAATCCTGTACTCACCCCGAGACTGTCGGCAAGGAAGCTGGAGCTGCTGACTGCAGTTTCTCTTGCTGCTTCAGAAAAGATTTCGCTTCTTTTGAGTTTGAGTCCACTTCTTTAGTCACTCTGTTGGAGGAAAAGAGACAAACCAGATAGTAAGAAAGAGCTGTACTCAAATCAAAGGTCCACCAAGGAAACACAGAAAACAGGTGTAAGAGTCCCCGCATCCCCCACACAGAGATCACCTTCATCAGCTGCAAGCTGAAGAATACACATCTTGTTCAGATTTCATTCCAGTCACAAACCCTCTACATTCATGGCAGAAAAAAGAAAAGGAGTAGCTGATTAGAGCTGGGGGAGGAGGGGATTTTTTTCCTTCCAACAAACTGGAATGCTTATTCATTCAAATAGGCCTGTCTCACTAGCAGCTACTAAATGCTCTCCTCAGGTCACTGGGGGCAATTCCAGGCTCTTAATTGGGCTCTTGATTTTCTCATTTGTTGGTCAGTGAGGCAGCTCTTCTGCCACCCACATCTTGCAGCCCACGGCACACAGGCATGGAAACATCTGCAACCCAAACCAGAGCATGGAAACCAGCTCTGGGAATGGGGAACAGGAGAGAAAGCTCTGACGAGGCAGAATGCAGAAATTTACTCTCATTTTCTAGTTAATTTTTGTTTGAGGCCCTGAGGGTGCAAAATACTGAACTTCAAAAAATTATAAATCAATATGGCATCTACAGCAGGGAATGAATTATAAACATGAGAAAGAATCTCTAGAAAACCACTCAATAATTAATTGTTAGAAAACCCCAGCTACTTTAGCCCTCTCATTTACCATGACCTGCCTCCAGCAACGCTTTTCACGCTCTCAGTAGCTCTTAATGAAGTTGCCCTGATTTACCAAGCTAACAATTTTGCTCCCATGGAGAACAAGCCTGTGAGCCTCTCCAGGGCCCTGCAGCTCTATGGGAACAGAGGCAGCCTGACCCACAGCTCAGTCAGCACAGAAGAAACAATCTTCCATCTCACCCTCCTGCAGCCTGGGCCTCTGGCTGCATCTGTTCCAGCAAGGGTGTGCAAGTTCATCCCTGGTCTAGAGCATATGCTGATGAGAGGCTGAAAGCCTGGCTGTTCATAGAATCTCCTCTGGCTACAAGTCAGGCTAATCACTGCTCGCTTCCTACCCACCAACCTGACCCCACAACTTCCGTGTAAGAACTGGCTAATAGTCATGGAGAAACCCCAGGAGCTGCAGCTCCAGATGGGTTTCTGCTGGGCTGGCATCAAGGAAAGTGACATGGAGTTATCTGTTAACCCTGGAGGCACTGATGTCCTGAATCTCACTTGCACACAACTAGCGCATCCATGTCTCCATCCTGACAGTGAATCAGCATCTGAAACTTCTTTCCTCCTTCTCCACAGACTGCGAATGCAGTGGAAAAGGCACAATAATAAATGCCTGTGCTGTACAACTGCTCAGCCTTGTTTTGCCAGTGCAGGAGGAGATTAACCCCATTTCCCCCCTGCATTGTCACATGCCTTTCAAACCATGGCAGTCATGCGGATAGAGACAAATCCCACACTATGAATATTTAGAAGTGTTTGCTGATCACATTGGTAAGGGAAGGAGTGGGAAAAGGGGAAGAACAGTTTAGGGAGGAAAAAAAACCCTTGCAGCATCATCATCACAATTTAGAACACCCCAAATACACCATCCAGTTACAGCCCTAGGAAACAGCGGTCACATCATGCAGCAGTCATACACCAAAGGTTACCCTACATCCATGGATTTCATTTGACAGGATAAACTTGGTGTCTTCATACAGCAATAAGACAGAATTCCCCTCAACCATGAGGCTGAGTTCACATCAATGCAATCACACAGTCTATTTATTTTCAAATGCAGCATCTAAACAGCTCACTCTGACCCTTGCCAAGCTGAGAAGCAGCACCCTCTCTTGTGCACTCTGCAGTGCTGGCTCCTGGCAGGGCCCTCTCCTCTTGTCACCCCCTGCACTGCCGTGCCATCAGGGTGCACCCCTGGCATGCAAGGGAGCACACAAGCCACAGAGAGAAACATCAGGCAACCTCAAGAGTGCAGGAATCCAAGAAGTGTAGCATAGTAACTGCGTGCCCTGGAAAAAAACCCCCAACTCTCCACTGGCCTTAATACAGCCATGGGACCTGCTCCTGGATTGGATCCCAGATGTTGAACCCTGCACGTTTCTGGGCCTTGAAGAGTGTAGGACCAAGAGGAAGCAGGGGCTGGGAAAGGAGGCAGAGGTCACTGAAAGCATGCCTTCCCACTGGCTCTGCTAAGAGATGACAGCCCAGCTCAGCTCCCACAAACCCACAGGAATCTGGCAGTTAAGTAGCTTACAGGATCTAGACACACACAGTGGCAAGCAAGTCTTCAAAGCCAGTGGCAGAGCCAGGATCTCAGCACTGGGGCTTTGGCCTTAACCTCGTGAGGATCTTCAGCCTTCTTCAACCCAGAGGCAAAACTGACTGATGTCTCCCCTACCAGCTGAGGAAAAGAAAGGCACAAGACAAAAATGAAAAATAGCTCTAGGGATTTTCACTCCAACAGAGATAGCACACTCTTGGTTGGACCAAGAGAACAAGCCAAAGCTCTTGGAACAGGAAGATGCTCAATCCCAGAAAGGGCAAGAAAGCAGAAACCTCTGCCTGCTGAGGACCCTCATCATGAAGCACACGATGCACAGAGAAATTCTGGCACAGGCCTTCAATGACAGACACTTCAGCTAGTCAGGGGTACCAGACAGGTTGCTACCAAGGTCTTAGTTATGCTTTGATTTTCCCACCCTCCACTGGCACCTCAGGGTACCAGTAACAATGGCTGGGCACAAAATACAACACTTAGTTCCATTTTCTTTGCTCCCTTTGGTCTGCCAGCAGCTGCTCTAACATATATTTTTGAGGTTGTCCACTGCAGAAATTCAGCTGCAAAGCTGCATGCAACCTGTTCCACCAGGACTGCCCAGCTGGGGACAGAGAAATGCGACAGAAATGTAATTTAAAGTGACCTTTCAAAGCAATTCCACCACAAGACCCACTTACTGCCTCATAAACTGAAACAAAAGCTGCTCTGAGGCAAGCTGCTGCTGGGCTGATGCCAGCAGCAACTCCTGCACCACTCCAAAAGGAATGATGGAAGAGTATTAAAGAGCTTTACAAGGTATTAATTCAGGTTATGCACATTTCAACCTTTCCCAGATCTCAGGCCAGGAAGGAAAAAGAAATCCTCTGGTCTGCATTATTATGGGAGACAATAACTCTCTCCATGTAGAAACCAAAACAATTCTTGTTCTTCATGGGGAGAAATGGGAGTCATTACTCCAGCTGGAAGAAATCACAGTCATTACTAAGGAAAAATGCAAGACCTTTCACTTTTAAATACTTGATAAATAACTATTTGCCTGACTGTTTACTGGGATGCTATTCACACATTGTAATCCAGGAATAAACATGAAAATAAGTATATTGTTAGCAATAAAACAAGTAGCTAGTGTCTCGCCCACTTGCAGCCCCTGTAATTCACACACAAAACCACTCACTCTCACCACTTTACCGCAGAGATTTCATTACACTGCTATGCTATTCAACTGCATAGTAAGACTTCTAAAACACAGAACAGTTATTAATTTTTTGGACCAGGCTGGAGCCTGGTAGCACAGATGATGCTACTGTACAAGGTGTTGCACAACTGTAAAACAGCAATGTCTTCCATATTTAGAAGTTATTATACGGAAAACACGCTAGAAATTGGATCACTAAGTGCCTCAGGTACTTAAAGATGTCCTTAAGACCCTTCATCTCTGAACCAACCTCAAAGTGGCACCCAAGCATTTGAAAGTGGCACACTGGCCAGCGGTGGGTATGTTAGTTCCAACTTCCACTGAAGAACTTATCACCATTCCTTTTACAGTTACCAACTGAAATGATGCAAACTACATGCATGGAAAAGGCCCCAGTTGCGTACACTGGGCACAAACCACATGAAGACAACACCTGCTATCAAGGCTGCCCCAGAAGGGGTTCCACAGAGCACTTACAGTACTGAAATGAAGCGGATTAATTTAAGAACAAGTGCTTGATCTGCTCCCAGCAGTGCCCTTAGCCACATAAACTGCTACAAGGAAGGAGGAATACATGCTGGAATGAGCATGATGCTGACAGCTCCAGCTAATCTGTAGAAGGGGATTAAACGCAAATTTTCATGCTTCAGTTCAGTGGCAGAGTGAGTCTAATACATCAGTCTGCTGCCCTTACACCAGGTGTAGAGCTACCAGGGTGAAGAGGAGGCTCCCAATCCATCACACCACAGCATGGCACAACACAGCACCTACAGCCCAGGACTTGCCCCAGTGTGGTGCTCAGATGCCTTCACTACAGCACAGCTGAATCCAGTCCTGCTGGCCAGAAACAGAACTTGCATAAGGGATGCCAAGGCTGCAGTGTGTCAGCAAAGTGCCCAGCTCAGCAGCAAGCAGCAAGGTGCCCTGCAAGCCCTTGGAGAAGTGCATCAGCAGAGCTTCATCTTTGCACAGAAGGGAAACGGAGGCAGGATAAGGACAAGCTGGGAAAGACAAACAGGCATATCAAGGGTTGCAGGCTAGTATCTGTAGTCTGCTGTGTAATAGCAACCTTATGCATCCCAAGTGCCAAAATCCCTCCAATTTACCCCCAGGTGGCTCAATACAGCTACATTCTCCTAATCAAAACACCTGGTGCACATCAGGCTGAGAAAGCACATGTTGCTATTTGGGTATAAGGGGACTTAGAGGAGAGAAGACAGTTAAAATCTTTTCTCACAGTAGCACAAAGTTACCCTCTCCCCTGACCTTCTTGCTGAGAAAAGGAGAACAAGACTGGAAGCTGTGGAAAATGCCAGCTCTTTACCACTAGTACTCAGGACACACTCCTCACTTGGGAAACCTGCCCCAGTTTAGACCTGACACAGTTATAAAACTTTCCACACTGTCTTAATGTTGTGAGCTCTGGGGAATCACAGACCAAGGGAGACAAAAATGAGGCTAATTACCCTTTTTCAATATTCCCCATATGTGTTTAGTCTCAATAAATAGTCCTCCAGGCTTCTGGAATGATTACTTGAGGAGAAAGTAATACTCATCTACAGGGGTTTGTTAAAAAAACTAATCCCCTTTGAGCCAAGGAATATTTGTTCTGAATATTTTTTTGGTGGACTTTTGTGCTCCAGCTGCCATGTCCCATGTGCCTTCCACAGACAGATGCACTGCACCAGTGGCAGATCCTCCAGCCTGCAAGGTCCTGAAAATGCTGGAAAGCACAGGTTCAGCACATTCCAGGAGGGAATTAAGTCATCACATAAGTGAACCTCCAGACCACATCTGCCTGCACACTGCATATGTATGTATTTTAATTTTGAATTACCTGTTGTAGAGCAGACAGAGCTAAAATTAGTACATCCCCACCACTTTTCTAATTTCAAAGTAAAACATTAGTTTTGCCCCTCTCAGAAAAAAACAGCATTCCTCTTCAAACCAGGTGGGAGAAGCTGTTCCCTGGGAAACTCAGCCTATTCCCTAAAGCAACACAGACAAGACCAAGCTGGAATAACTGATAATTTCGTAGACTAGATGGGAAGGAGAAGCTGGCTGGTTTCTAAAAAGAATCAAATGTGATGAGAGCTCTCCTGGAGTCAGGCAAGGGCCAAGCTGCCTGCCTGGTGCTGCTCCTTGCAGCAGGTGTGTGCTGCTATCCAAGCAGTCAGCTCAGGCTGCATCTCAAATGAACTCACCTGAAAACGAGCAAAGGTGAGTGGTATTTTAACATCAGTAATGCATAACCTTGTAAATCTTGAAGGAAAAGACTGATTTTCCATCATCTCCTGTATGACAAAGATTCTGTGACAGACGCAAAGAAAACATATGGACAGTGCTGCCTCCTGAGATGCTGACCAAGCTGTCAGGCTCCTCTTGGACTTCTGCTTACAGCTTCTGCAAGAGGTTGCCTAAATCCAGAGGGAAGCAGTGCTCCAGTTATGAAGCTACCACTGGGGCTTGCAAGACGTAGAGCACGTCAAACATGGCTCTCTGGAGAAGCTGACCCATGGCCAGGGCACAAGCCTTCATTTTGTTGACTGGAGCTTTATTCATCCCAGTTTTAAGCACCTCCAAGTACCAGGTCTCTTCTTGCTTCTCTGGATAACTATTCCCTTGGCCAGCTCCATCGCACTGCCTCAAAATCCCATCATGCATTAGCATATCAATCTTTGAAGCATCTCTATATTTTAATTTGTACCTCTCAAAAGGATTAACTCCATATTATGGAACATACCCCTGAGTTGAGCAATCCAGGTGAACAGATGAGCTGCTGCATGTGTGAGTGTGACAGTCCCCTGACCCTGTCAACCATGACCTCCAAATACACTGAAAGCCAGAGAGATCCCTGCAACCTTCCAACTCCCACAGCGCAGCGCTCGCGTCATGGATGTCTCTCCTGTTGAAGGAAGGAGTACCATAGGTATCCAGATCCAGGGATTCCAAATTCACTTAGAGCTATGAACACTAGACACAGAGGTTACACAGATCATAACAGGAGCCAACACACACTACAAAGCAGAAGCAGCCCCATGGGGGAAAGGCCAAACTAACCGTGGCTTGGTTTGTAATGTGTTAATGAGATAGTACAGCAGCAAACAGTTCTGCCTCCCCTTCGGGCTAACACAGAAACCCTCTTGCTTCACCATATCTTAGTTACAGAAAAAAAGATGCATCTTGCAAGCTGCACTTTCCAGCAGGGAAAACCCCAGGCCCAATGACTGCAAAGCAGGCTCTGCCAGCATCTCACCAGACATCAAAAGCCCTTTTCTGAGCCTGGAGCTGTCAGGAATGAGCAGCAGCTTGGAAGCAAGGGCAACAGGCCAAGCAGCAAAATGCTGGGACTGGATCTGAGGCCCCTGAGATGAAGGCATGAACAGAGGGACCAAAGATCCCCTTACCAATAGCAGAAGAGCCCCCTTGAGACCTGAATAGATCACTAAGCATCTTCTGTTTTCAGATTTTTAAAACCCAGGAAACTACCTGAGAGCCAGATAAAGAAACAACACCTTCTGCTGGGGAAGGGTGATTTTTACTGAAGTATTTCCTCACTAACTTACACAGAACACAGCAGAACACACAAACACACATGGAAGAACCTGAAGATGAGAGAACGTCGTTTGTCATCCAGTTCCCAAATGCAGCACCTAGACAGCCCAGGCTTGAAAGACCTAAAAATGCCCAAATTAATCTGGAGGTCAATCCATCATTTTGGAGATGCTTTGAGACTCCTCCTACCTCTGGAGATCCCATCTGAGCCTTCTTTTTCATCACTATCATTACCAGCAAAATCACACAAATGAAACCAGATCCATGAATTATTTCCTTAAAAATAGCAAGCCACGTCAGAAGCCGAAGATGACTTTCAGGTGGGCATCTGCTCAGTCACTTTGGGATTTTCAAAAGCATGGTGAGATAAAGGAAGACAACAGGGATGAGGATGTTATTGAGTGTAGTGCTACTGTGTAACACTTTGCAAGTTACAGCCCCTCTGAGCAGAAGCCTCATTTGCACACCTGCTAATGAAAAAAATAGACACTGTTCATTAGGCCATTCCCCTTCTCCAAGCACATTAAGCAAACCGTAACATGATTTGCTTCAGAAGCAAGTATTCTGGCTTAGAGTCCTGGCTAGCTTTGATGTTTATGAAGTTACAATTTCTGCAGCTGCTTCTGAGAAAGGCAAATGGCTCACAAGTGAACTAGCACACAGCCCAGCTCCTGCTCACACTTACTGACCTCGTGTCTGGGCCACCGTTGTGCCAGTCAGCATCGTACAATGTTAGTATTCCCCAGGGAAATTCTGAAGCATAAGGAAATGGATGCAAACAGATGAAAGGTTATCAAAACGTGCCCCTGAGACCCTGTCATTCTTGAAAGGTAACGTATTTTCACTCACTGGCTTTCAAAAACAACAAAAAAGAAGCAATAGTTATTTTTTAAATTGGAAAAAGCCAATATAAACTGTGGATAGCTGAGGCATGCTTTGACCTTTAAGAAAAACAACAGCATAAGGGCAGAAACAGGCTGCTGCTGCCGGCACTCCGTTATGCCAAGATCAGCATTTTGGTCCTTGGTGGTGGAAAAGCAACCCCCCACTTTTTAGTCTGCCACCTCTAAACAGTGGTCACATTGCTATCCCATGTAATCCTGGATGCTTTGATTTGTTTTAGCATTATCTCAATGCTTACACCGTTCAGATTAATTTTCTGGGAAAATCTTAAAAGCTAAGGTTTTTGCACTGGGCAAGCCTCCTTCAGAAAGTGGTATGTCACCAGAAGGTGGCTAGAACACATTTCTCTAGAACACCTTAGCCAAGGAGGACTGAGGATAAAACCCTGCTAACATCTGGCACCACAAGTCAGCAACATAAAACAGAAGCCCTCAAGGAGTTGCTTTTCAAAGGGCCACTGAAATTCATTTTTCTTTTTCTAACAATTTCTAGCTAGTGCAGTCAAAGCCATTGTAAAAAGCACATCAAAGTCTGATTGGTTTCTTCCTCTTCTCCTATTAGTTCAGTTCATTGTCTTCCATATCTACCCTGACAACACCTGTCCACCTCATCTGGTGGAAGCTGTGTAGCACTTGCTATCCACCTGGAAAAAAGGCAGGGCTTTCCAAACATCAGGCTTCAAGATACACATTCTGTTAATGCTCACCTGCCTTCTAACTCACAGGTATAAGCAATACAGTAAAATCTTTTTTAAAAAAGCACATATGGAAGACATCAAGCACATCAACCTTGATCTGGTAAGCACCACAACACCTAAAACGTCAAGAGATGCCCATCCAAACTCCTGATCTTTCTCCTGATTTTCAGAGTTACTGTATTCACTCAGCATTGCTCAAAACCCCATGAACACAAAACAAATGACCAAGATTCACACCCAGAAAAAAGTGTGAGCATGCTGCCACCCCCTTGCATCAATTCATCCACGGATGCTGAAAAGTATCACAAGGTAATGAGAGAGTTAATGGTATTACTGCTCATTAGCCAGACAAGACTGGCTGGGCCTTGCTGAGACCAGAGAGCAGGAACACAGATGGACAATTACACAATTTTAAAATTGCTCTCTGTGCCAGCTCTAAGTCTTGAGACTTGTGGGAGTCGATTCCCTGCTCTTTTCATTCATTCCCCTTGAAATACATTATCAGCATCAGGTTTTTTTTTCCACCCTTCTTGTTTTCCAGGAAGAAGCAGAAGCAGCTGCTATTGCTCAGACAGCTACTTTAACTGTCTTCAAAGAAAAGCAACAAAACAGGTGACAGTTTCCCAAACTCCTTGGCTAACACACCCTTTGTTTGCCTAGTTTGTCACATTTGGTTGGTCTTACTAGTTATGTAAGGAACAGAGAGGACATCACAGCCACTGATCAGGAATCAGAGCCTGAGCAAGGACTGTGGAAACCTCAGGCTGTTCTCAGATGTCTGAACTGTTTCTCCTGCAGCCCTTTCCACCCGCTATTCCTAAAAACGGTCTGGGATCAAGTGGTTGAAGCTCTGGAAGAGGACAGCAGATCCAGAGTTAAAACAGTGAGCAGTCTAGGACATAGCTGTCCATTTAACAAGCACAGAGGTGAGCTAAAATTAATAACAGAAAATCAGTATTTCAGTACGGAAAGGCAGCATCAAGAAGTCCCAAAGCAGCAGTGCTGTATAGCTGCAGAGAACTGAATTATAACCTCATCTCCACTCTGAGGTCAACAATTCTTGCTGCAAGGGAATAAATCAGTCCTTCACTGGCTCTGTGCAACTCTACTGAGGAGCTCACGGAGGTGAAGAGCTCAGCCATCCAGACAACACCTCAGACTGGGCTCAGGACTCACCACCTCACCCAATGAGGCCTAAGTTAAACTTCAATGACTTCACATGACACAAAAAAAAAGAAACTCTGTCCATGGCCTGTAGATCTGTCTGCACAATTCCCATTGTTAATGGCATTCTTGTGCAAGACTCAGGGTACTGGCCAAGAAAGGGCTTTCATTAGCACAGGCAAGCCTCCTGACAAGAACCTGCTCTCAGCCACCTCCCTTCACCTTTGCTTCTTCTGCTCAAAGTCATGAACTTCACCACTAAACCCCTCAACTTAAGGTCCACCTTAAGGTCTCCGAATTCCAACTTGAATTTCAACAATCATTTTTGAATCGTTGATGTAGGCTAAAAACCTGTGAAGCAGCAACACAAAATGAACAACGAGGTTTTTTCCAGGCACATCCTAGATGATAATCAGTTACAAACAGTAACAGGTGAAAATCAGGTTCTTCTTCACCCTGTACTTTAACAGAGGCAGATGAAACATCAACTTTAGCCAGTATAAACCT
This sequence comes from Erpornis zantholeuca, assembly GCA_013400515.1. Classification (NCBI taxonomy): domain Eukaryota; kingdom Metazoa; phylum Chordata; class Aves; order Passeriformes; family Timaliidae; genus Erpornis; species Erpornis zantholeuca. The sequence continues at coordinate 38,860 of VZTN01021118.1, forward strand.
CAGTAATTACTACAGTGATTTAATCTTATAACTGTTTGGTTATAAATCAGATACCTTATGTACTTCTTTACCACTTTCAAGATGTAATAGCTGAACCATCATGTTCCCTCACCTGGAATACAAGCTGCCACTCAACTCTGCTCAGCACATGTACCAGCACAGCTTGTTTCCTCAGAGTGCAGTGGTCCTACAGCAGCAACCCAGAGGTTATTCTAAGGCACAAATGTGGTCTCCTACACAAGTCAACAGCAGGAAGCCCTTATCCAGAGATGGGAGTTCATGTCTCACATAGAACAGCTCAACAAACTGTACTGACATGAGTTTGCCCACCTCTTTCTACAGACCTATATGAACTTTAAGTATTCCTTATATCCAGCAGCAAGTCACACACTTGGCATAACACTGCTTGTTTGGCACTGGCCCTTCCTGCTTTGATTTGGCTCATGCAATGCACCAGCTCTCAGTGGATCCTATCTATCCTCGTGAGAAAGTAAAATAAGCTGTGACAGGAACACCTTGCCAGATTTCAGGAAAAGAGCAGGATTCTCCCCATTGACAGGAGAATGGAGCCCTACTACAGCTTTGCTTTGGCTGCTTGGTTCATGCACACAGGGAAGCAGCCGAGTCACTGAAGCAGCACAAGCCACAGCTCTGCCAGCGCAATACAGTTCCACCAGTACAGCACAGCAACTCTGCAGTACCAGGAGAGCATTCCCACCACAAGAACAACATGTGTCAAGCTCTGGCTCTAAACCATACAAATAAAGCATGTGCACAGAAATACAAAGCTTCTAGTCTGGAGTCCTTTTCTTGTTACTGTGGTATATGAATGAAGCAGGGTGATGAACACAGGCCTCCCATTCCTGAATTACCACCCAAGCCATTACTCCTCTGAACTTAGTTTTGCCTTCCAAAAGCCAAATTAAGGTAGAGAAGATGTTTCAAAGAAAAATTGATTCTTGATAGCAATCAAAAACCCGACGCTGCTTTTCCCTCACAAGTTGTCACACTGACACCACAGGGCAGACCAGCTCCATGTATGTGTGAGCTCCACTCTGCTGAAGTCCCAGCCGGACACAAAGTTCACTTTCATGGAGAGAGCACAGAAGAACCATTTTGATGCACTGAGCACAACAGAGATTTAAAGAAAGCCAAGGACCAAATCCTTCTGGAGAGCCAAAGAGAAAGCAAGCAATTACAAATCACAACAGTTAAACCCTGGCACTAGGGATGCAATTCCTTATTAATGCAAACACACGCCCTGCATTGTGAGGCAAGTTCATAAACCAGAGGCTTCAAAGGAGCTTCAGTCTCTTCTGCCAGGGAGAAATGACTTGAACTTCCATTTAGATGCTGAACTGCCTTTGCAAATTGCTCTTGCTGCCCACAATTATAGCCATTTGGGTGACAGTCACCTGCTGCTCCTAATCTATTTAACATGAGAGAAGCAGGAAAAGCAGACATAAAAGTCTCAACTGGAAAGCACTGCAATCAGTTTAAGATTCTTTCTAGTTCCAGGATTCAACAACTTTAGTTTTACAAGGCAAGATTATATAATGTATTTTTTAAAATTAGGAGCCACTAAATTAAAATCTTCAGTTGGTAATTGTTGATTTTTACACTCTGAAGCTAAAGTACAGCATTAGCAACTGATACAAGAACAGATTCATCAAAAGTGAATTAAGTGCAGCAGACATTAAGTGCAGCAAAAACCTAGAGGGGAGTTGACAACATAAAGGCCCCTGACTATTCCAGTATAGCCCTGTAGCTGGAGATCACTTTCAAGCCACTTCTGCTACTCCAATCAGGCAAGGAAAATCATAGCATCTTCTTAGAGAAAATAAATTGTTCTGTAACAGGAGAACAGGGCTAAATGATCTTCTTTAAGAGCTTCAGTGAGCAGACTGTGAAAATTTGTGCCCTGAATCTTTCACTGCTTAAATACTGATCTAAATCCTTCTCAGGCTTTCAAAAGAGCAACACTCAACAGTAGCCTCAAACCATTTAGAAAGGAAAGCAACAGAGACAGCTCTCATTTCAGTTCCTTCAGTTCTCAGTCCAGAAATGCACACACACACAAACTACCGTGTGTTGGCCTTTTATAACCAACGATTTGCCAGCTGCTTCCCCAGGCAAGGAACTCAGTGCTTGGTATTCAGAGCATTTGCAGACATTGGGGTGGTGCAAAGACAACCTCCTGCTATTCTGAAGAAAAAGCAGCCCTCTGGGCCCCACCTATTGCCATTAGGGGAAAGTACCAGCAGCTGTGAGTAGCAAGTATGCCCTTGTACCCTACACACAGCTAACATTTAAAGAAGCAAGATGTAGGAAACAACACAAAAGCATTGGCTTTGCATATCATAAAAATCAAGGGGGCAAAAAACATTGAAGGATTTTTCTGTTATCAAAGAGCTCAAGAACATAACTTTGTTGTAACTCTGGTACCAGCAGAAAATGGTGCTCCAGACCTCACTGCAAACTGTTGCTGCCTCTGTAACCTGTTGCCTATTCCATCAAAAAATGGTAGAAATTTCTAGTGATTCCTCTGCAGTTCCCCAAGGGAAACAGCAAACACTGAGGAGTACAAAGGACATGAGAAAAGCAACTGGTGCAGAAAAACATGTCTTTTTCTTAGTTATAGTTCTTAAGAAACTACACATAAGATACTGGTGTCAAAAGCATAAAATCAGCATCTCAGGAGCCCTGAACAACTTCTGTTGTTCTCTGGAACATAAGGCAACCAATGTTCCAAAGGACAGTGAACAAAAAGTATTCCTACAGTCTGGCTTGCCCAGCAAAGTAGCAAAGTCTCTACTATGGCTCACAGCACTCCTCAGATTTTTCAAACAGCTCAGGCAGCAGTGCTCACATGAAAAGCAAAAGCAGAAGCCCCAGCTCTGCCTCCTCCTCCAGATTTAGGCAGGGCGAGTGTTACTGCTGGGAACTGCTGCCCTCTGCTGTCACACAAAACAGGCCAAGTTAATCTGACAAAACGGGTTTACTGTTACATGTGAATAAAATCTCCCATGATAAGAACCAGCAGGTCACAGGGCAGTTAGTGTTCAAGTGGGTTCACCCAGGCTCCTCAGTTCTGGTCTTACACATTTACAAAACACCTGGCCCTTCTTGCAGCACAGCCTGAGAGGCCTCTTGTAAGCCAAACTCAGCCGAAAGCATGATTTTATCCAGCCCATCCTGTTTGCTGCAGCTGTTTCAGAGGCAAAAGCACTCAGCTGTTACTTTGCTCAGCCAAACACCTCTTACTGCCTGCACATCTTTGTTGTTGATTGTGAACATCACGAGAGAAAGTGCCAGCCAGTATCCTGCCCCCAGCAAAGAACTTTGACTAGCCTGAATGAATAAAAGATGTTACCCTCATCCCTGTGGGACCAGATGTGCTTCCTTCCTTGTCTCAACCTTCCCAGTGACAGTGCCACCAGGGAGCTCTGCCAACCACTATAAACACTGGGCAGATGGGGAAGCCTAAGTGAATTTGAATTACATTTACAAATGTTTTGAAGTTGAGCAAAGACTGAGGTCTGCATAAAAGGATACTCTGAAGCTCTCAGGCAGGAAAATCTTGGCCTCATTTTCCCTGAGGTCTGTTTGTGCTCACAATAAAAGAAAACAACAGTGTAAAGAAAAGACAAGACCCAGTGTGCTTCAGAGCCCAGCTCCAGACTGTCCCCAGCACTGCAGTAACCAGTTTGCACTGTACCCGCAATGGATATATCACATCTGCCAACTTACTTCACTTCTTCACCAGCAAAATCGAATGTTTTGGTGATTGTCACTTTTCCTGAATCTTTTGGCTTCTCCTGAGGTTTATTCCCCCTCTTCTCTTCTTCAGCCTACAAAATACATGAAGGAGAAAACAAAATAATTTTGCTTGGCTCCACAAACGCATTATCATTCCAAAGGGCTGAGGGCCCAACACAGATCTTGGGTAGCACTGCAGTTTAGAATGGTGGTCAAAGCAAGTCACCCACAGACAAGAAAAAGGAAATAAATACCCCTTCCACCAGAATGAAATTCTTCATTTTGGTTCCAGGCTGTCATTGAAGCTCTAGGATCAAAACAAATTCAAAACAAGAAGAGATATTCTAATAAATGTAGGAAGGAGCAAGAATATACTGCAGTGGTTCAGAAAACAAGCAAAAGTCAGGAGACTTGGTTCTTTCAAACTAAGCACCACCAAGCAGTAAAGCTGACAAGGTGAATTCCACAAAAGTATGTTTATTTTTACTCAAGAATAGAGAAGAACACAACTCATCAGCTGATGAGCTTCTCATCAGAAAAATGCTAATCTCCCTAATTGTCAAAAACATCTATTTTATTTGAGAAGGAAAAATCTTTATTAAACAACTTGTCAACAATGCCTCTTAATTTACTCAGTCACAGCTACAGCTGCTAAAAGCATACATAAAAACCTCAGACTCTGTAAGTTACCAAAATAAAACCCAAATTCTTGCTCTAAATCAACCACAGACCATAGAGATCTTCAAACAGGCAATGCAAGCCCAAGTTAAGAAATTCACAAAGAGAACAGACAAACTGCATGTCTCCATGAATTATTCCAGCCTGTGGAGGAACTTTCAGACATCTCACATTTTAGCAACCTGCCCATGAAAGTAGAACTGCTCAGAAGAAAATGTTCACTCTCTTCTTCCCTCTGACTCTACAAGTAACCATCCCAGCTGCTCAGTCAGTAATAAGAAGCATGAGGGCTAAGATGAAAGGACTCTTTTAAAAGTTGCAAACCAATATTACACAACTATACTTGCTCTACAACCTTCCAACAGTCATAGAAAGAAGAGTCACACAGTCAGAGCTGTACTCACTAGGAAGACTCCAGACTTCTGTTACTGAACAGGGGTTTTTTTGGCTGACCATTTAAAAAAACCCAAACTGATAATTCTAGCAACAGAGGCTCAGCTGTGGTACTTACTTCACTTCTACCACCTTAAGCATGAAAGGCTTTGCCAGGCAAACACGTGCACTTGGTTTTACTGAGAACCAAATCCTTTTAAATAGCTACCACACAGAGAATTCTCTTTCCAGAAAAACCTTTGCACCTTACTGGAGCTTATAGAGAACACAAGAAAGCCAGATTCAATCTTGCTACAAACATCCAACATGCAGCACCTTTCAGACCCTCTAACACTATGAGGATGGAGGCATGGAGATGCCAGCACAGACTTCTCTTGTTTCCCCATTCAAATATACACACAGTTTTTGGGTTTTTTTGGTTGGTTTGTTTTTTGTTGTTGTTGTTTTGATTGTTTGGGGTTTTTTTGTTGTTGTTGTTTTGGTTTTGGGTTTTTTTTGTTTTGTTTTGGTTTTTTTTTTTGTTTCGTTTTTTTGCTTTTTTTTTGGTTTATGTTCTTTTAAGCATCAGAAAAGGCACATCAGAAGAGCATCAGGGAGAGCTGTGCTCACAAGCACAACTCAGACCAAAGCGCATCATTCCTGTGTCACAAGAGGAATCCAGGACCAGAAAGGGAATCCAACAGGGCTGCATAGGACACTCCCAGATGCTGACAAACAGCTCCAAAAGCAGCACCACCAGATCACAGACCTCCCCATTTGGAAGGAAACCAGCATCTTGCAGTTGTAGTCTGGCCCATGAGGGGATGCTAGTCTTACAAAGCAGAGGGGGCAGGGGCAACCCCAGCCTCTTCCCAGCTCTGCCCAACACCTCATAGCAGGCAGAGCCAAGGCTGTATGCTCTAAACCTTCAGGCCCATCCCACACTTTCTGGGTGCAGGCCCAGGCCCCTGTTACCTTCTTGATTTGTGTAACTTGCGTGGCAGCCACTGGTTTGGGTTTCTGTCCTACATCACTGAGGAAACTGGCCCAAAGAGCATCTTCTTTCTTTTTTTCTTCTTCTTCTCTGCTTCTTTCTACTTGTTCTATATTATCCACTTCCTCCTCTTTCTGCTCCTCTCCATTCTGCTGGGCCTTTTCTTCCTCTTTCTCATCTGGCTCTAGCAAGAGACCACCTTTCTTCCTCTTCCTGAAAGCAGATGTCAAAAAAGAAAAAATGTATATGGAGCTGCTGCAACAGAGCTGAACTGTAAGCTTAGGCAAAGCAACACAATATTTCATATTTTTACTACGACATTAAATCTGGGAGGTTCTCTCTTAACCTCAGCGGTGTATATATTTTACTAAAAAGATTATACTGCTCAGAAAATACAGCAAGACTGATGCAGGCAGTGCCTCTGAAGTAAACTGGCCCATTTGCATGCGTTTCTGTGTGTAGATGATGTGCTGAAACACTGGCACAGGTTGGCCAGGGAAGCTGTGGCTGCCCCATCCCTGGAAGTGTTCAAGGCCGGGTTGGATGGAGCTCTGAGCGACCTGGTCTAGCGGGAGGTGTCCCTGCCCATGGCAGGGGGGTGGAACAAAGTGGTCTTTAAGGTCCCTTCCAACCCAAACCACTCCAGAGTCCTGTGGTTCTGTGATAACGCAGGAACCAGGAGGGGAGGAGAACTTGGGCTAGACAGAAACCAACCTCAGCTAAAGTATGTATATATTTATATCAACAGGAGAAACCCCCGTATGTGCGTGCTTTCCACTTAAAAAGGTTAACATAAACAACTCCTGCTGGGGAGGGTTTTCAGCCACGATGTCTGTCGGGGCCGACGTTCTCTGCTCCTGCCACTAAACCGGAACGCAAAGCAGCGTTTCCCGTTCCTCCGCCCCTCAGCGTACCAGCGGGGTACGGGGCCGGATCACGGCAGCCGTACCTGCTGGCGGGGCGGCGGGGGCTCCTCCTGCCGCGAGGCGGCCGCGGGCTGTCCGCCGGCTCCTCCTCCCGAACCAGCTCGCTCTCATCATCCTCGCTGTACTCCGCACCTGCAAACATAAACAGTGAGCACCGGGACCGCCGGGACCGCCGGCTCCCACCCGCCGCCACTCACCTGAGGGCACATAGTCGTCATCCTCGGCCGAGGAGTACTGCTCCGACTCCGACCCCGACATGGTGCGGCCCCGGCCCCGCCGCCTCCGTGCACCTCTCGCCACCGCCCAGAGCGCCGCTGCCGCCCGCGGGCGCCGCCTGCTGGATAGGAAGAACAGCCGCGCCTCCGAGCGGCGCCGCGCACAGGGAGCAGTGACGAGAGGCCTCCAGCGGGCCAGAGCGTCCC
>VZTN01021118.1:46551-120753 GCA_013400515.1 Erpornis zantholeuca
TTTTTTGGTTTATGTTCTTTTAAGCATCAGAAAAGGCACATCAGAAGAGCATCAGGGAGAGCTGTGCTCACAAGCACAACTCAGACCAAAGCGCATCATTCCTGTGTCACAAGAGGAATCCAGGACCAGAAAGGGAATCCAACAGGGCTGCATAGGACACTCCCAGATGCTGACAAACAGCTCCAAAAGCAGCACCACCAGATCACAGACCTCCCCATTTGGAAGGAAACCAGCATCTTGCAGTTGTAGTCTGGCCCATGAGGGGATGCTAGTCTTACAAAGCAGAGGGGGCAGGGGCAACCCCAGCCTCTTCCCAGCTCTGCCCAACACCTCATAGCAGGCAGAGCCAAGGCTGTATGCTCTAAACCTTCAGGCCCATCCCACACTTTCTGGGTGCAGGCCCAGGCCCCTGTTACCTTCTTGATTTGTGTAACTTGCGTGGCAGCCACTGGTTTGGGTTTCTGTCCTACATCACTGAGGAAACTGGCCCAAAGAGCATCTTCTTTCTTTTTTTCTTCTTCTTCTCTGCTTCTTTCTACTTGTTCTATATTATCCACTTCCTCCTCTTTCTGCTCCTCTCCATTCTGCTGGGCCTTTTCTTCCTCTTTCTCATCTGGCTCTAGCAAGAGACCACCTTTCTTCCTCTTCCTGAAAGCAGATGTCAAAAAAGAAAAAATGTATATGGAGCTGCTGCAACAGAGCTGAACTGTAAGCTTAGGCAAAGCAACACAATATTTCATATTTTTACTACGACATTAAATCTGGGAGGTTCTCTCTTAACCTCAGCGGTGTATATATTTTACTAAAAAGATTATACTGCTCAGAAAATACAGCAAGACTGATGCAGGCAGTGCCTCTGAAGTAAACTGGCCCATTTGCATGCGTTTCTGTGTGTAGATGATGTGCTGAAACACTGGCACAGGTTGGCCAGGGAAGCTGTGGCTGCCCCATCCCTGGAAGTGTTCAAGGCCGGGTTGGATGGAGCTCTGAGCGACCTGGTCTAGCGGGAGGTGTCCCTGCCCATGGCAGGGGGGTGGAACAAAGTGGTCTTTAAGGTCCCTTCCAACCCAAACCACTCCAGAGTCCTGTGGTTCTGTGATAACGCAGGAACCAGGAGGGGAGGAGAACTTGGGCTAGACAGAAACCAACCTCAGCTAAAGTATGTATATATTTATATCAACAGGAGAAACCCCCGTATGTGCGTGCTTTCCACTTAAAAAGGTTAACATAAACAACTCCTGCTGGGGAGGGTTTTCAGCCACGATGTCTGTCGGGGCCGACGTTCTCTGCTCCTGCCACTAAACCGGAACGCAAAGCAGCGTTTCCCGTTCCTCCGCCCCTCAGCGTACCAGCGGGGTACGGGGCCGGATCACGGCAGCCGTACCTGCTGGCGGGGCGGCGGGGGCTCCTCCTGCCGCGAGGCGGCCGCGGGCTGTCCGCCGGCTCCTCCTCCCGAACCAGCTCGCTCTCATCATCCTCGCTGTACTCCGCACCTGCAAACATAAACAGTGAGCACCGGGACCGCCGGGACCGCCGGCTCCCACCCGCCGCCACTCACCTGAGGGCACATAGTCGTCATCCTCGGCCGAGGAGTACTGCTCCGACTCCGACCCCGACATGGTGCGGCCCCGGCCCCGCCGCCTCCGTGCACCTCTCGCCACCGCCCAGAGCGCCGCTGCCGCCCGCGGGCGCCGCCTGCTGGATAGGAAGAACAGCCGCGCCTCCGAGCGGCGCCGCGCACAGGGAGCAGTGACNTGGAGGGCGGCGAAGCGGGCGGCGGTGGCGGGGGACTCCTGCAGCAGATCCTCAGCCTTCGCCTCGTGCCCCGCGTGGGCAATGGCACCACCACCTACTCCAGCCCGCTCTCTACCTTCCCAGGTACCTCCCTGCTCGGAGCGGGGCCCGCCCGCCGGGGCCGGTGGAGGCTCGCGGGCCCCGGGCCGCCCTCACAGCCCTTCTCTCCGCAGAGATGTGGTACGGCGTCTTTCTGTGGGCAGTCGTCTCCTCTCTTGCCTTCCATGTCCCGGCCGCGTTGCTTGCTCTCTTCACGCTCCGACACCACAAGTACGGCAGATTCATGTCCGTGAGCGTCTTGCTGATGGGCATCGTGGGACCCATCACCGCCGGCACCCTCACAAGTACGGCAAGGGCCCGGTAGTATCGGCCGGGGAGCTCTGTGGTGATCAGAGGTTGCGTGGAATAGCGGTGTTCCCCGGGATGGAGATTTGTGTTCCAGCTCTATTTCCCCGTTGCCCCACGTTTGACAGAGTTGGACCGTACCCCATCTCGAGCCCTGTGTCGGGCATACCAAACGTGTCCTTCGGGTGCAGAGCCAAGGGGGCTTTCAGATTTCTGAGCACCTGGAGGAAAATCTCAGAGGTTTGGTGTCAGTGCCCAGAACTGGGTAATGTTTGCAGCCTGTGGGCTGTGGGTGGGGGATCTTGTGACAAGGATATGTCCCAAAGCACCCCAACCCCCAACAGCTGCTGGAGGCCTCAGCAGAACTGAAGCACCCGTTGCCACCGGCATGCACAGGTTGCTGGCTGAGGTTTGTCACACATCCCCAGCCCAGGATTCTTGCCTGCAGGTGTGGAGGGGGGGTTCAGACCCCGCGGTTCTCTGCCCCAGTCTCACATCCTGAGGCTTCCCCCTTCAGCCCTGTGGCAGAGCAGCGGTCTCACATTCATGTCTCGGCTTTTCCCCCTCTCCACAGGTGCTGCCATTGCTGGAGTTTACAGAGCTGCGGGGAAAAAAATGATTCCCTTTGAGGCCCTCATTTTTGGCGTGGGCCAGACGTTCTGTGTGGTGGTGGTTTCGTTCCTGCGCATTCTGGCCACTCTATAGCTCCTCTGGAGAGGCTGGAGAAAACAAACCAGAGGGGGAGCGAAGGACCTGCTGCCTCAGAACAAAACAGGGAGCACAGCTCCAGCCTTGTGCTTCTTCCACTGATTTAAGGAATTGGGAGGGCTTGCTCCTGCCTCCAGCATGGCTTGAAATTTAAAAATTGTGAATTTTGTTACTTTTTGGTAACATTAAGTGCCAAGTGAAACTTTATTTCTCTGGAGGGTAGGAAAATGACTGCCAGAGGAGGAGACCTGGGTACCTTTTGACAGTGATGAATTGTAGTAATGGGACATGACTGAGATGTGATAGCAGCTGTTCTGGGGTAGGAACAGGACCAGAGACATCGTGTTCTCAGAGCTCACACACCGCTTTGACCTATTGTTGCTTGGTTTCCAGTGAACCTGAAGCTCTTTTAATGTCAGTTTTTAAAATTAAAAAATTAATTTGTTTTCTTCCTGGCCCAAACTTTTTAATAGCAGGTCATAGCCATAGCGGATTTGGGAGTAGCAAAAGAACTCATTTTAGGTGGATGAGAGTACAAATTTGTGTCTAGGAGCTCTGGCTGTCAATGCTGCACAGGGGAAATGACTGGTATAAAAAAGATTGCTGGTTTTGTGAATTTTATTACAGTGAAGCCCTTCTGGCCCTGTGAACACTCTGCCCAGAAACAAAGCACAGTGGAATGGGTGCTCCAGGATGTGGACATGGGCATGCACAGCTTCTCCTCAGGCTTTGGAGGAGACTTGTGTTTTCAGATGTCCCCATTCTCCTCTGACTTGCTGATGCTGTTCAGGCTGGTGTAGTGCAGCTGGGTGTCTGCGCTGCTGTGGAAATGGCACCAGCCAGCTTGGATAAAATTTCTCATGCTGCTGCTGCTGAAAGCTGCATGGCCAGGCTGGGTTGTGACTTGGGGCATCCCTGGTGCGGGGAGCGCGCCGCATTGTCAGCATCCAGCCAACAGCGTGCTGGGGCTCCTGGCAGGAGCCTGGGGGATTCCTGTGTCCATGTGAACAGCCCCACACCAACCCTTATCCACAGGCAGTACTGTCTTCTCATGAGTTGTTTTAGTTTGTTTTGATTTTAAGTGAGTTTTAACTAATTGGTAGCTCTGCACTTGTGCCCGGAGTTGTGCCACATGGCACTTGAGCAGCTAACTGGATGCTTCCCAGGGCTTGGTTCTTTGGGGAAGCTGAGGTTGAATTCCAGGGATGTGGCTGGGCAGTGTACCCAGCTCACACTGCATGGGCTGTGGAAGGAAAGCGCTGTCTGTGTCCAGCCTTTCAGGGGACAGTTCCCATCTGTGTCTTCACTGAACTCCTCTGGTTTCCAAATCAGTTCCTTTTGTACCTGCAGCATTTCCTACGGCCATTTATCTACCCTGAGCCCATGTCCTCAGTGCCGAAATGAGGTGAAATGGATGTTGCACTTAGTGCCATGATCTAGGTCACGAGGTGGTGATCAGTCAAAGGTTGGACTCGATCTTAGAGGGCTTTTCTAAACTAAATTGATTCTGTGATGCTTCAACAGGACACCTTGTTTATCATGGAAAAGGGTTTCTCTATGCACAGACTTCTCAGGAGTGGTCTGTTGACAATGAGAGGTTTTTTGTAGGAGCTACTTACTGAGATTACTCTAAATTTTAGCCCATGTTAATTCAGGGAATATAGATGCACAGTTTAGGAAATAATTTAATGTGAATCCTTCTCCTTAGGTGGGTGAGGTCCAAGTGGTGTAACATATACTAAACCCTGGATCCGTGGAGGGCCCTGTGTGCTATGCTGCTTGGAGAGAGCCAGTCTTCCTGCCAGGGCGGAAACAATGAAAAAGAAGGAATAAGCTTTCTTTATTTTTTTCTCCTTCCCACTTTGTGTTTCAGCAGAGTGCACAGTTTAATTTACAGGAATTATCCTGTGTTTCCTGGATGAATTCAAAGTATCTCATGGAATTTGGATGAGGTGGGTCTGGCTTTACGTTTCAGGTGACACCAGAAACCAGTGTCCTGAGCACCTGCTGTGCTCTCCTTTACCCTGCCCTGGTGCCTGGCACCGCTCAATAGCCATTAAGCTGATTGCAACTGAGAAAGCACTTTATCCACGTGCCCCGTGCTACAGCAAGAGGAGGTTTCCTTACAGGAACAGGGCTGACGGGTGCAGGACTCAAATGGGGCTGTTACAGAGCTCAAGTGAAAAATTGCTCAGTAAAATCACTCAGTGCTGGGTGAACTGAAAAGCTCCTGTTTTCTATCCCTCGGGATCTCCCAGTTTGTTTTGAGGGGGTTCTGGTTTACTTGAAGAGTTAGCAGCTTGACCCTGTTTGGAGCTGGCAATGTCTCTCTATGCCTGGATGCAGTGAAATTTTCAGGGAAATCTTGTATGAGAGGTGAACAATCAGCTGAGTTGTCTTGACAGATATTAGCACAGGGGGCAAGTTCTTTGTGTCACCTTGGTGCTCACAGAGCATCTTCCACTCTGCTGGCTGCTGCTGGCAACCTCCCTCTCCAGTAAAACCAGAACTAAACAGGAAGGAGGAATAGCCTTGAGGTGAAGCACCACATGGCAGTTGAAGCACTGGTGGCAGCTTCCTCCCCTCATTGGTTTGGCCTTCCCTTTCCATTCCTTTATTCCAAGTGAGGCACGTGGAGGAATCCCTTCAGTTTTCAGCAGGTATTGGTAGACTCTGCTCAGTCAAACTTGCCAAAAACTGCAAAGAGCCGACAAAAACATCAACACCGAGGTGTCTCAGGCTCTGCAGTGCTGTGAGCCTCTGCTGGGGAGCCTGGCCAGTGCGCTGGGTAAGGAAACACCTTCTGGAGAAGCTGCCTGCCCTGGAGGAACACCTGCTTATGCTGAGGCTCGTGGCCCTGCTCCCTGTGTGTGACATCACCCCTGCTCCCACCTGGCTTCCTCTCGCTCCTAGCTGTGGCTATCATGAACAAATCTTTGTATGACTGAAAATTCTGTACATTTTATTTTTCTACTGACACTTCTAATCCTGGTGGTGATTATCAGTAAATTCTGTAACTCTTGAGGTGAATGTTACGTGTTTCTTCTGCAGCACAACAAAGGGGCCCGGGTTGTGCTTTTGGAAATGAGCTGCACCCCTGCTTTGCTTGGGACCATCTGCACCAGAAATGTCCTGGTTCTGGTGGTTAATGTTGTCTCCAGTAGGAGCTGGACCTGCACCTGCAGCCAGGCACCACAGTCTGAGGTAATATCTTGGTGCTGCTCAGTTGTTGGGGACAGGCTTAGCTGTTGTCCCTGTCCCTGAGGGGACGTGCTGAGGTCCTGCAGCCCCTATGCTTGGTGTTGACGTGCTCCTGGCCCCTGGGGCTGTTCCCACCCTGGGCCAGTGGCTTGGGTGGGGCATGCATTCAGTCCCTGTACACCACTTGGGCTCTCCTGGGGGTGCAGGTGCAGGACCCCACAACTCATCTGCCTGGCTCTGGCTAAACCCAGGCCAGAGCAGTGCCTGCACTGCAGGGCTGGTATTGCACTTCATCAATATACAACCTACAGAGCCTGAGATGGGCCAAACAAGTGTTTGTAAGAGGGTGGGAGCTGTGCCTGGTGGGCATTTCCAGAGGGCTGGTAACCACCATGCTCCCCCAGACTCCCAGAGGAGCATGCTCCAGAATCGAAACTGGCCTGAAAAATTCACATCCCAAGTCATCAGGGATCCAGGAGGTTTTATTGGCAGTAAAAGGTCAACACATTCTCTTGGTTTCCTCGTGTGAGGATGACAGGGGGTCTCAGGTCCTGTGAGAGGGTCTCGAGCCAGGCCATGTAGAGAGAGCTGGGGCAGCGGCCCTTCCTGCCGATGGGTGGAGTGCTGTAGCACAGTGAGGGGCATGAGGCAGGGCCAGCATAGAGCCTGACCACAGCCCCTTTCTCAGTCCATTGCAGGCTATTTCCCTAAAAAGGAGCAACACCACATCCTGCCCCCAACAGGACCCAGGCTGGAGCCCTTGGTGTCTTCCAAGGGCTTTTCCCTGTGGTGCGGCACTGTCTCACCACAGCATTAGGGTGCCTGTGCAGGGTCTCCCTGCCCAGGGAGGGGTGAACATCCAAAGGGACCGTACTCAAGGGACAACAAATGGGTGTGAGGGCATTGCTGGCACCTACATGGCTATGAGTGCTGCATCCCGTGAGTAATCCAGCAAAATCTCATTCAACCTCACTTGTCGGAGTGACTGCAGAGCAAAGAGCATTGAGAAACACAAAATAATGATTTCCAGAAAGACTGAATTTTGTCTAAAAAGCTGGAGACCCTTTGCAGGAGCTCCCCCAGCACTGGTGCTACCTTGGCTCTGTTTTTATCGACCTCCTCATCAGAAATCTTCCAGGGACAGCCCTGCCTCATCTCATTCACTGTGGCCTCATCTTTGAAGCCATCGTTCAGTCTGAAGGGAGCGATGAGTTCGTCGAACCTCTTGATGCTGCAACACAAGCAGACAGTGCCGAGGAAGAGGGTCTGGGCAGGTTTAGGGGTGCTGGGGGGGCAGGGGGAAGGGGAGCGGGCTGGTTACTGCTCTGGCCGGGGTTTCTGGTTGATGTCAGGGAGGATGTGGACCTCATGGAAGCCAAGGCGGAACTTGCTCAGCAGAGAGACAATCCTGGAGGAGGGAAAAGGACACATTTTCCCCAAATTAGCAGGAAATAGTAGCTCTGACAGGGACCTGCCACAGCAGAAAAGCTGGCCTCAGTTTGCACTTTGGGTTTTCCCACTCTACAGCCACATTGATTTACAGAGAAATGAGACAAAGCAGCCAGGTCAGAGCTCACACATCCCATTATGGCAAAGCTGGGAGGGCTCAGCAGGATGGGAAGCAGCTTGTCACCACCGATGGGATAGTGGTGGTGGCCAAGTGGCTAAGAGGTGCAGTTGCTCCCAGCACTTACGCCTTCCTCTCCTCATCCATCCTGTTGATCTGTCCGCCAACAAACACCCGGATTTTGCACTTTCCCCACCGCTTCTTGCGCCCCAGGAGGTAGGGAATGAGCAGCGTGAGACCTGTCCCCAAAACACCCAATGGGAGATGCAGCAGTGACCCCGTCCTGGCCCCATTCGGCAGGGACTGAGACTTCCTGGGCACCACAATGGAGGTGCTGGGCTTGCATTATCTAGACACATGGAAGGTGAAGGTTACCTCCATCATCAAAGAGCCAGTAAATGTCAATGGTCTTCTTCCCCTGCTCGCTCTGGAAGATGGTGCTCGCCTGCTGCTCACTGGCCAAGGTGGTGGGATCCACTGCCAGGGCAAGAGGGTCCTGGTGTCAGCAAGGGGCACCGCCGGCCACAGATTAAAGGCATCACTTACTCCTGAGTCCCAGTCCTGCTCTCCATCAGTGCTTGAAACCCCTGCCCCATCTTCAAAATAATCCTGAGAGCTGGGGATCCTCTGGGCAGCCACGAGCCATGACCAACCTACCCGTGCCTGTGGCTGCTCTGCTGCCCGTGCCATTCTCAGGGTGTTCTGTTGCCTCGAATGTGGGGTTAACTGAGGAGGGAGAAGAGCAAGGGCAGCACAGCAGTGCCTCACTGTCCTCATCCCCTTTGATCCCAGCACAGGAGTGATGTCCTGCCAGGACTGTGACCTTTGTCTGGGGACATGGTGCTGGCTGGCACATCCCACAGCTCCACCTCTCTGAGCATCCCTGGCTGCCCAAACCACTTACCATGTGCCTGCAGCACTCGAGAAACATTCAGCCCTTCCTTCATCCGCATTAAGCACACACCATACTTGAAATCAAAAGCGTCGCTGGAAGAAGGGAGGAGAAGGCAGTTAAAGTCCACTGTCAGCCCAGCTGGACTCTGCACACGTGGCTGCAGCCATCAGCGACCGTGGGGCCACCAGCAGGTGCCAGTGTCCCCAAGAAGCGGAGGAGCAGTGTGGCCGTACTGCAGGATGCCCACGTAGTCCTCCAGGCTCTGTGGAGACGCTGTCCGCCAGTTCCTCTTGTAGCCCAGCACTAAGATGTTAGGTCTCATCTTCCCGAGGCCAGCAGCCTACGGATAGATGTCCCCATGAGACCCCTCTGCAGGGACAGATGGACACAGGTGGTGTCAGTCCACTCCATGGGGGAGCAACACAAAGAGGGTTGCCTGAAGGTTATGGAGGGGGTCAGAGCCCCTCTAAGCTGTGACAAAGAGGAGGCACCCTGCTGGTTGAAGGCCAATGATGACTGTACCTGGATGAGCATTTGGACACCACTTCTCAAATCCTCAGCCACCACATCCGTGTAGAAAGCCTTGATCTTCCTCTTCATTAGCCACTTAGTGTGGCCATCTGCCATCAGCCGGGACTCTGGCATCTTCTGCTTCCGTGGTCCCTGCAGGAATCAGGGGCAGGAGCTCAGGCAGCCCCTTCCAATTGGTGGTCTTGCCACCAAGGACTTCTAGCTCCTCTCTTCTCAAATCATTGGCAAGAGGTGGATGTAAGCACTGCACACATGGGAGGTTGCAATCACAGCAAGAAAACCAGTGAATCCAGGGAGTTCACAGCCAGTGCACACAATCCCAACAGGGTGCAGATGAGCTGGTTCTTACTGCATCCAATTGCTCTGGAGACTTCAGGGCTGCAGGACCTCCCCTGTCCTCTGAGCAACTACTTCATCCTTCCAAATCTTTCGCAATTAATTGGCAAAGGGAAGCCATAAGCCCACAGGGACATCCTGATGCTTCACCAATATTGCTTAACAACTCAGGCTTCCAGTTGACACGTTTCATCATCCAGCAGCACACAAGTGGGCACATTTCAATCTCCACCCTGTGAGCCCACCAGGATGCAACTGGATTTCCCAGCCCACCACCCACAGGTGGCCAGAGCCCCCAGGACAAAGAACCAACCGGCTTCTACAGGTGACTCACAATCAGCACGTTGCCGCAGAGCATCAGGCTGAGGTTCTTGGTGAAGGTCCCCACAAAATCCACCAGTGCCGGGCGGAAGTTGGGTGGGCCAGTCAGCACCAGGCACTGCGGTCTGCAGGCAGGGGAAAAAGAGAGTGAGGGATGGTACTTTGGAGGCACTGAGCCTCCCTGGAATGAGCCATGTCTCTTCTCCCATGTTTGGCCAGTGGCAACTATAGGGAACATCTTTAAAATGAGAAAACACTATGTAGTCTGAGGGTCCAGTCTTACTCTTTGGTCTTTTTATTTCAGATGAGATCAGTGTGTCTGTGTCTGCCTGGTACAGCAAAGGCAGGGTTTGCCCTGCTTTCTACCTTTGCTGACATGGCACAGGCGTGGGATTTTGGAGACAGACACATTTTGCTGTAGCTCCTGGTTACTGAAGGTGGTGGTGAGGATGTAGCCATGGGCACAAAGCCTTCCTGGGTTTACTGGAGGCAGGAGCTGGTTCTTCATCCCACTCCCCTCCATGCCCAGCACTGCAATGAGCTGCCCTTGCCTGTAGTTCTTGATGTGCTCATCCACTTCACTCAGCCCCACTGAGTAGTTGAGAGCCATGTTGTAGGAGCTGGCTTGCATGGAGGAACCCCAGTTGACATCTGCATGGGGAAGATGGATTAGCAACGGGGCTGGACACCTTTTGGGGCACCGCTGGTGCCAGATTACCACAACACACCTGGCTTTTTATAGAGAACATATCCCAGGAGGAAGATGACGATGCCGAAGGCAATGAGGGCCGCCCACCAGGTCAGCAGGAACATGATCACCACTGAGACAGCGGCTCCAAAGAGCGCAGCCCACTTGCTGTAATACCGAAAGGAGGGTCGCCAGCCTGCACGCAAACACACACAGCGGCCGCTGCCGGGACGGGGAGCCGGACGGGGAGCCGGCCGCTGCAGAGCATGGCGTGGCATGGTGTAGCCCACCTGGGGAGTTGGTGATGGAGGCGTGGAAGCAGCTGAAGTTGATGAGGGCATAGGAGCAGAGGAAGAAGTTGGAGATGATGGGGGCGATGGCGTTGAGCTCAGCTGTGGGAGGAGGAGGAGGACAGTGAGCTGTCAGTGGTGGGGACTGAGCCACCCTGCTGGTGGCAAGCTCCAGGAGGGTGCTGGGGCAGCAAGCACCTACCGATGAGGATAAAGCCAATGGCAATGACATAGGTGAGCATGTAGCCACGGATGGGCTCGCTGTTCCTTCCGTAGCCCTTCCCGAAGAAGCCGATGAGAGGGTAAAGCTGGTCCTTGCAGAGACACTGCAAGGAGAGATGCAGTGGGGACAGCAGGCTGTGACAGGGATGTGGGATGGCAGTGCCGTGGTGGCTCTTGCATCCATAAGAGCAAGGGCCGAACTGGACACATGCCCTGTGTTGACATCAGCATCCTCCTTGCCCCAGGGCTGCTCAGGGATGCAGAGCCCTGCACCGAGGAACATCACCCACTGCTGAGCTCAGGAAGAGGAGCTGGGGTGCGCAGACACACCACCCCCTCACCTGGAAGACTTTGGGGGCTGACACAAGGCAGGCCAATGCCGAGGAGAGGGTAGCGCCGAAGATCCCTGCTGTAATGAGGGGGCCAAATCCAGACACCATGCTCATGCTCTGCATGAAAACCAGGGGATCAGGAACCCCAGCATCCCTGGTGCACCAAGCTCCACCCCAACCCTGAGGGATTTCTAGCCCCAGGCCCCATCCTGCTGCATTTCCTTTAACATTACCCAGGCAGCAAAATCCAGCCACATCCAAAAGCCCAAGGAAGACACACTCCCTGGTGCATCCCTGCTAAAACATGGCTGGTTTAAGAGCATGGGTGCCCCGCAGGATGCCAGGGGTACGCCAGGCATGCAGCTGCCCTGGGAAACCCATCCATTCCAGCACAAACCTGGCCAGAAGCTGGAACTGGGGTTGGTGACGGTGTTGAGCAGTACCTGGTAGTAGTTGCTGAGCCCATATCGGCAGCTCTGCCGTTGGGCACAGGCGGTGAAGTTCCAGCCGAAGCCACAGGCCAGTCCCTCACAGCCCGGCGAGCCCACGGCCATGCTGTCATTCAGGCTGCCTGAGGCGTCTCGGACTACACAGGCACCTGGGGGCACACACAGGGCTACAGCATCAGGGCTGGCATCTCTCCACGGTTTTGTAAGCCCAGCCCCACATCCCACTGCCTGTAACAACTCCCAAGCCCCTGCCATGGGGCTGCCCCACTGCATGATGGCTTTGAGCAATGCCATGAGCTCCACTGCCCATCCAGGATGACTTTGCCCCCCATGGGGGCAGGAGCAATGTCTGGCACATGTAGTGCTCACACCAGGATATCTGTGCCAGTGTCCACAGCTTCCTCCTGGCTCTCACCCACTTGCATCCTCCCAGACCACCCATTTTGGGTGAGAGCCAGCCCACCCACCCAGCCCACTCACCCATTGCACCCGAGGACATGCTGCTTACCAATGGTAGCAGAAAGAACCAGGTAGGATACAGTGGTCCAGAAGATGGCCATCAAGGTGCCCTTGGGAATGGCCACGGCAGGATCCTGCCCAAGGGATTTGCAGAGATATGTAAGACAACTCTCCAGCAGCACTGCTAACATGGCAGCTTATTTGTGGCTGCTGTACAAGAGGAATTTTAATTCACTGTATCAAAAAGCCACAGAGCATCTCCTGGATGAGCCTCCCCCAAAGTTTCCAGAAGAAATAAAAGAGAGTCTAATGGTTGCATCAAAATGAAAGCCCCAGGGAAAACAGGGCTTGAGCCCTAAGAAACACTGGCTCAGGCACCAATGGTCACAACCCACCTTCAGGTCACCCGAAATGTTGGCCCCAGCCAGGATGCCAGTTGCTGATGGGAAGAAAATGGAAAACAAGCCAAAGAACGAGCCCTCGGGTCCACGCCAGTTGGGCACAAAGTTCTGAGCAAAGATCTCAGCTGGGGAGGAAGCAGAGGAGAAGCATTTGGGGCCTCCTGTCTGCTTTTTTCCTGGCAAAAGCACCTCAGCACTGGCTGGAGGCATAGTGCTGATGGCACAGACCCCATGAGAGGGGACACTATGCTTTTAATGACATCTCTCAGCAAGGACCATCTTCCCATAGCAACATCACCCCAAAGGCAGCAAAGAGCTAGGCTCCAGAGACGCACTTGGACCTGCTGAGTGCAAACCCAGCCTGTGGTGGACCCACCTCGGTAGCTGAAGAATCCCTTCGCTTGCTTCTCGGCAGTGGCTGGGATCACTGTCCCCACAAGGTAGTTAATGAAGGAAACCAAGATGACCAGGAAGAACAGTATCTGTGCCTGCCAGACCACAAAGAGCCAGCTGAGGGGTTGGGGATTTGGGCACAGAGAGTGAAGAATGCATTAGGAGAAACCCATGCCCGTTTTTAGGGAGCTACAGGAGCTCTGCTCCTCAGATGCCCAGTGGGCAGCAAGGACAGCTCTTATCAGCCCAGGGGAATGATGTGAGCAGGAGTGAGGGTTACCTTGGCCTCCCACTCCATGCCAGCCAGGGAGATGCCCAGCAGCACTGTCACAGTGATGACCCCAATAATTCGGATGTCGTTGGTGGGGTCCACGATGAGGGAATTGTGCTCCTGGGGAAAGGGAACAATTCACAATGTGGAAATAACCCTCTTCCTTACCAAGCCACTGTTTTTTCCATTTGTTTTAGCAGCCACCGTTTGATTATCAGTGGTCCAATGTATCACAAATTGGTCATCAACACAGATTTTGCAAGGAGAAGGTGGGGATGGAGGGGTAGGGGGGGGTTGGGACCCAGGGGACACAAAGCCACTTCCTTACCTGCAGCAGGTCCCGGACAGTTTCAGCAAAGCCCACTGTGTGCATGGCCACGGCCACTGCGTTTGCAAAGGCAAAGATCAGTCCGATGGAACCACCCAGCTCTGGCCCGAGGCTCCGCGAGATGAGGAAGTAGGTGCCTCCTGAAGCAGGGAACACCCCATGACATTACTGCTTCCCCCATGTTTTTGGGGTCCCCCCACACCTCACAGCCCATGTCAAGAGTTCAGATCCATGGGGCAGCGCCAGGATAAAGAGACCCCTGGAGAGGCTGTGAGGGAACACACTACCTGACTTCACTTTGCCATTGGTGGATATGGCAGAGATGGACAAGCCGGTTATGGTGGTCACTGTCACAGACATGAGGATGATGAGCCATGTCAGGGCTGCGGGGAAAGAGCATTGCTTCACTCCTGCATCCCCCAGCCTCCCAGCCTTCCCTAGGAGCCCCACCATCCTCCAGGTGTTTGGGTGATGATGGGCCCAGTGCCACTGTCCAGCCCACGGCGAACTGCAGCACCCACCGATTCCTGCCTGGGCGGTGATCCAGGGCAAGCGCAAGTAGAGGATAACTCCCCAAATGTTCAGCATGCAGCGAATCTGGGGGGACAGAGGGGAACTGGCCATCAGGGCACTGACACCTGAGGATGGCCAAACCATGCCAGCTCTGCTGCTCCTCAGAGAAAACCACCCCACCAAGGAGGGCAGGGAACTGCTCAGAGCACAGGTGCTTGGAAAAAATATAGATATGGGGAAAAATGCAAGAAGGGTAAAATGCTTAGGGGGTGCGAGGACAGGAGGATGCTCCGTGTGGGATGGGTCACACTCACCATGACACCCTTCACCCATCCAAACCGGACAGGTTCTGGCATGGAGGCTCTGCCTGGCTCCCCTTCTGCCTCCTCCAGCCCAGCCTCTGGAAGGCCATTGCTCTGCGGCAGATCAGACACCGGCGTGCGGAGGCAGCCTGGGTCAGGCTGTGGGATAAGGGGAAGGAAGGTGAGGGTGGACTGCAGGCAGCCATCCCTGGAGGCAATGCTCTGGTTGAGCCCACAGCTGGCAACAGCTGGGTTCTCCAACTTCTCCCAGGGCCTTCTTGGGGATGTGCAGTCGGCACTGCACCAGTCATAGCACCAAGAGGCAGGAAACAGTGACACGCCACAGACGCATCACAGGGACCAGCAGCATGGCCAGGGGATGCTGGAAATGTTATGGGTACTGCCAAGCCCCGTTACCTTGAGGATGGAGTGCAGGTCAGCCAGCGAGGGCCTGCCCTTCCTGGGGTCGCCTACCCCCTTGCTGTTGGCGTAGTGGTCGTAGGCAGGCACCACGTCCACCGTGTTGTAGCCGAAGGTCCTGGTGCAGAGGGTGCTGCTGGACAGGTGGGTGGGCTGGGCGCTGTCGCAGCCGGACCCCTCGGTGGGTGTGTAGGCACCCCGGCCCCCTTCCTCCATGCCCAGGAGGGTGCTGATGGTGAAGCGGCCACTGCAGCGGGCTGGGGGCAGATCTGGGATGGACAGCTCGGCCATTGCCTCTGCCCAGGTGCCTGCCAGGTGGGGGACGGGGCGGAGAGGGGCTTGCCGGCTTTATACCCCCCAAAACCGGAGCGAGGCGACCAACACACACCCACCACTGATGCTAATAGAGGAAAGGAATCAGCTTGAACCACCCCAAGCTGGTCAGGGGGAAAAAAATAGCTGGAAGGGATACCAAAACCGCAGTAATGGGCATCACTGCCTCCCAGCGCTTGATGGGGGCAGCGATAACAGATTTGAGATTAAGTCCCAAGGACAGATCAGCAGAGAAATGCAGCATTGAGTTTGCCTCCGGCCCCAACCCAGGAACATTCAGTTCCTACAGGGATTTATTATGGAAAAAGGGAGCAAGACTCCCACGCACCCTCGCCCTCCCCAGTCTGGGATACTGCCCCGGACCCGTCAGATCTTGTAAATCATCTTGGCTGGTCTCCAAGATGCTGCCTGTGGCATTGAGCTGGGCCGGATGCGGGGAGGGGAATGGCCCCTTTATCTCACAGTGAAACCAGGGGGAAGGAGGGAGCTTGACATCAAGGGAGCTGAGGGATGCCCCTGCTGGGACTTGGATTCCAGGGGGCTGGAGAAGCTGGGGTACACAGAGCAGTAGCAGTCTGTCTGTGCTTGTCCAGGGTTGGGAGCTGGCAGCTCTCAGTACCAAGGAGCAGAGATGCCCATGGTCCCACGGCCCCCTTCCCCTCCTGACCCAGGGAGAGAGCACCACTGAGCACCCAGGGTTCAGAATTCCCCCCAGTCCCATCCCTGAGTTAATAAGCCACTTGAACCCTTGCTCACATCACACAAAACACGAGCTGAGGCTGTGTGGCCGTACACCCCACAGCCAAAGCAGCTGAGGACAGGGGGAGGGATGGGCGCCTGTTACACCCCTGCAGCCCCTGTCACATGTGCCAGGAAAGCAGTTACAGATAAGATCAGCAAAGACAGCAAACAAGGCCAGCAATAAAATAGGAGGGCAGCCCATTGGAATTTCAGCTCTGTGTGGCTTTGCAAGTTAATGGAAAATTGGGCCTGCCTGCCCTGCTGCCTCTGGCTGTCTTTGCATTCACACACAAATTCTGACCTGATTTTTGAGGACTCGCTCCAGCCCCCTTGTTTGTGCGAGGGCACACGGCTGTGATCACCCAAGCCCCGTGCACCTGTTTACCCAGGGAAGATGAGGACAGGCAGCCTGGTCTGCATCCATGTGCTCAGCCCTCGCAGCACTGCAGAGCACCTCGGGGCCTGGAGAGCAGGGACAAGGGCGAGGTGGGGATGAGGAAAGAGCCTCACCCCAGCCCCTCATGTAACACCCCCCACAATCTGGACACCAGTTTCCTCTCACAACAGATGCACCAGCAGATTCATACCCAGCAGAAACAGCTTTATTTTAGCAGCTCATTGTTCCATAAAAAATGCTGATTTTCCCAAACCAGCACAAACAGTCTCTTAAGTGGGGGGGTCTGTTAAACAGCACAGTCAGAGATGCTCCAGAAGAGAGAGGAGGGCTCCAGAGGCGGGCGAAGAGCGAAGCGAGTGGTATGATGCAACCCTGGTGTAGTGAAATAGCCGGATTGTAGGAAGCGCTTGTCGTCGGCCTGATTCACAACACCAGCTGCAGCAACAATACCGGGGCCGAGCGGCGCTGGGAGCTGCGGGCAGGGAGGGGAGCTCTGCAGCACCTCCCTCCAGCCCTTCCACTCACAGGGAAGAGATGCCAAGTTGGTTCTGCAGGGCTTTCCCTCACTTCCAGCCGATTCCCCAGTTTGTTCTGGCTATTAAATGTATCAAATGAACCCAAAATCGAGTTAAGCAGAGAATGGTGCAGTGCTTTATACAGCTTCTTTTAAAGACTGCCAAAGTGTTATATTCCAAGATGCTTTAATGAAGTTTTAATTGACCTGTTTCCAGCCCTGTGGAAGAGGGAACCTACCGCCCTGAGTGACACAGCACACGCGAACAATGCAGGGGCTGGCTCAGTGCTGCAAACCCACCATGCAGAACAGATGCAATTTCTCAGTATGGCACCAAAGGAAGCCTGGGAAGAGAAAAGAGATGGTTATTCAGCCAACTGCCAGTAACTTTCCCAGTGGGAACATAGAGGTCATCTCCTATCTCTTCCAGATGCCATGTCCATCCTTCCCACTTCCCACAGACACAAACAGAAAGAGAACAAAAATGCTGGTACAGGGACATGAACAGTGGCAGTATTTGAATGCTGTCCCACCCCAGGGAATTAACAATATCCCTTTACTTCTTCCAGGCTGGAAGGAAAACATTCTGCTTCTTTGAGAGGCTGGGGTGACAAGGGTTGGGAAAGCAATAAAACCAAAAGAAGTTCATTAAATTCACTTTTCCTGAACACAATTCTTTCATCTTGTGAGGAACAAGGTCCAAGCAGTGTCTTAGACTAATGTAGTAGTAGTAGGAAATAGTGGTGAACAGAGGAGCCACCTCATTTAACAGGTCTACTCCAGCCAGAGGGTCTGGAAAACAACAAAAAATCTGATTGAGATACAGAATCTGCATTCAGTGGGGAAATCCAAGGAAAGGCAGAGGAACAGGAATGCAACCACAGGCTGTAAGGCAGTACCCTGTGACTAGCATACTCTGAGGTAATGGTGAAAATACTTCGAAGGATTCATTTTATTCTTGGGACTAGAAAAACCTCACAGAGAGGGCTGAGAAGACAGGACCCACTGACAGCAGCTCTCTCACAGTGTTCAGGAGGACCCTGAGGCACATTTCAGCAGTGCCAGTTCCCACAAGAACTGACTATCTTCCCTTGGCTCAGTGTAGTTTTTATCAGGTTAACCCTGGGAAGAGCTTTAACTACTTTTTTCCCTACTGGACAGGTAACAGAGCAGAAGTTTACAGCGAGTATTTCTAGATTTCTCTGCAACTCCCCTGTAAACTCACTCAGCCCTTGCTCCTTGGAGGAGGGGCAGTCCGTAAAGCTTTAGGAGCTGCTGTGCTGGTATTGCAAGTACATGTGGATGTTTCAGAACCAAAGAGCCACACAAGCTGTGGGACACAGGCCTGGAGACTGCCTGCCTCTGCTGCACCCTCACCAGATGTCACATGCTCTTACAGCAAACAGTTTTTCACTTTTTCCTCCAATCTCCAGCAGCAACACAAGCTTCAGCTGTATTTGACTCAAACCAGTGAGTCACCCTTTGGATGCATCTCACCTACCTGGAGGATCTTTAATGCCAGGGATTAGTCTCAGAGTACAAAAAAGCAGATGGAATTATCCTAAACTTAATCTATGCTTGCTTTGGGTATAAAGAGCAGAGCTCCTCTGACTTAGAGAAGATTTGTCAGTTTTTACCCAGAATGAATTCAGCTCAGATGAACATCCCCAGCTCTGCTGCACCCTGTGCACTACTCCCTGTTGTAAAGGGAGTGCTTGGTGACACCATCTTTGAACAGGTGATACCAAACACAAGGCATGAGTTTAGTGACACCCCAAGAAACCCTTCCAGCACTTAAGCTATTTAGAGAAGGCTAAGCTTGTAAATTAGCAAAGTCAGAGCATAATGATACAAAACCTGAGGGAGCAGAAGCTGGTTGTTCTCTCCAGTAGAATAAGCATGAGGTTTGGGGAAAACAGGGACGTCTGGAAAAGCATGGGGGTGCCTTATTCAGCAAAGCACCAGTATGTGCGTCAGCATCTACCTCAAAGCAGCAAAGCCCTTAAAGTCATGCAGAGGAGTCACGTTTGCCAGCGCCAGGCCCAGGCACTGAGCTGGAACCTGCCACTCTGGGGAACGTGGGAAGATGGATGGGATTCACCACCTGCACAGACCTAAGAAATCACAGGGCAATCAACAAGTGATAAATTAATTCCAAATATCTGTGGCATTTTCTATTATACCCACAATCTCTTGACTGAAATGGGGCTGGTCTTACCTTTTCAGGGTTAGTCTCGGGACTTGGACTTCCTGGGGTTTATCTCCCATCTGTCTGTCACAGGATCATCTTGGATTTTGAAAGCATGAAATAATTCAGTTTCTCATTATCTTAAAAAGGGACCAGTGGCTGGAGTCACAACTACTGGGTACATGGGGAGCAAACTATGCACAGACATCAACTTTCCCTTTTACCAACACCCATGAAGGCTGAGAAGCACCAGAAAGCACTTGCTACAGCCTCCTCAAAGGACAGATGAAGAAAGGGCAATGTACTGCTTATAGAAGGTCCCAGGTTCAACGCTGGACATCAGAACATGCCAGTGAGCCAACAAAATAGCTCTCCTGAGCAGGGGATGGGCAAGAGACAGGATAACAAGGTACTGAAATGGCAGCAGTAAGAGCTGAGCCACAAAGGACTTCTGTTCCTCCATGAATGGTGGATCAGGGAGAGGGAACTACAGCAGGGGAAGGTGGCCCTCACCCTTCCAAGACTCCAGCAAACATTGTCCCTTTCTTGCTCCCTCTCATTGTCCCTCTCTCAGGTCAGTGGTTGCCTGAGGACAGGTGCAGACTTGCCAGGCTCTCTGTATGGGAAGTGGTTTGATGCTGGGAGTAACTCAGGGACAGGCACTGAGCACCAGCAAGGAAAACAGGAGCAGGGTCACCCTGCAGGACTGCATGTGGGGCAGCCCTGGCCCCACCATGACTGTCCACAAGCAACAGGAAGGTGCCTGTTCTCTAGGGAATGGGATCAATTGTTACCTGAGACACGCCAAGAAGCATTTCCACACAAATATGCCAGAAACGTTAGTAGCCAAGACAGCTTTCCACACTCACCTGTTGACAAGTTTGTTAAGCAATTGTACCCCACTCCCCCCCCCAAATAACTCTTGGTAACTCACCAACTCCCCTTTACTTGCAGGGTGCTGTTCAGGTCTCGCTCAGCCTTCGGTTGGGACAATCCTGGCCATGCTACAGGAGCACTCCATGCTGGACACAATCCCTAGCTCTATCCACTGGGAACCCAGCAGCTGGTTTGCTAATGCTGAGAGACAAGGATTGGGGTGGCTGGCAAGCCCTTTGCTTCCTGTCCAAAAGGTGGACAAAACCTATGCTAAAACATTTCTGGTGAAAAAAGTAATAAGGAAATTGTCATCAAGTCAGTCAGATATTCTTCCATCCCAGTAAACTTAAGACACTGTAAAATGGAATTCTCTCCCATGACAACTATTAACACACAAGGCTGAAATCAGCCCCTACATTTTTCTGCCAGGTCTGCATTCCAAACTCCACATGTTCTCCTGTCTCAGTAACACAAGAGGGTGACACAGCAGCAGAGAAGCAGCAAGAGTAACCACCAACATTCCTCCCATTTTGTTCCAAAGATAGGCAATTATATTAAAAAGAAAAGCTTCTACTATAACATGCTCCTTAGGTTTTCAGTCTTACCTAATTTTAGTTTAAAACATTTAAAGGTAACCATTTTTAAAGCCCCTGGCTTTTGCAGGACTCAGGTTTCCCACCAAACCAACAGTAATATCCAGCCACAGCCACCACACCCACACCTTGGCCTCTGGTTCAGCTTCCTCACTTCTGGTGAACTCGACAGTTGGAATCCAACTGACTAAAAACTCATGTCTTGTTCACAAAAAACTCTCCTACCAAAATATACCTGTTTCCAACGCAGCTGCCTACAAAATCTTCAGCAGAGCTCCAGGGCTGTGAACAGCTGGTTCAGCATAGAGGGGTCTGTGCAGCACACAGAGCCCACTGGCACCGCAGCAGCACATGCGCCACACAGGACAACGGGATGGACTGATGGCAGTGTGTCACAGGGGTGGGTAGGGCATCAGACACATTTTCAACACTTAACATGCATTCAAAACCCCCTAAAGTTTCCTAGCTGTATGCTAATTATGCAATAAATCAAAGTTTTCTCCTCAATTTCCTCTTCTGCTATAAAATCCCTTATTCGTGTCTCTGCTGCAGAGCTATGACTTCTTTCTCCGCATAGCCTATTAACTAATTCAGAATAAATTTCTAAACTTAAACCAATTGAAAATAAAATTAATAAAAACATAAAAACACAAGAATCAGTGAAAATGAAAATGTCAAAAACAAATATCAAAACCAAAGAAATTTATTTCCATCAACAAAAATACAGAATACAAAATGACACTGGTCCCATGGGCCCTCTGAACGTACTAAAGACAGGCACAGGCTGCTGCAACCCCAGCCAGAGCTGCTCTGCTAATTCATAAGGATCTCCATTTGCACCAGTCTTGCGTTCGTGTCTCCAGATGTCCTGTATGGGATCATCCCAGCAAACATTATCAGTGCACGAGCTTGAGACTGAAGTTGCTAAAAGACAGAAAAACAAAGTACAGTTACTTTAATATAAAAAAAAAAAACCCACGACGGAAGCTAAGTTAGACCCGAGTTAAACACTTGCCTCTTCAAAAAAGCACATGTAATCTTTATTTCTCGAGCTGCTCTCTGGAAAATGAGTCTCTGCATTTCAAAGAAAATCCAATTATTCCCTTTTCTAAGCATTAAAAGCATGTCAAGTTACCCTTTTGCTTAAAAAATAATCCCATTTATTTGAAAATAACTAAGAAAAAACATTTTCAGCAATGTCAGACATTGCTGTACTGCAGCAATCTTGTTATTTCTGTAGGAAGTGGGCTTTCCCAGGGCAACAGGATTCTTTCCCACCTTGCAAAATATAAAGTTGATCCTGTTGAAATGTAGCATTAACATTCTCAAAGCAGAAGCAGCAGAAGCAAATCAGAGTTGCACACACACCTGGAGATCTCCAGCATCACCTACAACATACCTATCTCCTCAAAGGCTCCTCAGGCCAGTAACACAATGAAAGCAGAGGCAACAAGCCCACTCACAGACCTCATCCAAAGCAACCAAACCCTTTCTTGCACACCAGAAGACTACAGAACAGCTGAAGGAATTCAGGAATAATTTGTTTCGCTTGTTAAAACTGTTATTAAAGTGAAAAGAAAATAACTCCAATAACTGGTAGGAGTCAGGAGAATACAGAAAACACTCATCTTCATGGAACACTGTTCAGACTGCTTTGATTGCTAACAGGTGTTTCTACTTAAATATTAAGCATCTCAAAATTACTGTACTAGAAGATCCCACTGTTCAAGTCTTGCTTTCGCCTACTGACTGCAGGGAAAGCCAAAGGTTTTTAGGTTGCTGTTGGCACGTGGATGGTAAAACTGATAGCAGGAACTTACAAACTGACAAGTGACCAAAGCTCATTCCATGTCTGGGAACTGTTATAAACACCATCTCTGATGCCTCTTTGGCCAATTCCACTCCTTTTTCAGAGTGATATTACACCAGTCTGTTATTCAACAGCCACAGAGTAGCTCTGGAGGCTGATAATGGAAAAGCTGGGAGAGTTTTCCCAAGGCTGATCTAATTGCTAACATCTCCCAGGACAGTTTCCCTGCCAAGCTGATGGTTACCACCAATGCACTGGTAACTTGACAAGGTGGCCTGGAAACACTCATTCTGTTCCAGTCACAGTCTCCCAGTCTGCTCCCACATGTGTTACACAGTGAGGCTGTGTAATTACATCTGAGCTGTTGCTTTGCAGTGGAGGTCAAAACAGGTGGTAGATGAGAAAAAAAAAAAAAAAAAAGCATGTCAAGGTGTCTGACTCTTTGGTGTTAAAGTATTAAGAGGCAAAAACTCTCACCGTGACTAAGAGGGGCTGAGGAGTGGTGTGAGTTACTGTTCTCTTCATCTTTACAGTAGCAATGATACCAGAGCTGGCCTATTTTTAAAAATCAAAACAATACTTTGGGAAGAACAAACAGAGGTTTGCAGAGGTTAAGAGCGGCCTGGAGGTCTAGATGTTCTATTGGTTGTAATTACTTAATGAATGTTAGAGTTACTTGCGATTTTAAACAAGACCATAGATAATAAAAAAAAAAAAATTCCATTCCATTCATGACCTAATTTTGGCAAGATAATGCCCTTGGGCTGCTCCAGAGAGTTCACCACCCCTGACTGGGGCAAGGAGCATATGACATTACTGTCATGCACTCACAGCATCTGGGTCAGAGCTGTCACCACAGCCATGGTTTCCAGCACTGCAGGCTGGGCTCCCTGCAATCTCTGCCTGAAATCTGACAAAATGGATCAGGCCAAGTGGGACAGGACTTTGCTCCCTCATTCCCAAAACTAATTAATTATACACATAAAATTAAAAATACTCAAAACACAGCTTGGGTGATTTCATTTGGAAATAAACACAATGTAGAAATGCCAGCTCTGACCCCAAACCTGATCTTTACTAAATGAAGTCCAGTCCATCTCTGAAGTGACATAAGAGGTGTTTAGCAGAGAGCATTACTGGGAGGGCTCCAGCAGTACTAATTCCCCTCCATCCTGCCCTTGCTGCCAGGTCCATGCTGTTCCTGCCAAAGTCCCACCCACAGCAGCAGGATCCTGCTCAGGGTGGTTGCAGAGCAGGGCTTGGCACCAGAGGGCAAATTCAAGAGCTCTGAGTTCCTCTCTGGGGGACGCTGTTCCCTGCTATGCCGAATAAGCTTCAAAGTTACAAACAGCAACTATCTTTTCTTCTGATGATCAGAGGGATCTGAATCTGCCTGTTCTGATGGATCTAAAGAAAAGGCAGGGATTTCAAAGACCTATTGAAGGAAAGGTAATTTTTCACTTGCAGTGTCTACTGGGTAATGTGCCAAGATCATTAAAGCTTCTGAAAGGGCCTGATTTCCCCATAAATTTGCTTCCCCAGAAAACATGGAAAAGCTGTCCTTCTCCCAGGAAAGTTCAGAAGACAAATTCTTGTCATGAGCCTGCTGAAGCTCATATCTGCCATCGCTGTGCAGGTGAAGGAGATTTTGCTAAAGAAACACCTCTCTCCTCTCATCTGTAATGCCCTCATTTCTTCTCACCATGAAAATTGCCTAAGTTTCCTCCCAACTGAAACATCTAGATTCCCTGCTCCTGCAGTCTTGGAAGAAATTCTTCAGGGTAGGAAAAAAGGGGAACACATGCTAAAGCCATTCTTATCCTACCTTCCATGTGCCAATGTCTAGTATTTTTTTACACATGCAAATCTTTAGGCAGATGGGAGCTACAGGGCAGTAAGTTTTTTCTCTTGCTAATCCTACATTAGCAGATTTATGCACCCGTGTGACACTCCAGTCCAGTCACATAGCTGTTCTCTTATCCCCTCCCTGGCAGCAGAGGCAGAGGACACTTGTCGCCTCTGATGGCTCAGCACAGCTTGTACTGCACACGACAGCCGTGACTCAGAAACCCTGTGCTCCCAACATCACTGACACCCTGCTGCTGCGAGATCCCATCACGAGGCCAGAAGCTTGATTAACAAAACCTGAAGCCTGAAAAAAAGAAAACTTTCGAGGGTTTTTAGCAAGGTACATCATCAGTTCATCTCCACAACTGTGACAGCACGAGAGTGCAGAGCACATTTATGAAGTGGTGTTCACACTGAGCACGTTGTGGATATGATACAATGTCATGGTGGCTTCCTTTCACACAAACCTCTGCCAGCAAAGCTGCTAATCCCATCCCCAATCAGCCCATGGTATTCATCCCTAGCTGACACCTGACAGCACTACACCCCTATGGAGATGGTAAATCCTTCTACATGAGGCATAAGACTGAAATCACAAAACCAAAACAAACCGCTCACTTGGAAAGCAAGGAGCTAAGGCACTGTTTGCTCAGTGCCAACCTTGTGAAGACACATAGCAGGTAACAGGTTGTGTTAGCCTGGGACTTCTTCACACATGCAGAGTTTAAGGTGGGAGAAGCCCATGCAGCACGTACCCTTCTCCAGTGCTGCTGATCTGGAGTATAAGCACCCCTGTGAGACGGAATCCTGTAGCTCTCCCAGGCTGTGCCCCAAAGACAAAAGCTGTACCATTACCTGAGCCTTTTATTCTTCTATGTAATTTAAAAATGCTACTAAGACTTTTACCAGTACTACAGTTTACAGATCAAAGGCACTTCTGCAGCTGACTAAAGCCTGGAATAAAGCTGGCTACAGGCCAAGTTGGTTTTCACTCTCAAAAGGAGTTGGTATTTATTTTCTAATCTGTTAAGACAGGATGAATGGTTTGGCCTTGGTTTCCAAGTGCCTGCAGCAGCTTTAACTTAACTTACAAGACCAGACCTGACTGGAGTTAAGCTGTGAACCCTTCTGCTCAACCCCACATGTTGGCAGGTGGGTGCTCACATATCTGGCTGTGTCACTGAAATGTCGCCTATCCTGCAACTTGCTGAAGTGTCGCTTCCCATCAGTGGCTTGGGGAAATGCCTCTGCACCAGTTTGAGCAGTGAAATCAAACCCACCGTTGTCAACAGCAGCCAGACCAAACACTGCTGCAATCTGCCCACTCCACTGCAGGGGCGGCAGAACAATGCTGGTGTTCACCAAGGGGATGTGCTCGAGCATCTTGATGTTTCACCCAAGAACACTTGAAAAATGTTGGCCTGCATCGCTACAGAAGCAAGCCAGGGGAAGAAGCAAGGAAGGCCTTCCCACCACAAATGGGCACTTACCCAAATGAAAGAAGTGGCAAACAGGTGCTTGAAAATCAACAGCTCAGTTGTCAAGGCAGCAACATCAACCATCCTAGAGACAGTGCACTGTCCCCATTTGCTTTACTATCTAAGATTCCACTAAGAACACCTTTTTTCTCTTGCTAGGAGGTGAATGTATTTGCAGTATCTCCATTAGTTCAATGTCATTTAAAGCAATATCATAGAACGGCTTAGGCTGAAGGGGACCTTAAAGATCACCCAGTTCCAACCTTTCTTTACACGAAGCTGAAGGCATCAGAGACCAGCCTTGAGACTAAGTAACTGGACAAGCTCAGTAGTCCAAGACTCTAAGTAACCAAACAAGCCAAAACCAAGACCATTAGAGATTCACAGCTACTTGAAGCCCAATCTCTTGAAACCAGGGAAATAGGATATAGGAAAACTTGTCAGACAGTGAGGATTATACTCTTACCGAATCTCTGTCTTCCATTACCCGCTGGGGTCTGGCAGGAGTGGTTGGGCTTGTGCCTTTCATCCTCTTATACTTGGTGAATAAAATATTCATGGTTGCAAGCAGGACTTCAGACAAATTGTGTTTGATCTACACAAAGGAGGAGAAAAAAAGACACATTGCAACAAAAGGAGGTTGACAGAATCACTAGCCTTACTATACAGGTTCCTGTAACAGTCATACATGTAATGGTTACCCCTGCTATGACTGCTCCATCCAGCAGAAACACTACCCAGAGCTTTGAGACAGACATGCCCAATGGCTGCACCTTCATGTTTGATAGCAGCAGGTCAGATAAAACACAAAGCACCCAAATACACACAACCACTGCCTAAAAAAGAAGTGTCATCCTCCAGTTAAAGCAGTTCAAGACCAGTAACAGCTTTCCACTATGCTTCATTTGCTAATACACAAATCCATTAATTCCTGTAATTTAAAGGGAAGGAAACAAACACCCTACAAATGCTTAGTTATCATTAAGAGCATGGAAAAACTAAGTCACCAGCAAGTTAAGTTAAAAGTTTTCAATATTCTGAATTCTTGAATTAAACTCAGTAAGTTCAGGAAGGCTAAGATCTGCAGATGCCTTCTTCAAACTGGAGACAGGATTTCTGGGTAGGGAATTCTAGTGCTCCAAAGAGCAGCATTAAGGAGAAAAAGTTGCAAGCCAAGAGCCTACTTGTATGAAATCAAAATAATCTCAATCCTTTTTCTCCACTAAAGAATAAGAATGATGAGATGACAAGGTTTTAAGATCCTTTTAACAAAGCAAAAGGCTCTAGGAAGCTAGACCCAAGACATGACTTACTTCATCACTGAAATTCCGGAAGGCAGCAACTCTCTCCTTGACACAATCTTGGCTGAGAGGTACAAGCTTCAGGCGTTCAATAATCTTCAAAAAGAAAACCAGGAATCAGGACAGATAATCAGCAATCTATGTACCACATACTAATAATGTGTGGTCTTGAAGTATTAATGAAATGCTTCTGTTTCCATTCAAGAGAAATAATTTAATTGTAATTTACTGGTTTATCTCCTCACTTTGTTGAGCAACAGGAATATTTTGTTCAATGTCTACAAAATAGCTCAAGGAAGATCATCCTGTTTATCAAGCAAAAGGAAAGAAACATCTTTTAAAATTCCTATAACATTGTGGTCCCTTCTAACTCATTAAATACAACTTTTAAAGTGATTTTATTTGAGACATTCTGGGCTTTCAAGGGCATTAGGAAGGCTACACTTCAAACAGAACTCTTGAAACTTACATCAAAGGCCCTGTCAACGTGACCAGCGTGATATTCATCAAAAAATGTGATTAAGTCTAGCAGAAGGTAGAACGTGGAGTCAATGGATTTCTTTGCACTTATCCCCTGCGCTTTGTACCTGAAAGAAATTGTGTTACAATTTTATTGTGCAAAATGGCAACCGTTTGTAACTGTGCCCTTCCAATCCTTGCAAGTGGAGACATCAAACTCAAGGACAGAGGGCGTTTAATAAAGGCCAGCTTTCTCTTTCCTTAACCAGGAGGCAGAATTTTCACAGGTTGTGGCTTTTAAAAAACACTGTTAATCACTTCCAGTTTTGCATCAAATCCAGCATTTGTTTTCTTTAAAATGTTTACATTTCCCACATTCAAGGGGAAACGGTGCCAGGCAGCAGAGATCTGGCAAGGCAAGCAAGGCAAGCTCTGTACAAGCACGTTTAACATGCTGTTTTACAGCAGACAATCCTCCAGCACAACTGCCTGCTTCAGGCAAGAAGTTAGGACTTAAAGATGGATTAAGAGCTCCTGCGCGCTTTCGGGAGCTACACTGGCAATGGGATGAACTGCAGGACTGCCTGCTCTCACTCCTAACTTCATGAGGGCACCAAGAAGCTCCCTCCTCAAGGTTTAAAAGCAGGAGTGGTGCTGCAGATGAAGAAACCAAACAGCCTCTTGGCCTTTTCGTTGGTGTCTCCCCTGTTCAAAAGCATCACAAGAACACACAGCAGACATGCTGCATCCCTACAGCATTGTCATCAGGACAGTACACAAAGAAAAGCCCTGTCTTACATTTAACTGGCAAGAATATGTGCTAGTCAGAAGCGCTCTGGCTTTGCAATCACTGAGGTTTGCAGCTGTGAAGTGGCATTATTGCACAGTAGTATTTAGTGCTTTCAGACAGATCAAAGCACATAGCAAATCAAAAAGGCCCATTACAGCCTTTGCTGAAGCTTTAACTCAAGCCATAGATTTAATTCTCTTTATTGTCTGCCACCAAATCAGTCTCTCACTAAGTCAATACGGCACCAATTTTCACTTGATCCCAGTCTGGGTAAATGAAGGAAAGGCTGACTAGAAGCAGTGACTGGCAAATGCCACTTGTCAAAAGAAAGAAGGCAAAGGCCTCTGATGGAAATCAATATATTTCTGTATTTGTCTTCCCAATTTCAAAGTGCTAGCAAGTGGGCTTGGTTTGTTTTTATTCTCTCTGTAGCTCAATGGTTGATAAAAACCAGTAAGGCATTCCTCACAGGTATCCACATTTTGCTCTAGCAAAATACAGGAATTGTCCCTGGCAGTTCACTGTGACAAGATGCACCAAAAGGTGATGATTTGAAAAAATCATGGACATATTTTGCAAATACAGCCTTTCAGAATCAGGTTATTCCTAACTTCTAGTTGCTAATGACTCTTGAGCACTGATGTCTCTCGAGCACATACCCTAATTAGTATAGAGACATGGCAGGGGACATTCCTTTCAGTTGCTTCCTTTCTTTTCTGGACACCACACAGTACTTGGCTAATATAACAGGCTGCAGAAATGAGGTCCACTGCTTACATTAGCCATACACAGTTCTAAATACTCCCTTTTTAGCTTTCATTAAAACAGCAGTTTTCAGAGAGCTACTGAACTATTGTTAGAACTCAGAATTACTGGGTTTGCAGCTCTCTCTTAATACTATTTAGAACAAGGGAATTGCACATGAATCTGTCACTGTTACAATATTTTGCTCAAAAAATAATATAAAACATACAATT
The DNA here is from genome assembly GCA_013400515.1 of Erpornis zantholeuca. NCBI lineage: Eukaryota > Metazoa > Chordata > Aves > Passeriformes > Timaliidae > Erpornis > Erpornis zantholeuca. Next base: position 75,623 of record VZTN01021118.1, read on the forward strand.
TATAGTATTTATTGCTCCTTAACAGACTCTATCTCCAGATGGCAATCCTGATTCACCTACAGATAAAACTTCTTGCCAAATTTACCTGACCTGTCCCTGAAGATTTGTGGTTTCAGTGCTGCAAGTCGTTATGAGCAGGACAGGGTAAATTCTGACCTCTTCTTTTGTCTTTCTAATTATACTGCTGTGGATGCCACAGTCCAGCCTGCAGAAACGACGTCAGGAACTAATACCCACAGCACTGACAGTCCCAGGTCAGGTCAAGGTGAATCACCCAGTCCTGCCCTTACCTGAGTCTTACCTCTCAGCAATGGAATGGGCCATGTTCTTCAACCGCTCCTTGTTTGACTGGGGAGTGCTCATCTGGGGAACAACTGGACTAAGGAGCTTGTTCATCAGTTCTAAAACTTTGTCAGGGTTCTGTTGGCATTAAAGGTACAGAAATAAAAGGAGCATGATGGAACTTGGTGTCTTAATCTCACTGAAAAAGCAGAGAAGTCTCGTGCAGTGATGCTTACTGCAAGCCCAGAGCCACTTCCCTCCCATAAAGAGTCAAGATCACATTAGCTACACACAACATAATGATGCAGGGTCACAAGAACAAGCATTTCCCCTAGTTTTTTCTCTAGAACAGTGGTTATGGGTGTATCCACTTTTATTTCAAAAGGAAACAAGAGTACTCAGTATAAAGCCCAAATATTTTAGACTTCAGTTCAACGCCTATGAAATTGGGAGAGTACACTCCAGGTAAATAACTTCACTAGACAGAATTAAATCATGTGTGGGGCACTCTCTTCAAAAGAACACCTTGATCAAGAGCCACAATGTCCTAAATCAGAATCCCTGGAGCACAATCCATTTGGATTTGCTAACTAAAACATCTCTTCATGCAGCCTATGGCTCTGTTCTCCCAGCAGCAGAACTAAGCTGCTTGAATAATGGCAATTCAATCTCTGAGATGAAATTTAACCTCCTAAACACAGGGAGAACGTTCGGAAGGAAAAAAGGTGAACCAAGGACATACTTAAGGCAGCACACAAGATACATACCTTTGCAAGGTCATAGAGTTTTGCAGCTTCTTCAAACAATCCTTTATTTTCTGCTGCAGAAGCCACTTTGTTAATAACGGATTTTGTGTCACTTGTAAACTTGTCTATCACTCCAGGCTAAAGAGGTGAGACAAAAGTGAAAAGAGGAATCAGAAGGCTCAAACACTCCAGAATGTTGTGCCAAGGCAATGAATATTTTACATGTTGGCTTATGATTAGAACGGCCTGTACATTTCCATGGGAATGTGCAAAAGTGAGACATTAAAAATAGAACGAGCTCTTGCAATAGGGACTCTCTCCTAAATGGAGTCAGCACTGAGACATCCTTGGTTTCTAATTCATTCAAAATGACCCAGATAAAATAACTCAGAGTTTGAGCTGTTAATTGCTGAGGACACATTACAGAGAAGAAAACACAAAAGACTTCAGCATATAGCATTCCAGGGGCTCCAAGGATGCAGTTTGTTTATACTGGCATGACAGGCTGCAAGTGAAATCTCACACAGATAAATGAAAGGGCAACAAGAATTTTAAAACAAATAATAAATATGTAGAACAAAAGAGATTAAAGACTCAAGAGTATCTGGAAATTACTTAGTTGAGGATGCAAAAATAAGACTATATGCTCTAGAAGAATTTATTTTAAACTTAAAATTGCTGGTTTCACACCAAAGAAAGTGCAAACCAACAGAATATTTGTAAAGATTATCAAGTTACCTTGCTCTCTTGTATGCAATCTCAATGCTTTTGAAATGACAAAATAAAGACACCTAAAAGAAATTCCTGCCAGAAATAACATCCCCCCCTATTTTTGACAGGAGCATGAGCCCTAATCTTAAAATTAAGATGTAAATGATTCTGCAGTCTGCTTTACATAGAAATCTTCCAAAGTTGGCACAGCAAACAGAAAAACTCATTGATTATCTAAAATTGACATTATTTGCATGGACTCTCCTTTTTCCAGGTAAAACCTTAAGGTTTTCTTTATCTTCTCACTGCGTAATCTTACATGTAACTTGTAGGTAACTGCTTTTACAGTGGCAGTAAGATCCATCACATCTAAAAATGCCTGAACTTTGATCCAATACTTCACCTATATGAAGGTCAGAATCAGCTGTGGCTATGCTTGTGGTCCAACAGCCCTTACTCCTTTAGTTACAAGGATTTTTTAAGGGTTGCAGAGAAGAAATACATTTCTTCTCTGCGGTGAATGAGGATGTCAGAAATAGTTGTCACATGCACACCTCAGTTAACAGAACACTCTCACACACTGAATTCTGACCTCACTGAAGTTACCCAATGCCATTTGCTTCTTCAGTTTACACCAGTTGTCTAGAGGGACATAGTTTGCCCTGCAGTTCCTGACCTGCCTTCTGTTAGGGCACATCATAGATTATTTTGTAAAAGGATCTCATACTTGGAAAAATTGATTGTATTCAAACGCAGTAATAATTTGGCTAGTGAAAAACAAAGAGAAGCAAGACTACTCATAACTACTTTGGAAATCATACATAGGTTGTACTTTTTATGTAAAATAGAAACATAAATTGTGAACTCACCTTCCTACTACCATCTTTTTCCAGCTTTCCAAGAATCATATCAAACTATATCCACATAGATGTAAAGTAAGAAAAAAAGGAAACAAAAATAGATGAATTGCACATATTTCATAATATATTTATTAAGTACAAAGATGCAGTCATGGAATGAAAAACAGTGACCAATGACAAAAGTATTTGTAACTAAGTAACAGGCAAAAAGAAATTATTAAATACCTTAAATATAAGGCCACTCTGTCATCTAGGTCTGTATCAGGCAGAAAGAGTAAGCAACTCTAAGACTGTCCTGACTAATAAAGATTTTAATGAAGAAATGAATTACAGTTTAACTGAGGAAGGCAAAACATGGCCAAACAAACATACCTCTCGGCTTTCAATTACTATTTCACTAACACAACGCAAGAACATATTCTCTCCTTGGCTGTCTTTCTCATTCCTATAAAAGAAAGAGAAGGAGGAAGGTACATCTCTTTCTGAGAACTTTCCAGATAAGAATAATGAAGCAGTAAGAAGTGGGAGAAAATCTAAAGACATACATTAGCTCCTACCTGAGAAAGTAGAAGTACTGCAGAGCTTCCCTGGGATCTGTTGATTCAAACTTACGGGTGTAAAGCATCAAAAGCCGCACAAAATTTAGACGTCTGACACCAGGAGGGTCACCAGCTTCATGGCTTACTGCAATGTCAGAAACAACACTGTCAGAGAATGTAATGCCAGGAAAACTCTGATCTTCATCTCAAATTAGTCAGAACCACGATCCAGAGCTCTAATGCAACTGAAACAATTAACTTTTATGAGATTGTTCTGATAAATGTTACTTGTTCAACCAATCACATAGACTTGCAGTTTCTACAGTGTACTCAGAGGGCTAAGAAAATATTCCCTTATTGTAAAGTAAATAGGACTTACACAGCTGTGCACTCTGCCCAGATGATTTCAGGAGCAATTTTAACTCAAACAGGACCAAAGCAACATGGACAGCGTGACAGCGCAAGCGCTCTGTCCGGAAAAGAAAAGCAATTGCAGCTTCAAACTGTGCTGTCAAGAACAAGACTTGGAAGTAGAGGAAAGGTGGCTGGTTCACTGCAAAATGTGATTCACCTGAAAAAAAAAAAAAAACCACATGTAGCATTTTTACATCATTTTCATGATTTTGCAATCAAAGATGAGTGACAGTGGATGCTTCCTGCCACAGTGCATCGTTACTGCTTGTTAGGTGTCAGCTGAAATAAACACAGTACACAAAACTCAATTCATAACCACACATCAGCAGCTCACCTACAACCGTTCCACTGCAAATTTATCACGAAAGACCATAGCATAAAGACATATTCAAAAAGTGAGACAGAATAAATAGTTACTCAAAAAAGTTCCCTTGTTCTTTTCAGACAGCAAACCATCAACTCTGATTGACTGCAATAGATTCTCTAAAGACTACAACGTTTTGTCTTCATTTATACTTATGCCAAGTGGTACAAATAATGTTAAAAACCTGGATTTCCCTACTCAGTGACACCAACAGTAGCTTATTATATTTATTTTGCACACATTTTTATCTGAATGATACTACAAACTAGAAGGCCATGGAGAATCAAATTTGGTATGTTTTGGACAGTTCCAAGTGATTTAATTTTAATTGACTGGAAGACTACAGGAAAGCATACTCTGTGGATGTTCTAATAATCTTCTGAAGTGGAAGGAACTGTGACTTGGGTACCCAGAAATTTGCTTGAAATACTAATTTAAGGGAAATAATGAACATCAGATGCACACAGAGGAAAAGCTTGGAAATACATGCCTACATCAGGTAGTGACTGCTTTTCTGTTCTGTATTCCCAAAGCTGGAAGTTCTGCTAAAGACTTTTGGATATTTATGGTGAGAGAAAGCTATCCACAATAAATGGATAAAGGAAAAACAGTAGCAGTGTTGTTCACAGATGAGTATTAACCCTCTGGATTGCTGGAAAAACACAGGACTCATTCACCATGTCTTACTGAAGTCTGCCATGACTCCAGGGAAGCAGGCTGTCCATGGACACCCTGAAAATGCTTGTCACTAGTGGAGAGCTGTAGGGTTTTTGTGCAGTCTGGGGTTTGTGTAAAAACAACTGGAAAGTGTCCTAAGCAGAAAAGCAGAGCCCCAGGTAAGACATCACTCTGTGGTTTCTCACCATAGTCTTCCAGCAGCTGTTTCTGGAACTGTGATAACGTTAGCCGGTCCTGTGGGGAGCTCGCGCCGCCATCATCAAAACACACCTGGTTCAGCTAAAAAACACATCCAAAAAAGAGAAGCACAGATATTTCCCTTTGCACAAGCAATGCACTTAGAAGATCTTAATTCCATCTGAGCCCCTCCTAGGATTTGACCAACTGATTAGAAACTGCATCTTGTCAAAACATCAGCTCCATCCACTGCTGGGAAGCAAAGATGTCTAATGCAGCAACATATAACCCTGGGGTTCTGTATGTGTCCATGCCAGCAAACTCTGAATACTCTCAACCAGCAATTTTTGCCACAAATACGATATTAACAAACACATCATTCTAACACCCTTTTTCTGCTAGAGGGGAGAAACAGGTACCAACCAGTATCTATTATGCCCTGACCAAAACTGTAAGGACTTCAGAGATACTGACAGCATTGTCTTTGGCCAATTGACACTGACATTTCAACCATCCACCCAGGAAGGAGAATTCAAAGAATTCTCACTGTAAGCTAATAGTATTTGTAAAAACAGCTGACAAAGATCAGTGTCAAATGAAGAATATGACACTTCCAAAGACAGTTGTACCCAAGTTAACACCTGATAGTACAGAAGGTAGCAGAACAGCCCTGGGATTCAGGTTCCCAGCTCTACGTTATCTTCAAGGTCAAGTCACATGCACTACATTGATGCAAAACACCAGATCCAGAAGTAGGAAGGGTAGCAGAGCAGTGGAGAAATACAATTCAGACATGTTCTTAAAAAAAGAAAAACCAAACACCAAAACCCCAACACCAGACCTACTTTTAGCCAAAGATAATCTTCAGTTTTATCAGCAACTTCGCTCTGGTTGTCTGTAATGTCACAACGGCCAATAATACAATAAACAGCCCTTTTGTAGGGGTCAGTGTTATTTCTCAGGGCTCGTCTGTAATGAAGACGCAGTTTATTTTCTGTGGCAGGAGACAGTCTAAGGAAAAAAAATTGAAGGAAAAGACATGAAACCCATTTTCACTGTATGAGGAAACCTGGATACAAATCAATGTAAATATGTGCCTATCCACAGCAAAGCCATAATGACAGTAAGCACTGGCCAATATTTCTTGCACTTCCAGTTCATATCTGTAGGTAAAAATTTTGCACACATGAATTTAAACACATAATTAATGTTATGGAGGATCATCTTCAAATGCTCACTGCAGGGGAAGAAAACACAAATGACAGTCTCTTTAGGGGTACATTAATACTGTGGCAGATGAGCTATTTTTGTCTGATTCTGCTATTGCATCACTTCAAAAAAAGAGAGCTCACAACATCTTTGGAAGTCTTTGTGTTAGTAACTAACAAGTGAGCAGGTCATTGTACCATGAGGTCTTTTAGGAGAGACACTTTCATCGTTATTAAACACTGGCATAATATTCTTTGTCATTCTGTTTTTCTTGCGACCTCTTGTTGAGAATTTTACAGAATTTAATCAATAAAGTGTTCTCCTAGACTAAGGCATTGTTTGTCAAATCCATAGGCAGATGACTTTTTCATAGCTGTAATAAAAACAAAATAAATCCATTATGTTGTATCTCATAAAAGTGTTTGTAATGAAAACAGTGACAGAACCTTCAACAAGGTTTCTGCAACAACTCTCATATAATGAGCACTCATAGATACTCTCTACAAAACAGGTTGATTTATAGAAGAATACCACGGCATACAATGCTCAATAAATGGCACTTGGATTTTTATCCTTTATTTTGTTAGCTTGGTTAATTGTTTTTTGTTGGTTTGTTTGTTGGGTTTTTGGTTGGTTTTTTTTTTTTAATTAATTGCAAGTGGAAAGATAGAAAAGAAAACTACTGTAGAGTTCAGAGTATGTGCACTAACTGCAACCACATCAGCAGCAGTTTGGCCAATGGCCTCTGTCTAGTGCTCGACAGCAAAAACTGGAAGAAGAGAATAAACAAAAGAAAGATGCGAGACTGAAGCCTCTAAAGGCCTCTAACAAACACTGTCTGCATTTCCTGTGCAGCATTCTTATGAAAACAGGTATAGTAAAAGGTGTTCCCCAAAGGAAATTCAGCTAAAATAAGCAACGGGGGAAATAAAAAGATACAGGACTTGTGACAGCAGATTGAATCTGAACAACTGCATGCCATATCCCACTGTTACATCGGGCTTATCCTTCCGTAAAAAAGTAAAGCCACACCACAATTACATTTGAAATACAAATTTCTGAATATTTTCAAACAACTCTTTCTCTGTTGAGGTTTCTCAACTTCAAAGCCACAAATTAAAATACGCAAACTTCTACATGTAATTTAGGTAGGTAATATAAACATCAGGCAGCCAACACCACCAGAAGAGACCTGAGCTTCTTTTACCAAGCCACCGATTATTTCACTACTCCACAGCAATTCCCACCCCTCACAAAGATCCTTCCTAGTTCTCAATTACCTTCTGTCTTTACTGTGCATGTACTCTTGGAACCAGGTTTTGAACTCTCCCAGCTGGTGCTGTGCCCGTTTCACCACGTGCATGGCTGCAGTCAGATCTCCACAGCGCATGCAGTAGTAAATCAGTGCCCACACAGGATGGCCTTCCACCTCACCATCCTGAAAAGAAAGTAGGACATACATAATTTTATCATAAAAGCAATGTATTTGAATGATTTTCTTTATCCAGTGCCTCATGCATTATTTCTGCCCTTATACCCACACTCTGATTTTGGTAAAAAACTCTGTTTGTTACAGAAGCCAGAGGTCATGAGGGTTAAGTCTTGGGAAAGTTCTGTACATCTCAGCAACATCTTCTCCTTGCCCAGATTTCAGTTTGGAGGGAGATTCTGAGAATCCCAGAATTAGCATATGATATCCTCCCCACCCAGGAGATGGATTTGGATCAGGCCACTGAGATATTAAAAACATTTTTACTGAAACAGAAAGATATCAAACTAATTGCTGATCTCAGCAGATAAGGAAAAGACAGCTAGACTTAGCTGCGTGCTCTCCAATGTAGTAATTTATTATTTCTTCATTTAACTTTTAATTTTTCAACCCAGACTGCCTATCTGACAATTTTGTAAATGCACAGCTATGCACTTTCTACTTCATGCAGGTAAGAAGGGTTTTATCCAGATTCCTAAGTAACAGGCTCGGGCTACCATTCAGATGAATTCATTACACATTTGGTAATTAAAAAACCGGTTTCACCATCTTACAATAAATGTAAAAAAAAGAGAAAAAGCAAAATGGGAGATTATGTTACTGTTTTTTTGAACCTTCATAATGCCTTTTAATTCTTGTTTGTTGATTTCTAAGATGACTACCAGAAGATACCATCATTTCTAGAATTTAGGACTCAAGCTACTGAGCACTCAACCATGCTTTGGGACTAGGCCTGAACTCAAGAGTGATTTTGTCTGCCCATTTTCCTAGTGAAAAATTCTAGAGAAGGAGTAAGAACCTGCTGCCATTAAAGCAGCTTAAACAATAGAAAAGCCACTGGAGGCTGCACTGGTTTCCCCTCTGTACTAGGGCAAACAGATTAGTGTTATCATTGGTCGCTGACAGTGTTGGACATACCTGGAGACCAGGGACAGATGCTGGGAGCTTGATGTTCAAGAAGCTGCGGACCAGTTGGTAGGTCCCTGGGACTCCACCCAGCTGAGCCTGGTGCAAGTTTCCAAACACTGTCACAAAAGTGTAATTTTTGTAGCTGAAAAACAACACAAGCAAAGCAAACATGAACAGACTGAGATATACCTGCCACAAAAACATCCACTGCCTTTCAGACCTGACAGAATAGGCAATTTAAAGCAAATTAACATGATGTTCCAACATCATCATTACAACAAAATGAGGCAAAAATTTCGGTCAGTTTAGGAAAATCCTTGTACTTAACAGTCTCAGAAGACACCATGTTTGGAGTCTGTGGTAGACTGCTTCAGGTTCAACTCTATTATGAAGTTCCTCTTAGTAGATTCTTGTAGTACAAAGTTAAGCTCAATTACATAACTGGCAAAAAGTCTTTCCATCCTAATACTTTAATTCTCAATCCTCTCATGAAAGAACAGTTAAATACCACAGATGTGTTTGTCTCTCCTCCCTGCCCTACGGAAAAATATCAGCATTAGGGTTATGGACTTACCAGCAGGAAATCCCAGAGAAAAAGGGAATTTAGAGAAATATAACTGGTAATGGCAGCTTTAAGAACACCTTTTAAAATAAGCAATCGAAGTATTTAATCAAGGCAGATCAATTTTACAAATACTCCTGTTTAGAAGGAGGAGTCTCAAAAATTTGTACACTGAAGGGAGATTTATGTAAGCAGCATCAATAAATGACATCAAGTTCTTTTTCTTTCTCTGCAGCACATGCTAGACTTGTGCACCATCACACTATAAATCTGGAAGACTATATAAGCAAGTATCAGAGTATCTTGATAACTAGAATTATGGCTGAGGAAAGTACATGCTCCTCAGGGCTTAAGATCACAGTTGTTTCAAAGAAGTAGTGTACAAACGGCTGTAAGTGGCATTACATATCTTCCATAGATGAGTGAGGGGCTGGTGAGGCACGGAAACACTCCAGTATTAGCCAATTCCCATTAGGGAAGAAAAGCTATGAAGCAAGGCACAGCATATGGGCAGGGTTGTAATTTAAAAAAAATAAAAAAATCAAGCCTGAGAGGCCCTAATCTGCACAGCTGGGAGAAGTACTGGGGAAGTACTACACATAACTAATTCCTAACTTCAGTTAGCAGTTAATGGCACTGTGAAAATGTAGCAAGTTGGATATGTGGCAAATCAGGTTAAGAGCCACTGGTTCAATGCACTCTGCTGAGACCAAGGAACTGGGAACAGAAGATCCTTCTGATGTGCCAGTTCCTCTGTGCATAGGCAGCAGCCGCCACCACCCCCAGGTGACACCAAGTGCTGATGAGGTGTGACAACCAAGTGTCACGGCCAAGATGAGGCTGTGCCAGGAGGTGAAAGCATCTCTTCCTAGAGTGCTGCATCAGAGCGCAGTGCTTTCTGTGCTCCGATGGCATCCCTGTGTCCCTAACAAATGCCCACATACTACCCTGCAGTTATTGCTTGCATGGGCTGGAAGAGCCTGCTGGCATCACATTGCAGCTGCTAGAAAAGAGACACTGCCATAGCCACATGTGCAGTGCATGGGCATTTGGCTTTGGGCAGCTTCACAGCTTGCAGTCCTGAGAACTTTATTGGTCAAGGAGCTTAGGCTGCCATGGTACTTGCTAATACACACACCAAACCACTTTCTACAGTCTGAAAATCACTGCTACATGTCTCGACTTCAGCTTCTTCACATTTTCCAAAACCTTTTCAGTGTAGAAATGCCATGATCAGAACGTGACTCACTGCACCAGGTTTGTCCCCATGCTGTCCTCACGGGCTGCTGACAGCAACCAGCAGTCAGAATGGGAGCATATGGAAAAGAGGATGTTCTTTTGCAGAAGGGAAATAGATAATTTTCCACAAGTGAAAAACCTTCACATATTACCATGCATATATAGAATATTTATAAGCAACACAGAAGAAAGAATAAAAGTCTTTCCATCTTTTAAACAACCTCCCCATGGATTCAAGGCCTTTTTAAGCAGAACACTGTTAAACTAAGACAGTTTTATATTAAGTGGCTGCTCTAAGCCCTGCACAATATAAAAGATAGGCAAGAAACATGTCTGCGAGCATCATGAGGTAGCTCTTTATATGCATTACAAGGCCATTCTGGCTTATCATTAGGGAACTCTATTAAGCTGTACCCAGAACACCCATCTTACCTTTCCTCCAGGTAGTGCAGAGCGTGCCTCACGAACTCCATGCGCACCTCCATGTTGGTCCGGACTTTCAGGGCATCGCTGGCAGGAACCAGGGTGACGTCGGTCATTTGTTTCACCATGGCCCACATCTCGGAGATGTTCTATAAATAAGTCATTCCATGCCTCAGCAATTAGTACAGAGATGAACAAGCAACACTGTTTTGAGCTACATGGTGTTTCGATGCTTAAGAAAAGCATAAGAACACAAGGGTAATGTCACTTTACATTTGTAATGGAGAGAGTGGACACAGTCACGAAGGAAATCTGCTTCTGTCCCACGGAATTCAAATTTCACAGGTTTTTTTGCATAATTCTTGTGCAAGATGTCTATAAATGTGCCTGCAGTTGTTCCCAAGAATTGACAACTATTTCCAAGACTAGGCTGGGTACTTGGTACTTAGTCTCTTGCTCATTTCTAATTCTCACATTTCCCACTCAATAAATACCACAGCACCATCAACTTTCCAAGCAATGGCTCTGGCTTTTGTTGGAAAGCTGTGCAATCAGCTGTGATAAGAAGCATCAAAAGGACACTGATCACTTGGACAAAGGCTCAGTTATAAATAAAGTTTGAAAACCATCCAGATCTGCTTATTTACAAGGACAAGACTGTATCAGGGCGTCCCTGCTGAAATGGCAAAATACTGAGAACTAACAGCACTGTTCACTTGGGCAAGGGCAGCTCTTTGATCTTGGTGCTTCAAAGCAGCAAGAACGCTGAAACTCCCGGTGCTGTCCCTTGCAAAACAAACAGAGCTGTTCAGAGCAAAGATGCACATCTGTAATTCAGATCTGATTGAAGCGTTTGCCCCTCAGCTTCTGAGCAGCTTTTTGCTTTCCCCATTTGTACAGTTTTTTCATAACTTGACCCTCCTGCAGCATTCTCCTCCAGGCATTCCTCCAAGGTTTGTGCATTTGTTTTCTTTTTTGGGGTGGATCAAGGCAATACAATTAAAGGAACAGAAAAAAAGAGAAGTAGGCAGATCATTGATTTAAAGTCAATCCTAGGGGTTTTATGCTTTGCTATGGGAGCCTATTTCAGCTCTAGCAGAGTCTGATTGAAGACTCTTTACCCACAACTAAATACCTTCAAAGGACATTAAGAGACCACATTTTGTAAACCAAACACAACAGAATTTATTTAAAATTAAAACCAATTTTTCCCTCAACAGCTTATCACTCATGATGGGACACCAGGTTCATTTTTTCCTCACTGTATTAAGAAATTTTCACCATGACCAACTTCATCGCAGGTGGGCCCTGCTGTACTGGTGAAAATTCCAGTATTGCTTCTGTGTTTTCTGTGAAGCCATGCAATTTTGTTTTGGCAATATCAGTATTTTTCCCCCTGATGTCAGCAGGTTGTTAATCACAGCATGAAAACAGCTTAAATACATTTCCTTATGTTAACTCACTGGCAGTACCTTATCATCCAGGCCTGCAGTAGCAGCACAAAGGTCCACCAGGTTAGGCTGCAGATGTCCATTCACTATCTTCTCATTATAAATATAAACCTAAAAGATAATTAAAGTAAGCATGTTTAATAATACATATTATGCTCCCCAGCCACAGCAGCAAAATCTGAACCAGGCTTCAAAAAACAGTGTCCCCAGCAAGCCCCTCTGCTTCCCTCCCACATCAGCTGCTTCTCATCCAATGGTAGAGGAATAGGCATCAGTATCACCCAAGCCTCCACAACTCCTCAAAGCCCCAGGCCTGCCGAAGGCCAGCAGCAGCCCAGCTGTTCAGGGGTTCTGCATGGCAGACCACTGTGCTGAATGCCCTGTTAGACTAATTGCAGCTAATTGCTGGAGGACAAAGATTCAGAAGTGACCTGACAAGTGGATGGCTGTGATATTCCCCTGCATGGCAGCCTCCTACCTGCTGATGTGAAAGAAACAGGATTTTGCTGGTTTGTGGCAGTATTCAGGGAAATCTGACACGGGCAAATGAACAGAAATCTGAGCCTTCAGAGCCTGCTCTTAAATGTATACACACACCTCCCCGTTTTAACTCTTGATCTTAACTGAGCTTTGTCTACTATTGTTTATTCTACTCTCAGTTGAAAGACCTTCCACTGTGTCCAAAAATAATAATTCTCAGTGCTAGAAAAACAATGCCATTGTACTTTAACTCCTTTTGGCATGCACTACTACAACATGCCCAGGGGTGCAAACAAGATGTAGAGCTCAGGACTACAAAGAGAACACAGCATCAGTGAACTCATATCCATGGATGTCACCATGTTCCTGTGAGACAGTTTGAACTATCCACGAAGAACAATCCATCATTTCAGTGTAATTAAAACACATTTCATGGCTGCTGATAACCGAAAGCAGCACAGATCTCCAGGTCTCCTCTGTGACCTCCAGGTCCCCCAACTCCCCACTGAAGCCACAGGAGCCCCACACAAACTGCTGACATTTGGTTATTCCTGAACTGAGGCAGGCTGACATAAGGACAGCTCAGCCAGAGCTTCTCCAGAGGCCTTGGTGGGAGCATGCAGTGACTGCACCAAGTGTTTTGGCAGCAGACACCTGGCCACAAACACCACATTTCCAGGGCACATCACAGCAGTCTGTGCACAGCCTGTGACCCTAACAAGGGCCCAAAGACCATGGTGACTCCACAGCCACCCCAGAGCCAGGACTGCTAGAGATATTTGGCTTCCCATACTCAAAATAGTATTCAGCACGGAATAACACTAATGGCCTCAAAACACAGATGTAATCATGCTTTAAGGAAGACCTTTACTGTGAGTATATTACACTAGATATGAACTAAATTAACAAACTATTAACAGTCACTAAATCAAATGTACACATTATCAGCACAACCGGGCGCCTTTTGCCATTAGTTTCTTCCCAGTTACCATAACTGAATGCAGATGCAGAAAAACAGATGCACAAGCTGCTCTCTGCCTCAGCACATACTGAGCCAAAGCACACAATAACAGTAATTGTGTGCAAATTAGGCAGCACTTTGTCTATGTTGTTTCACATATTCCATTTTGAAAAATCAAGTCCTTTTCTTTCATTCTGTTCTCAACAGTGCCGGTAAACAGATAATCTCAAATAACAAAAGTAACAAATTGGTTATGTAAAGGTTTATCAGTTTTCCCTGAAAATTTTCCAAGGGAGTCTAATGCTATCAGGCATAAGTCATAGCTGATGCACTAAAGCTTCTCATAAGCGATGTCATTAAAATAGGATATAATTTGACAAACATCGGGATTAACACTTCAGCATATTTTTTCCTACACATACATGAGAAAAATTATCATCCACATACAAAAAAAGAAGAGAATATAAAGCCTTAATTTGCATACAATTATGCATTGACACAAATCCTAAAAAAAATACTGATTTGAAAACTTAGAAGAATTTCAGTTTACTTTGTAAGGATAAATGCTTTCTACCGTCATATGTGGTGCTCAGAATCTCTCTTTGACAAAAAATATCCTATAGCAAGAAGGTGAGTATATTTCTAAAAACATCATGCAAGATCTTTGTGTTTGCCAATTGCATTTTATCTCTAGGCAGGTGTTTTCATGTTTTACCTACTATATCTTCTTTTATGCTACATTCAAATCTTTATTTTCCCCATCTCTCTCCATGCAGAACAGTGTTTAATGAAGTTTTTTCACTTCCACTCACCTGACGAGCATATGCCATCTCCACACTGTCCAAAGAGCTGCGACCTGGAGGACCCACCTCACCAACATAGCTGGGCTGTTCAATAGGAAGCACATAGGAAGGTATGAAGTATGGAATTACCACAATGCATTTTACCAATACATCTGCTCCTAAAAAACAACAGCAAACCCATGTTCCTGACAGAACTATGAACAGGGTTTTGAACTATCTACAGAGAAAAATGCAGTCTCAGTGCAATACCCTATTATCTTCCCAATACAGCTTAAACTTTCTAAAGTGACAGAAACCCTCCTTATTCAGTGCACAAACCAACCATTAGCTCTCTAGAATTAGGACATCAGTGTCTCTTGGTAGCATCTTATAATTTTACTTCTTTGCTTTCGTTTCCTGAAAGGTTGCTTCCTGTCAGTGTCTCGCTGTGAGGTATCTAGTCTTAGTCTCCATCCCAGCAAGAACATAGAATTCAATGGATGAGATGGACATAAAATAGGACTCCAGCATTCAATTGTATGCTGAAAAGTGCCCCACTGCTGGTTTGCTGCAGGAGGAAGTATGCTGGCAATATCCTAACCTGAAACAAACAGTCTTTCTACCCACAGAGACTATGCCAAGACTGAGATATTTTGAGTGTAGAGCAGGGAAAGGCAGCCAATGGAATCACAGCATACAAAATTCAGACTCTTATAAACTCCAAATACAACATGCTGTAATAGTCTAATGCTGCATAAAGCAATTTTAAGTGTTCACTACAAGGCACAAGTATGTTCTCAGTACAGCCACCACTGAACATAGATGTTCAATGCTCTGGAGGAAAGAATACTCCTGACAATGATCTCTGCTATTTCCTGCTTTCTAAAAGAATTTAATTCTTCATTTCAGTATCAGCATTGCAAGTCTTGAGTTTGAAAAATAAAGTACAATAATTTCAAAGACAGATTCCTTTGAGGTAAACAGTCCTGTAATAGTTGCTTCAGAAGCCATGCTGGTCTGAAGATCAAAGCAAGACAAGCTCAGTACAGAAGCACAATATTTATTGTGAAGCCAACTGACATAGTTGGGGCAAGCAAAAGGAACAGACAAGCTTTCAGCAATGCAAGGTTTTCAGGTTTGTTACCATAAAACTCAAGGCTATCTATATTCTTCTAAACTGGAATCATTAACTTTTTCTGAGAAAGATTAGGTACATCAGCAGAATTTAAAAATTAAGCTTTTTACCGTCAAAGTCAGTTACTGGCTGCACATCCTCACTGACTGTTAGAGTGCACCTTAGCAATACTGTCCAATGGCTTTACTACTTCCTACACTGGTTACTCAGAGTGTCAGTATTTTACAGTGCAGACAAGATCACCTCCAAGGATTGCTTAAGGACGTGCTCTAGTCTTGCCTGGAAGAGCTCACTTAAATATGACCAACTTGCTGCCTGTACAAACAAGAAAGCCCAAATGCTAGAAAAATTGTTGTTTTCACTTCCAGTTTAATCAGCTTTAGAGTTCAGCTTTGCTGACACCTGTCAGACTGCAGCATGGCAGGAGCAATGTTCCTGCCATGACCTGGCTTGTGTGGATATCAGGAAGAGATCCAGAAATGTTTAGCTTTTCTCCAGATGGTGCCATCATTCAGTTTCTTGTTTCAAATGAGGATGAAATGCTGGCAGAGTCTTCAAAACAATCTCACTTTTTTTTGAGAACCATATCCCAACTTCAGAATTAAATAATACAAACATATGATCTTCCAGACATGCTACTGATCAGCTGTGCACTGAACATTCTCTCAGTCATTCCCAAATTAATTTTATTTTGGTATTAGCTTAACCTGGAATATCTTCCAGGTGACCTCTCTTATCCTCAAGACCATGTGTTCTTGCAAAGACAATTGTTACTCACTGTCCCAGACCAGGAGTTTTGATCAGGGAAGTGTTCACAAGTTAAAATTTAAAAACAAATAAAGTTACACAACTCCAATGGCAAAGAAGCTGTCCTCCATTGGCCAGGAATCTACCAAGAAATTCTACGAGATTTGTGATATCTGTGGTTATTGCTTTCTCTGCAACATACAACAGTTGATTACAGAATAAAAAATACTCAGTAGTGTTTCTCCCTAATATAATGAAATAAAAATGAAAGAAGGTATCAAGGATGAACCTGGACAATCCTTTAAAATGGCTGAAATGAGTTTATTACTGCATTAATTTCTCACTAATAATGCTATTTAAATAATGTCCAACATGATTACAAAATCAGGCGGGTGCATTTAGACCTTAGGCTGTATAAAAATGCCTTACAAAAAACCCAAAAGCAATTCCACTTTTTCTTTCTGCAACTGAACTTACACTAAAAATATTCTTCACAGTCCCTCTTAATGGATACTGATATTCAGAAGCATCTGCATGTTTCTTTCAGTGCCAAATCATCTGACACAAATTCCTTTAAACCCACCTAAAACCCGACAAATTCTTTGTTCTAAAGAACAAAGAAGCTGTTAAAGCAGGTTTCCTGGGAAACAGACATGATGGCAGAAATAGCGCTTTGCAGCCTTCCCCTGTGCCATGCCAGATAAAATGCAGAGTTATTTAAAGTAATGTTAAATTATGGACATTGTCATTAATTACCGAAGAGGTTTCATCTCCTAAAGTAAGCGAATATTAGCACATAGTGACTTAGTGTTGCTTTTCAGCCAGTGCCCAAGCACCAGACACACAAGGATTGGGGCTTTGTTTTGTGAATCTGTTCCTTTTTCTGCTTTGCAGCACCAAAGAGCACCCACGTGGCTGCCACTCCAGAGAGTGGTGTGTGACTGCCGGGTTCAAACCAATTCAGGTAAGAATCTGAATTCAAAAGTTCACTCCTGAAACTAAGAAGTAACTGCTCTGCGGGTTGGGTTTTCCTTTCCTTTCTCCAATTTCAGTTTTATCCTAACTATTATGCTTTATGAAACACTTCTTAACTATCTGCCACAGCTGAGAACTACCACATTGAAATTAAATTCTACTGACTTGGCACTTCAGGAAAAAAAAAATAAATCAGGAAATCTAGAATTTGTCCTGATTCTCTTATACTTTTTCTTTCCTATGGAAACAGAGCCATGGAAGCAAGCTTATTTCCTATTTTTTCCCATCTCATACATGCATCCTGGCTTCATCGTTGAATTATTAAACTGTAAGAAAGCACTAGCTCACTGAACTATCTCATGGCTGTGCTAAAAGTAAAGTTCAAAAGGAAAACTAAAGCAGTGAGTCAGCATGGAGAAGGCCACTTCCACTGCTCCCCGTGAATTGCAGAAATGGAGTTGCACAGGCAATCCTTCCCAGGAAGAAACATGCCCTACAAACTAATGGGGGGAAAGTGGGGAGGGGGAGGATATCCTTTTCTGGCAAGTCAGAACGTACCAAGTTTCAAGCAAGAAAAAGATAATGAAAGAATCGTGTTTCAGGTCAGGTTCTGAAGTTTAAATGGAGCAGCAAAAGGAAAAGCAGAAAAACAGGGAATGCACAAAGATGTAAAAAAAATGCAGAAGTGTAAGTGCACACTTACATATCTTGCCGTATCTCTAGTCTAATATTGCTTAAACGGCTTGTGCTGTTTTTCTCAACTACCTTTGCTTTACTCTGCACTGAATTTTGGTCTTTCTAAAACATTATTCAGGACCGCAATATTTATTCTGAATATTATCCGTTTCTCAAAGCTGCAGCTTTGCTGCACTGCCATCACATTTTTATCTTTTAAATTCACTTAGCCAAATGATGGTGCTTTTCAAAGGAGTCCTCCTTCATCTGCACTCAGCCAAGCATTCAGCCTCACTTGCACACCAAACCCCCGTGCACTTAAAGATGCATTATTCATCACCCTCATATGCATATGCACATTCCTCAGCAGAAGTCTGGGCAGACATTTTGTCAGCACTCCAAATTGCTTGGCCAGTAGACACAGTGAATATCTAGGCAGGAGACCAAGCTGGAGAAACCCCATCAAAATGCACTGTCGTGGAGTGGAAAGCATCTCACAGTCCTTGGGAATTAAGGGCTTTGAAGATGTGATACAGAGGGGCAGAACAGAAACCAAGATGTGCCAGTGTCTCTGTATCACTGCAGGAGCATGCTGCTTGACAGCAGGAGTGGAAGGAGCGGCAAGAGTGGACGAAAAAGAAAACTTAGAATAAGCAAAAACCTGGAAAAGGACAAAGGACATGCCTTGGCACCTCATGGCACAACAGTCGTAAGAAACACCTCCAGAGCATAGGTATTTGACACCTAGAAGACAAAACTCAGGCTTTCATCCCTTTCCAGGCCCACAAGAAGCACCTTTTTTTCAGCTCTGCTTTTGCCTGACAAGAAGGCGGCCAGGCTGAAGGACATGGGGGAACAGAAAACCTTAATGGCAAGTCCTGCACTAGGTTATTTGAATCATGAGCTTTGCCTGTTAATTGGTCTTATTTCCATGAATAATGTGTTGGTATTTCACTCTGTCCAAATTAGCTTGCCCAAAGCTTGAGAATTGGCTTGCAGGCAGACTGGCCCCCTGCTGTGTTTGGATCTGTGCCTTTTCAGCTGATTCTCCATCTCCAGAGGATATCAATTAAACCTCTACTATATTCTACAGGCTGTGTCTGTTTGTGTCACATACACACAAAAAACTTATTTGACTGGAACAAGGCTTTAGAAGAACAACCTGCTGTGGGGAGGTTAGATAACAGGCTTTTAACACAGTAGATGCACTTCAAACCTCTCAGACCTTTGACTTCTTGAGGCTAAGTCTAGAATATATCAAGGATTTAAAATGCTCTCAAAATGACATACTGCTACCATGAAAGCTTTGAAATAAAGAGTGGAGTATTACTGAGTGATAGCGTACATTGAGTCTTTAAACTCATTCATGAAAAACATTAGGAGCTGAGTTTTTTCCCCTCCTTCACACCAATTTGATGCTTGGCATCTCAAGTGCCATACACTGGGGGTAGCATCCATTTGATACCGAAACACCAGAAACAGGGGTTTTACCTGTTTAGAGCAGGTTATTCACTTACTTCTGCTAGCAGTTAACATCCACACTCTGAAAGGAAAACCCCATACCAGTAAGTAGCACACAAATCAAAGATGTTAGAAGCTATCAGTATAACTGCCAAGTCTTCAGATTCATATCCTAAAATAATGGCATAGCTGTTCCTAGTTTTAAATTAATTCAGTCTGCATTATTTAGCATTTCTAATATTGGAAAGCTGGACAACCTTTGAGAAGTCCCAGAAAAAGCATCGGTAAAATATTTTCTGGCAAAGACAGCCTCTATAAAAAGAGGTATGCTAACTGGGATTAACCTATATTTAAAAGAACAGTAATCAGAAAGGGACATTTCATTAACAACTTTAATTATTTCCAAATCCCTATACGGGTCATACCCCATTAGCACCAAGGGCTTTTTTTATTTTAATATATTTGCAGGTCATCCCAATGAACAAGAATTAATTTTCATGGGTGGAGAATGTGGCTATAAAAAATGTGTCTCTTTTTCAGCCTGAAAGCACAGCAACTTGCATCCTCCCCACTCCCCGTGCCCTCTCCTCTCAAGGTGAGTGTTTTCATGGAGCACTGTGCAGCAGCTGTGATGTAACTTGGTGCTGCAGGGATCACAGCCGCTGTCTGATGCTTCCAGCTCAGAGGGGCTGCGTTCCCAACACTCTGCACCTAACTCTGCATTTAACTGAAACATTTTCTTTAAGAGAATAAACTGTAAAGTTTAAAACTGTAACAGAAGATAATGAATGCGTTAAGATGATAGTCAATATCTCTTTTGTTAAACATGGGGTCAGTCTTGCCCAAAGGATTTGATCACTGCTGGATTAACCTGAACACTAGAGGTCTTAGCAGCACAAAATTCTAATCTGCTCTGCATGAGACAGCAAGATTAAAAGGAAAGCTTTTTTTAAAATGTTTATTCATTTGGTTTGCCAAGAAACCTGAGAGACTTAATCAGCCTCCTTAGAAAAGCCATAAATCCAGGCTAGCACACAGTGATAAGGGGAAGAGACACTCTTAAGACTGATGTGTAAGCACAATTGCACCTGAGAAACTCCCTGGTGGCACATCGCAAAGGTTTCCTCAAGTTCCCCAGTGTGTTTTCTGTATGTGTGTGTTCCCCTGCGTATATTGACCTAGTATGTATTTGTGACTAAGTTTCCAGCCAGCAAATTTGTTGCCCACAGCTTCAGCAATAGCAGCTCCATTGCCTGTACCCACCAGTCAATAAATAGAAACAAACACAAAGGTTTGATATTTTGCTAGACAATCCATTCTGCTAGTCAGAGCCATTCTAGAATTAAAGAGGGATTTTGTATTTCTCATTTTCACACAGTTGTAGTTGCCGAATATTTCAGAGGTGGTTTCAGCAGTGCTGGAATGCCAGCTGTGTACAGTGCGTGACTGTGCACAGCATTTAGAAAGACAGAGTTACCTCATTTTCCTGGGTGAAATCAAGAGCATCTTCCCCTGATGCAAGCAGAGAATGAAGAATCCTTTGTTTCACCTGTTCCCATTCAACCAGCATTGATTCTCGGTGATACTCCTCAGCCATGGCAAAAGTCTGTCGGTGAAGAAGAACAAGAGCTAAGAAACATATAGAAACACTCACCAGCCTAACTCTGCTATTAATAGATGAGCTCAAAAATTAAACAGAAAATAGTAAGTACATAGATCAACCAGGTCAGCCCTCAAGAGCTAATGGTGTGCTGCATATTATGTTAACAGGCTTCCTGTTCAGGTACAAGGGTGTTCAGAAAGTAGATGTGTGTGAAATTAAGACAACTCGCACATACCCCCAGCTGGTAAAAGAGGGAAACTGTGTCTCTTCCACGGCACCGCAGCACTCGAATCTGAGAAGGCCGAAAATCGGCAGGCTTCCTCCTTTAACTCAGCAGCACACACAATATCCACATCATCACTGATCTGTGTGGTTTGTTGAGACTTAACTTCTCTAACGACCACTAGCTTTTCACCTCTTTGCAGGCTACAAAGGTCTGACTTGAAAGATGTGTGTTTATTGCCCATGATCATTTTCAGGTCTTTACCCGTGTGCTTTTCTTTTAAACGGGAAATAGGATAAAATAAAAATCCTTATAGTAAGGGGAAACTAGCCAATGTCAAAGAATAAGGAAGTCTCTTTCATCAGGAACATAACTTGGGAATGCACACAGGAAAATCATATCCCAAGAAAAAACAACCTTTACCTTTATAAATGGCTGATATGCTACATTGTCTTCAGATCCAGGTGGGGAACATATGGGAGGAAACAGCTTTTCCCACAGTAAGGAAAATATTCCCTTATTTTGGCAATAGCTTTAGGATAGACAAGATGCTTCACTACCTTTTCTGTTATTGTTGGGGAGAGACTAACAGCCTCAAGGATACCAGGAGAGGAAATAAGAGAATCTCCACTAATTCTAAACAGAGAATAAGCTATATTGTGTCTTCTTTCCCATTCACACAGCTCCATGCTGCAATGTACATAACTAAATGTCTTGGTCGGCTGACTAAGTTTTTCATTTCATTGCAGTCTGCTGTTAGGATATTGCTAATGAATGGGCAAAATGTTCATCAGAAATAATGAATTGATAAGACACAATGACATCTGGCAAACATTTAATTACAGTGCATGCACGGAACTAGAGGAAAGATTTCTGTTTCTTTGTTGTGTTATATAAATTCACTTTATACTTTCATGGCAGGATATACCCATACCTTCACTATAATAACTCCAACAGGGTTTTAAATATGCTTCAATAGTTACAGCATAATGTTATGTAATTGAAGTAAATTAATAATGCTTATATACTATTTCTTGTCATTTGAAAGAAACACAGGCTCAGCTCTAAACCTGATGCCACCAGTGTACATGGAGGGAAACAATCACAACATAAGCACTAGGAAGTATGGAATGACATTTCCAAGAAGTTTTAAGACAAACAACAGGAAGCATTTTTCCATGCTGCATAATTCAATTGTGAAAATCACTGCCCCAGAACATGACAAATACCAAAAGCACAAAGAGATTCAGAAATAGGATTAGATGAACTTCTTATCAGAAAACAAGTTGCTGCTCAGATGATCTTCAAAACAACTATTTGTTCAGTGGTGAAGATACAGGAGTTGAAGAGGGGAAGGCTAACTGTCTTTTTCTTACAGACTAAGTACTGATCCCTTTCAAGGGAAGAAAACTGGACTCCACAAACCTCTCCTGGTTTTTTTAGGAAAAAACGACAGCGCTTTCTTCCAACTTACCCTCCTCCTAGACTCTTCAATGGCAGACAGCAATGCATTATCTTTTTCATTCTTCAGGAATCCCTGCAGAAAAAGAGAAACAGAGCTTCAGCCAAAAAAATCAGCTTTGCACTAACATCAGATACATATTGTAGTACTCAGCTCTTTCAGCTCTGAGAAGTGCTCAGAGCTCTCTCTGCAGTCCAGTCCCAAGAAGTTTAAAGGTCACTTTACTTCACCAGAGGTACAGTAAGATGCCCATCCACAGCAATGTGAAAATGAAAATGCATTAATCCCCTCTTTTAATATGCATTAAATCCTAGTGAAATGTCCTGCTTCTATTCTCTTTTATCTCTGCATCCCAGCATCTGCTTCCTCTTGCTCTCCATTTGAGGGAGCTAGGATGAAAGCTGGTAGGAGCAATAAGCCAAGATAAGATTGTTGGACTTGAGTATGCTGAAAAAAATAAAACAGTCTTTGACTTGGCAGCTTCAGGCAGAAGCGGAGCTCTTGGAGGACCGATAGGAACTGTGAAAAAGAGCCTTAAAAATAGTCAGTCGAGGCAGGATGGAAATAACTAAACAGTTGGAAAGCATACAGAAAAAGTTTACCACACAGCTTCTCTCCATGAATACAGCTGGAGTGGGTAAAACGGAAGAATTGTATTTCTAATTTTCAGTGTATCAGTAAATCTCAAAGAGGTCAGGTGCATGTGAACAAACTGATTTAGATGAGCTGTTAGCTCCTTATCCCAAAGGTTACTTTTATGACCTATACTAGGAAATGTAAAATAGTTTTAATTTTAAACAAGTAGCTGTGGGGTAAACGGCAGTAACACACACAGACAACAATCAGGATACATTTATCACATTTCAACATGAATATCTTTATTTTGCATTTTCACTTTACATCACCAATTAAATAAACCAAGTTGATTTGTACTCCCAGACTTCAACTTAATAATTATTCAGGTAATAAAAAAGAAAAAGAAGCCTTTGTCTCCCTCTGAAGTAACCAACTACAAATGATCCATTAACTGTTTATATCTTAAAAGTCTGTACGCTCACTTCACAGCTTTAAAACCAAAAGCTGCTAACAAACCCACAGAGTGGGAACTCAATAGACCGTGCTTTATGCTTTTATAAAGAGAAAACACAATTGCAGCAGTGTCCAATTGAATTTGACAGGAATCAGGAGGGTTTGCTGCCTTTTAGTCTCCCCATCTCCCTGCAAAGAATTCTTGCAGTGACATAGGGAGATTTGGGCTGTTGGAAAAACATATTTATGGTAAGTCTTAAAAACAGCCCTGCAGCAGTAATACATACAACTACAAATATCACAGAGTGATACTTAGCTCTGGGAGTGAGGAACATTTGAAATCTCCCCAACCTGAAGCAATCTGGCAGGAAACCTCCGCATAGGTGTGCTGCCTGCCTTCCTCCTCCCAGCACCAGCATGTGAAATAAAGGCCATTGCATCCTCTCCTTCCAAAATATGTAGAACAAGCATTTGAAGTACATGGGACAGGCTGTCACCTCCTTCAGCTGGAAATAAGAATGTGACCCCTTTCTGTACACCAGAGAGAGAACTAGCTGCCATCCTCTGAGAGATGTGCTGTGCAGTTCCCCAGAAACAGCCCTTGAACTGCACATAGAAGAGAGCAGTCACTGCTACCCAGCCTATTCTTCATTTCACCAGCTGACGGGTCCTGCTATATTTTTAGACAATGCCCACAGAGAAATCACAGTTACAACCTGAAAAAAAGGAAGATAAATCCAAATCCTTGCACACATCTGGGGACCAAGTATTAGAGTAGCTGCCAGTGAGACAAGGGTTGCCGCAGTCGCCTAACTGGGCCAAGACCCAGCCTCGGCTCTGTGCAGGGCAGGGATGGAGACGTGCCTTGTAAGGTTTGTCCCTGCCTGCATGGGTAGAAGGACTTTGGGAGGGCAACAAGTTTTCTGTGTTCTTTTTTTTTCACTTCACCACCTCTGATCTAAAACGGAGAAAAATTATTTGGAATTAAAATAAGCAGTGCTTCTAGACCTTCAAAGCACACAGCAATACATGAGCAGAAGAGACAGACCCATTTCTGATGGCGGAGATTTGATGCTGCAGACAACAGTGTGTTAGCTGTATTCTAACAACACTGCTAATTTTACAGGCAAAATCAGCCTACTGTCTCCAAGATGCAGACCTACAGCTATCTGGATGTGATGACGAGTGTGAGCTTGCAGATGTCCTAGATGACTGGCTCCCTGCTCGTTCTGTGAGCACTGGACTCCTGAAAACCCCAGGAGATACAAGTCCTACTGTTCCTGCCCTTGGTCTTCCCCTCTTTCCTTGCAGGGATGTGTGGCCTTAGCTGAGTGGGTACCTGCCTAGAAATGTACACAGCAATGATAGTAATCAACAAAGTAATTTAAGATGTGCTTGAACTTCCCTTGATGTCAGTAAATCCAGACTGAGTATCTTAATGAAACCACCCAGCTCCCAGAGAGTTCTACTAGGTCCATTTAAGGGATCACATTACACCAAATGCCAATTAGAGGATGATAACTGTCTTTTTCAATCTCAAAAACTACTCCTTTAGCGAAAGAAAATCCTCACACATTCCAAATAATACTGCAATGCCTCACTGAGGAGAGGTACATTTAAAAAAGGTTGCCCTATGTCTTGTGCTAAACATTATGAGTCTAGCATGACAACTGCTGTTTCAGTTAATTACAGGCTAATTGTTATACCTCAGAAGAGGGAGTTTCAGTAACTGATGCTGGAGCTCCTGTTACTGCTTGTGCGAGTTGCTTCTGCTTAGTTAGGCCAAATAAGATCTCCTGGGGGTGTCACTCCAGGCTTTGATGGCCAGAATTTCACCCGTTAAGAAAGTGAGGTGTGTTGGCCACTGGATTCATCGCATTGCCACCTAGTGGTGCACTATACTTTGATCACTAGACATGATTTCACAGACACACATAAATGTACACAAATGCACATCTGCTACATGAAAAAGCAGAGCCCCGGAACAAGGATGGGCAGAAAGATGGAAGAGATGCACTTTACATTAGAGAAGTTTTGTCCTCAGAAATTCCAGGTCACAACTTTAAGGGTTCATGTATCTCTTAAGAAGGCTGGACGGTGAGCAGTGCTGGTTGTGCTCAGCAGTTACATCTGCCCTAAA
The DNA here is from genome assembly GCA_013400515.1 of Erpornis zantholeuca. Taxonomy (NCBI): domain Eukaryota; kingdom Metazoa; phylum Chordata; class Aves; order Passeriformes; family Timaliidae; genus Erpornis; species Erpornis zantholeuca. The sequence continues at coordinate 101,349 of VZTN01021118.1, forward strand.
AGCTTTCCGCAGTCCCAGCGGCAAGGTTTGACTTTGCCACGAACGCTGGCAGACTGTAACAAGGATACGGAGGTGCAGCACTGAGCATGTATGGGGAATGCACGACCCACAAAGCAGGAGTTGCCCTCTCAGGGGAGATGCTGCTGATCGTACAACGAGTAATGAGACATTGCTTCGTATTCAGCATCCAAAGAGAAAAGCGGGAGGAGAACAGAGATTATTGTTAGGAGACAAAACGCTATTTTGCAGAGGCAGATGGCAAAGACAGGAACAGCCAGCAGAAGCATTGCTGTAATCTCAGAGGTGGAAACCTCACCTTGCAGCTCTCCATGCACCAGCTCTGCTGGTGGAGGGATTCCAGTCTTGCCTGGATTTTGCTTGAAAATGAAAATCTTACTTCCCTGAGGCAGGTTTATGCAAAAAGCTCACAGAGCCTTAATGTCACATCACTGTGCCCTGCTTTAGCGAGCGGCTTTTGATTTTCCTCTCTGTTACTGTCTGACTCCCACACATCCTTCCTGCATCTAGTTTGGAAGGGAAGCAGCATAACTCTTCTCCATCACCAGTTCTCTGCAACACTCACTGCTGAATGTTTCCCACACACCATTTGTACAATATCCGATGCGACGGTGTTTGCAAAACAGGGATGCAGGCATAGAAATACACCCACTCTCGCACCTTCAGGTTCCCATTTCTCAGTTAGTCCCACTTACACTTACATGTCTACTGACTCTCAGCATCTTTCCTAAGCACATTCCAGATCCTCTTGGATCTCTTACATCTTGAACTTCAGCATGATCTTCTCATCGTCTCCTCTTTTTGCTGAAATCCAGCCTCACTCGACGATGGTTTGTAGAAGTGGCCCCACAGCGGAAGGGCAGGACAGGACCCCTGGCAGTCTATGCTTGCTCTACTATTACCTCTCATCTCAGACAACAACTGACACAGGCTGATTTGATAGCAATCAGCACCTGCCTTGCTCCAGCCTGAATTCCAGCAAGAGAGCGTTCCAGTAGTTCATTATCGGTACAAAAGGGCACACGTGCATGCACTGATGGTCTCTTTTTGACAGGAGACTGAAAGTACTGCAGTAAATGAGGTTAGTAAACTCTTCTGGCTGAGAGAAGTCTCTTAATTACTTTCATCAGTCAGGCCATACTTTTAATGCTTGATCTTAGTATTCAAGCTGTCACGAGAAAGCAAATGTTGCCAAATAGTATATTGAGGCCTTGGATGTTGACAGCAATGGGTACTTTTTCACTGGCACAGAAAGAAAGAAGAAAATGAAATGAACAATCTGGGACCACTTCAAGTCAATTGCTCTTTGATTAAAATATTTCCAAGTGCTGATTTCCAGTAGATCCAAGGAATCCAGCAGGGACAGTTAACAAAAATCACTCTTTGGCAACTACACCTGAATTTATCATTTCTACTAGCAATTCTAAGAAACAATTCGCTAAATACAATCCTATTGAAAACATGGATATATCTGAGCACACTCCTGAGGTGTTGTACCCTGGCACAACCTTCCTGGCCATGTTCTCTCTGGAAACAGAAAATGAAGCAAAACTACCTGGCACTTTTTAAATCTAAATTATTGTTTGTGCTGACACAAGCATCAGTGCCTGCTGGCTGCCTTTAAATAGATAGGCCAAAGGGTGAAGAGCCATGGGGTGCCCAACTACTGTATTCCTGAGGATGGGGACACACCAGTGTAGCATGGGTAGTATTTCAGTCTATTCACTCTTCCTTTGTACGCTTGACACCAGCATGTCTTGGAAGCTTCCATAAATCTCCCATGATTTGTTTTTCAGAAAGCATCAGGTTTTTTGGGCTAAAGTCATGCCAACAAGCAGCTTCACTACATACCTTGGCCTGTGCAATACTGTGCCCTTCAAAGCAGCAAGGCAGATGCCCAAAGATCAGCTACCAAGCACAACGAGCCAAGAACATTTGTGAACTTGGCTTCCTCCTTGGAGAGCTTCATATGGCAAAATTGCTACAGGACCAAAACAGACTACGGGCCTGAGTACAGAAATCCTTAGAGAAGAAGAGAAACCAAGGAAGGGTGATTCACCAGTCGGTATCACTTCAAAGCTCCATGAGAAGCAAGGAATGCATCATTGTACACAGAAACAAGGGTCCACTAGAAAGGACAGTCAGACGAGTCTCATCCCATAGCTGTGTATGTTGTTCAATTTAAGGATTTAGCAATACAAAATTCCCCTAGCCAAAGACGGATGCACTTCTCAAACTACAACATACATTTCTCAACTTCCTTGCCATCATGTCTAGAGTGGGAAATCCTGCAACATTTTTCATTCCCTGTTGACTGAACAGGAGAAGCAGGGAAAAACCAGAAGGCTTTACAGTTTGCTAAGACCTAAGAGTACGTTGTTGCATCAGAGACTTTCAAAGCAACAGCCATGTTGAAGCTGAAAAAGCAAAAGCACACAGCGATAGCTAGAATACAAAACTGTGGTAATACAGCCAAACCCTGGGCTTGGGGAAGATCTGCTGCTCTGCTACCTGCCTTCACAGAGGTGTCAAATCACATCCCTCCGTGTACTGTGACTGTGCTCCACACTTGTAGCTGATACTCATGCTCAGCTGGTTTGAGAGTCAAGCTAGGAGAATTCTTCCCCACACTGCAAGCTGATAGCATTTGAGTGGTAGTAAATCATTAAAATATACAAAGCCTGGCTTCATCTCTGCTTCCTTGCGTGACTAGCAACAATTTTAAAGATTACTTCAGGGTTTTTTAAGTAGCTTCCTGCTCCAGCAAAATCAAATTTTGTGGAGCCGCAATACTGTCTCCTTTTCATGATGGAGAAGCAGCAACCTGGGCCTCACCCCAGCAGCAGCAGGAGTCAGCACACACCAGGCTGGAGCTCACGCACAGTGCAGAACAAAAGGGGCACCTGACTTGCCCACAGGGCTATCCCTGGGGCTGAGTGCACCATGGAAGATGCAGAGCAGCACCCTTTGCCAAAGACAAGCCCTGGGGCAGGAACAGGGCTTCCCTACCCCACCATCGGCACGCATTGATGCAGTGCCCAGGTTCAAAAACAGTCTTTAATCTGTGTTACAGAGTGAGCCTTAAGCAAATATTTACAAAGAGCTCTCTGCTGCAGGTTAATGCCCGCAATGCAAAGATCTAGACTTTTTTTTTGTATTTTTTTACTGGTTTAGACTGTTTGATAGTGAAACTCATGCAGTTTTCACAGTAATCCTAAAATGGTATCCAAGAACAATGGATTTTGCTGTTTTGGATAAATATCATTATTCCTTCTAGCCGTGACAGGAGAAACTCAGACTGCTGAAAGAAGCATTCCTTGGGAAATCACATATCAGCTTTAGCATAAGCAGGGGCAGATGGTGCACGCTCTTTGACTCTTGCTGGGCCTGCTTGAATCTGGCAAGTGAAGACTGGAAATGTGTTCCTCAGACATACAGGCTTGAAGGGAAGAAACACAAACACCTCCTAGTGCTCACTTCAGCCAGGACACCATCCACTAAGCACAGAAGGCTTATATCAAACCATCAGTTAATATCAAACCATGCCCAGCACTGAGAGGCACCACCACATCCCACACCCAACTGCAGTCCTCCGAAACACATCTGCAGCACGTGGCCAGCAAGGAGAACACAAGGTATCTGTAGTGAATAGAAGCAAAATTCACTATGAAACATACAGGGAGCACAGTTTTATCATACTGAAAATGTCTAGAAAAATACCACTGCTCAGGTATTTCCTGCAGGAATATGGTGCCAGTAGCACCAAAATCGAACTCTCTGCTATGGGGCACTGCTTGGTTCTGTGTATAAATGGAGATCATCACTGCTGGCAAGAAACATGATTCTGTTTAATTTTAGTTTCTTCTAATTCAACGCAGGATGCTCAGTGAGTTCGTGCACTATGAGATTTCGTATTTCAATTAAAACTGTACTTACAAGTGGCTTAAATCCTAATAGAATATGAAAATTCACAGCAGTCTTCCTGCAGTGTATTTTAGGTTTTAAAAAATATGTCAGAGACATTTACAAGACTTAATGAATCCAAGTGCAATTAAAATGAGTGAAGTAGGACACTTTAAAAAAACTCCACAATATATCAACCATCACAATATATATAATTTATACACTACTTACACAGTGTACCCAATTCTTAAAATATTAGTAATTGCCCATGCTATTTGTTCTGTCTTTCTCCTCCATCAGAGTGAAACCAAAATAACTTCAATTACACAAGTTAGTTTCTCATTCTCAAACTCTAAAAATCCATTGCTGTGTAATGTTGGGCTGCACAGCACATGGGAATGATGTTAAAAGGAGGTTTAGTAGTTTCTCTTTAAAGTCACAAAGACTTTAATGGCATAAAACTAAGATAATACATTTTTTAATCCAAAATTTTGCAGCAAAGTTGATTAGAATGATGTTCTTTTTCACATACAATTACCAGCCTCCACTGCTCAGATATTTTTTGACAGCAATTGTTAATGCAACACAAAAGTGTGTAAATAACAGCGCCACTGTCTCTAGTGATCCTGTCTTTCTCCCCAGGCATATACTAATTTTCTTCCTCCCTATGATATAACTGGGAGTGGTTCAACAAAAATCCCAGGTCCTATCAAGGTACAAAGCACCAAGGAGATCGGTGCAATAACAAAACAAAAAGTCTAGAATAGCCCTAACCTGCTGAGAGGTCATGCAAAGAACAGGAGGACTAATAATGAAAAAAAAAAAATCTATCTAGAACAAGTAGGATTTTACCATCTTTACATTCCTGAATATTACTGAATGTAATACATAGATTTGTTTCAGGAATATAAACATCTCTGTGTTCTATTAATTGAATAAACATAAAAATGGAAAACTAGAAAGAAGGTAGACAGCCTCTTGCCAGCCAACTGTGGCAGTAGGAGATGTTACTCAAGAAGGAGCTTGTTCAGCTGGTTAACACTGGTACATTACATCTGAAAACATCTCAGATGGTGTCTCTGTTTGTCTTACTCAAGACAAAGAAACCAAAATGTCACAAAGGCAATTAAACACAATGCTACCTCACTTGGAATACAACTTCTTGAGTGAAGGAAGCTCTCCACACAATCAGGCCAGCAGGGCCAGCAGCAGGACCTACAGGAAGCTCATCTCCTGTGGCACCGGCGTTCCACTATCAGCAACAGCATCAGCACCGAGCGAACAGACCACACAGTCTGAAACCTGAGCTCATTCATCAAGTTTCCAAATACATGGCTACCCGTTTTTCTTGGCATTTTTAAATGCAGAGGGATGACCTTAGTGTGGGGCTCTGCTCAGTACTATGATGAGTAGCTAGAGCCTCTCTCCTGTACTATACAAGTCCTCAAATTAGCATTGTGATTAAAAAATAGAACCCTACAAAAATCACAAATGCATCAAGAGATCCACAATCAAAGCAAAACTCAGGGTTTTGCCCCTTTTTTGGAATTCATTTTAAAGAAATTAAATTATGAGATAATTCAGTGGGCTTGAGATCCACAATGCAACCTCACAGTAAAAATATTTACAGCTTGCAAACAAAAATAATTTCAAATCATCCACTAGAATAAGCTGTTATACCCACTTCTCCGATATTGTGTTTTTTAAGGGAATACTGTGAAAAAAACTACAGATTCAAATTATTTAATACCTTCATTGTGAAGTCATAACCAAGGCTGTAATGTAATACCTCTTGCTGGAAACATCCTCTCATCAGGCAGGACGCCCTCAAATCAAGCCATCGAAACCAATTTCACTGATGACGCCATTTTCTTATTTCTTTCGCTGCCATTTTAGCATCGTGGTTACTCCACATTTCCTCGAGAAGTAGCTGTGCATTCTCCCTGCTCTAAGAGGAAACCATGCTCAAGTAACACAGTGACAAATGAAAGCTGTATGTTGGAATTTCTGCCTGTGTCACGTCCCTGCATGGCAGCGGCAGGGACGAAGCACAGTTGCCACTGCAGACCACACCTCATTTCCCTGTACCGAGAGCTGGCGAGGAGTCTCCTGAGATGGTGCAAGCTGAGAGACCAGCCACTGGAAATCCATGGACACCACACAAAAAATTGATACAACTGAGGAAAGAGGAGTGTCCAGCCCTGTTACGGAGGTGTCTCTCTGAACCCCAAGAAAACACTGGTTAGTAAGAGAGTAGTTTGAAAAGAGAAGCAATAGGCATAAAGGAGGCACAGAGACAAGCCTGCAGCATCTGCGGCTGGACTAATTGTACATTAGCATTAATATATAGGCAACCACGAAAATCCATTTAACCTGGCAGCAGAAAATGAATTTGTCAGGATCACATTCTAAAGCCAAACTGCCGTCCCAATTAATCAATGAAGTATTCACTATCCCAAAATGACATTTCTGATGGATCAAGAGCAAGAGGGGCAAATTATTAAACAAACCTGCTACTCATTAACACCCAGCTTCCTCTAATTCACTTCTAAAAATTTTAGTGCAGTCCTTCAGTCTCCCCCACCCCTTTAAGTGCTTTATCCTTCTGTTCATCTGACTGGGAACATACAACCTTGCTGTTCGCGAGAAACAGGGATGCTCTCAGGATTTTTTGAAAACAAAAACATGATTGATATTTCCACATCTCTTCCTTCACAATTTCAGATGTGTAGAAACAGTTAAATGCCTTCAAGTTAGTCTGAACCTGTAGGTAAAATAACAGTAATGAAAAAAATTGGTTCTCTTTACCTCCTCTGGATTCAAGTAGCAAGCCTGGCAGCACTGAGTCTGACACTCTCCCTGTTCTCAGGTTGACTCAAGAGGAAAGATTTTGGCTGCTGTGCCCCCATCCCACAGCTGAAAGCCTATGTACTGCCTTCCTGAATGTTCCTTAGGAGCATGAGTTATCTTTCTGCTTCATGAAAAGAAAAGCCAAGCAGCATCTTCCAGCCTCAATCTGCATTTCAGACAGAAAGCAATGCAGGCAGCGAACGCTCATTGCCTCGAAGGGACAACGCCTGGTTCAGACATCAAAATCCTGTCAGCACTAGAAATGCAACAGCCAAGTTACACCGGGATGCAAATCCTAAACAAGCATAGATGGCTTTACCCAGTGTGTACCTCCACAAACGGGGTTCCTGTAACATATCTACTGCAATTTGAAGTCTCTCAGAAAAACCCACAGAAGGAAAGAAAACCTTTCCCAAGTTAAATATACTTTTTTTCGCTTATTGTGGCTAACACGACAAAGAAAGAGACAAGGTTACATTCACTGTAGTGTGAAGAACGTAAGCTGCTTTTTTTAAAACACAGTCTAGAATGTCAAGAAAATGTGCAAATTTGAAGTTCAGCCCTCTTAAATAACATGAGATGATCTGGCAAAATAATCCTCCTGAGTTAAAAAAATAAGCCCAAGTTAGCTACCCCATTCTTCCTCAATATTTGTAAATAAATCATAGCTACTTTGTTCACCTAATAGCTATTTTCAACATGACACCTTATCCCCTGGAATAAATATAAATATTTTACTGACAGGGAAAGAAATCAATGTGGAGTTCATACATGTCATGATATCTTTAAATCCTCAATTTAAACATGCCATGGTCTCTAGAAATGTTTTTTCTTTACTACATTACTGATACATTTCACAAAGTTAATTATTTAAATTACATATGAATTATTAATTGCAGATCACTAAACTAAGAAACAGAAGTCTGGAATACGCCTGTTGTAATTATACAATTTATATTTTAAAATGTTAGACATTATAGGGCTCAGAGAGAAAAGCGTACATCAAAATTCTCTGATGCACTAAATATGTTACAATAAACACTTTATCCTTTTTCAGCTTATTTCTCCTATTGTGTAATAAACCTAAGGTTTAAACTTTCCAGACTTGGGGCATGAGGCCGGCGTGCTGAGGATACACCAGAGACAATAGGTTTCCATTTTTCTCCTCCGGCTGTACTCCACCCTGGCTAAGGAACTGTCTAGCAGTGCATGCCTTTATTTGCGTCTTGCATTAACAAGGCACACAAGCTTTCGGACTTTAATGTAAATTAAATGTCAAGTCCAGATGCTGCCAACAGATATCACAGAAAACCCTGCTATAAGAGACCTACAGCTAATTATTCATTACAGTGCTTCAGTCTTTTTTTCATACATTAATTTATGGAGCTTAGTTGAACTCTGTCTCCCACCCACTTCAAACAAAGGAAAATAATTTGCCACACTGTACCAACTGCAAGGATAACTGAGCCGTCTCCCATATGGGGTCAGTGGGGATGGGATGGTTTCCTCCATATTTTACACACAGGCAAACCACACATTTCATTGTCCTTTACCTGATTTTTTGCTGAGCTGCTTTTGTGACAAGACCCCCGGTTTGCTCAGGTAATCTGGTTGGAGAGGCAACTTTTTGGTAATGCTATGCCACTGTTCCATGCCTTCCTTCTGAGCATTTCTCAGTTGACAAAAGGAAGAGTGCAGAACATGGCACACAGGCACCGTAATATCTGGGGAGGGAGCCCCAAAGGAGGCAAGTCACTCTCCTACTGCAAGAGCCCAGGTGCCGACCCAGCAGAGTATGTTTTATTAAACTGCTTTCTTTCATACACAAAAATAGAATTGAAAGGAAAGAAGAAAGGCAACCCACCCTGTACTTTTGTCCCCATACCAAAGCCAGGCAGAGCTCCCGGTTTCATACAGCCTCTAAGTCCCCAGATCTGAGAGTATTAAATCGGCTGCCACCCACCCAACTAGTCACGGCCACCACATTTATATAAATGTTAATTCCCTGACTGCTTCCCTTTACTATGACTTTACTGGATGAATCCTTTTCATATTGTATCCTCTTCAGTTGAAAGAGAGGTGGGATCTGGGCTGCAAACTCCAGTTGACTAAGCAAATATGCTTTACCATTTCATTTAAGAAATTAAGAAAAAAAGCAAATCTCCAGGTAGCTTCATTTGCTTTGAAAGAGTAGAAATATTTTCTCTCTTATTTTCATCCCACATTTGAAATCCTTACTTCAAAATAAAATTAAAGAAAGTTTAATATGTCTTCTAAATAAATCATAAGTGTATCTGTAAGAACAGGGGAAACAGAGTGGACCAATATCTTTGCACCACAATGAAAACTAGGAGAAAAAAAAAATCATAATCAAGTAGCATCTTTATTTTTTATCCATAGACTTTTCATAGCCTAGGGAAGAGAAAACAGAAATAAAGGCATTCTGAAAGTTATGCTACTGTACTGTATTTCTGCTTAAATGAAAAGCAAACTCAGCAATGTCAAGAGGGTCTTTAAAAAGGCAACACAAATGAAACCCAAAGCAGACGCTGGACAGCCCCACCCAACAGCTGTTCTAGCGAAGAACGTTGGAAGGTAAAGGCACAGACCTTCTCGTTTCTTTTCTGTGAGGCAAAGGACCTTTTCTCCAAAACTACCCACCTGCTCTCTTTAATTACTCACCTACAAATTAAAACAACCTGCAGCAACAGTACAAAGAAAAACCGCCATACAAGACACCTGAAGGAAAACTCTTTCTTATCAAAGCAAGCTTTTTACCCTCATTTTATACATTTTAAAAGACAGACATTCCTACCTGTAGATCTCAGTACTGAGGAGTTACAAACCTGTTAATGCTGGCTGCAACTGCCACACTTCAGTTGCCTGGTATTTAGGCTTACACAGCTGTATCTATCTCTATTAATGTTCAAGTTTTCTCATCTTAAAAAAATATATATATATAAATCAAACCTGCAAGTCCTGAAATGGCTGAGACAGTCAAGAGTCCAGCAAGACAATAAGAAAGCAGATGCTTTGCACGGCTGAACACCACTGCCTGTAAAGCATCTATATATTTTTTTCCAGTGGTGCTTTATTCAAATTCTAGGGAAAGCATCAGTCTGAAACGAGTAACTGATGGGAGTAACAGTTTATAGGTTACAGAAGGATATTTTATTGTTAACGGACTGTACCATGTAGGAATTAGGAGGGGGTGAGGCGGCAGGCAGGCAAGAGGAAAGAGATGCTACTATTTTTTTTCCCTGAGCCACTGCAATTACTCTGATGTGAATTTTTGATGACTTCCGACATATTGCATGGTTAATAATCGTTTCAGCTGTCATGTTTGGTTAATGTGGAAAATGCATTTGCTGCATTGTGATGCAGCACTCCAGCCACAGATTGTAACACCAGTTGTGAAGCTATTCCCTTAACTGAGCTGCATGAATTTGCACATACCATGAGGCTGAAATAAATGGTAGCTTGATTTTTATACAGCAACAGAAAGCTTCTGCCATTTTAGACCTGCAGAGCTGTTGGTACAACTTGTACAGGCAGATAATTTTACTGCATATTAATTGGTGTCGATGCTCTTTAAAGGGGAGCTTTGATTCTCTATTGTTTTGCTGTGTTTGGTTATTTAGCAGTTAAAAGACGGAGATACTACTTACATTAAACATCGCTCTTTTTTGTAGCTTTACACAGCTTATTTAATTGTAAGCATATATACATCAATGAAACTGTCAGCACTACAGAAATGCATCCTTGTTATTCATACAGGCTCAACCTACTTCTTCCTCCATATGATACCTAAGAGTGTGTGTGTGTATATAACCTTGTCTTACAAATGATTGTACATGAGGGGTGAAAATATGCTGCTTACAATCAAATGAAGAGAATTTTATTTGCAAAGTACCACTTCTTCACCTACACTTTAAACATCAAATGGAAAAGTATAAGGTTACATAAATACTCATGTGTGCCTTTCACTGTCACCAATAGAAAAACAATGCTGCAAGCAATCATGCAATTACAAGAGGAGATGTAAAACAGCAGAGATGAAACCATGCTAAGAGCCAGTCACCCAGTGATTAAAGTCAGGCCAGTGTATTCCAGCAGTCAGGTGATGGTGCCATCATTACAGTGCAGAAAGCCACAGAAAAATCGAGAAACAGACCACCCCCATCTTCAAGAAAAAAATTAGAAACACCAAAGGAATAAAGAATGCATTTGCTAATATCCTGAATGCACAGCCACAAAGAAGAGTTTCACAGAATGTGTGTGTAACACTATTGGGAAGTTACTGTCACAGGGACCAAGTGCACATTTAACCCATGGTGCCAGCTCCAGTCTGCAAACTGCTGGTGACACTCCCAAATTCAAAGTTCATTCTTTTTAAATTCCAGAACAACAGCCCTGCTGCCACATTACTTCATTTCACAGTTCAGTAATTCTGCTCACAAATGCACACAGGCAAAAAATCCAGACTTGGGATGTCTACATTTAATGAAAAACAAAAAGCTACCAGGAGAGTGTTCTACTGTGCATTAACACTGATGTATCTGCAGAATCATCACCAACACAACCAATTCATTATTTCCACCTCTGTCTACATTAACACTGCAATGTATATGTTGGACACAAAATATCAGAAAATATGCTGCAGGACATTTTATATGGGAAGAACGGGAGCCTCTGAATTAACATTGTACTCTCTGGTCTGGGAGCAATTCACATTAACAGGGTTATATCTGCAGAAGGTGCTCTGTGGCTCAGGCTCACCTACCCCGAAGGCATCGCTACACCTTGTACAATTCAGAGTTTCACAGGTAACAGAGTGATATCTTACAGTGTGTTTTGGCTTTGAAACTAGTAAACTTGATCCTAAAGGTGATTTTCCTCAAATGACTGCAAGGAGCAATCCCTTCCTGCTTGTGACAAAATGAACACCGAATATCTGAACCCCCCTATGAGGCATTTCATGAGTGGAGAAGACAGGTACAAACCAAACATTCTTAGTGGAAAACTGCAGTCAGTTGCATTGCAGGGAAAATTATTGATCACAACCAGCTACACCCCACAGTGAAGGCAAAGTCCCTTCTGGGAAAGGAAGGTTAATACATTTGCAGGGATAATTTCACTCTGGCATTCCTCCCGCATTTCTGAGCATCCATGTCTGGCACTGTCCCTGCCGCTGTGCTTGCCTCAGTAACTTGCCACTCACCTCACACACACTCCTCTGGTTTTGAATGGCTTCTCCCCCTGCTTACCTCTAGTTTGCATAATCCACTAGTGGTGCAGAGAAGCGCAGAGGGTACACAGAGCTTTTGCTTTCTAGCCAAACCTTTACACAGGTAAATGTACCTGGAGAGACAGTCGTCTCTAGGACAGACTGCAGCCTCCCAGGGGTTTCGGGAGCACAATCATCCATCTGGAGCTGCTAGCCACAACTTTAATGTGCTGCTTTTATCAACAGACATTCTCTGTTGTTTTCTGGCCATATGAAGCTACTGCAGAAGCTACTTGGAACTGCAGATCTGTGCATTACAAGCAGCACAATTATATATCTGTGGGGTTTTTTTACATATTACATTGCCTAGGAAAGCCTTCCCTAAGTAGCTCATCACAGCACTGTCTCCCCTCACCTATGGATTTCTTAAAGCAACAGCTTTGAGGGATATGAACAGAAACTACCCACCCCAAATGGCTGTTAGTGCAAACAACTGTGAGTGCTAACCCAGCTAAGATGTCGGAACTGCTATCTGTTTCACTGGCAATCAATTTAGTGGAGCATTCAGTCAGCTCACGCATCAATCACTTCTGCACTCAGATGTGACTGTGGGAGGAGAAGAGGGAAAACTACTGTTCAGGGCTGCCAGGCCACAGCTAAGGAAAAGCCTTCTGAGTAGACAGCATCATATCTCTAAGAGAATGACAATGTAAAGAGAATGCAGAAGCCACTGGAGTAAGAATATCCTCCTCTGGGCCAGGATCATTCCCTCACTCCATTTCTGGGTGTCCACAATGACCTCCTGCCTTGTCAGGTAAAGCTTCATGTCTGGAGTGGAGGAGATTCCTTCATCATGACTACAAAAATCAGAAGATGCAATTACCCTTACCTTAAAAAAACCCCACTAACAAACCATAAAACATGGTAGTCTGCAATCGTCTCCTTTTCTTTCAGTCTTGCATTAGACAGGGATAAGGGGAGAATAGGAACGGCATCCCTGGATCTGCTCCTGTATTAGCTCCTTTTTAAAGTTCTACAGTTTCGATGTCTGCCACTGCCAGTGAGCATTAGCCAGCAAAATTGAGAGACATCGCTGGCAGTGAGTTATAACAGTGATAGGTAGCTCCTTCCCAAAATTTCTTCTCTGCTTAATCCAGCACTGTAGCAGCAGCAGCAGCAAATTCTGCAGTGTCATACTGGCTCTGGAGAAATCCTTAAAGCATTAGCTGGTCCTCACCACAAGGCTGGCAGGATAATGTGATTATCCAGCATTAATGATAGGTGAGATCTCTTCCTCTCCCTTTGGCTCTGCACACTCATCCTACCCCTTCAGAGGGATGCAGAAAGAGTTCAAGAGTCCAATCCATGCAGGTTGTGGTGAAGAGAAGAGGAAGAAAACCCAGGCTAACATTTTAACATCAATACAATTATACTCACACACAAGCAGAATAGAGCAAAAACTCAGGCTGAGTGTATTAGGACACTATTGGCCTGTCTAGCAGGGAATTTGGGATTTGTTGCAGTGGGCTAACTTTCATGGACTAAGACAAATGAGCCATCCAGAGTCAAAACAAAAACTAGAACTGGGAAGTGACCAGCTCCAGTAACATCCAGTATCATCATCACAGAGAGCCACCCTCGTGCAGGGGACAAACCACCAATGCATTCACACTGGGAGTTGCTGGCTTGTCACAGGGCTCAAAGGAAACTTGAGTTACAACACAGCTTTGGAACTAAATTTGTACCAAACAAGAAGCAGGATGTAAAGGCAGAGAGCGGGAAACACCCCTGAGAGAACCGATTGAGGACCAGTGCTTTGTGTAACCAGGCAGATAGAGGAGGAAGTGAAACACAAATCCTGTAAAATTAGAAGAGTGCCGGACCCAAGCAGGGGAGATGTGGGGGGAGCCCAGCCAAGCAGAGGGGATTAGCACCAACACTGGCAGTGCTGTTACTGCCATCCACACCCCAATTAGTGGTATCATTTGTCAGGATGAATGGGGAACTTGCACTCAATTCGGCAATTTGACAGAGTGTCACTGAACTACCTCCCGTCCATATTTATCCAAGAGGCAAGTGCAGGAACCAGTTTTAATTAGAGCCTGTTTGACAAAGAACCAAGGGTATTACCCATGCTCTCACCATCAAGCGATAATTGAGATGTAATCGTTTAAACAAAGCGCAACAAGTGTCCATTTACCCAAAGCCATTGTTAAATATCCACTAGGAGATTATTTTCAAAATTATAATGTGCCATGAATATGCAAACCACTTTCCATCTTTAGCACTGAAAAGAATAATCACCTTTAAAAAAACCCAAACCTTGAAAAACCGCAACTGAAAGCCAAACAGCTATTTTGCAGCAGAATTTGAGGAGTGTTTTAAACATGCCAGTGCTAATTTAAAAGGAGGGGGGAGAGAAGTGATGGCTCTGCTTTGGGGCCATTAAACTCTGTCTGGAAAGCCCTCTTTTGTACAGCATTAGCCTGCTATAAGTCTGTAATTATGAGGAAAATGTGTTAATTTTTAATTCAGACTGCTAACCCCCTTTTTATATACAAACCCTGCATGTCAATCCCTCTTGCAGATGACTGTAAGCACCGACATGACCAAATTCAACTCTCAGTGGTAAAAGCACGCTCTCCCTGGGAGGTTTGGCACCATGCATTGGAAAGCAACTCAACCTCATAGTGAAATAGCTCTTTTATAAAACTGTCACCTCAGCATCGTGGCAAGCAAATCCTCTCGACCCACAGCCTATTAAACCAGAACCATATGGCCACTGATATTCACACCTTATTTCAGCATTCTTCTGTCTGGCTACTGAAATTCTAACACAGCTTCACAGGAAGCTGAATTCCCACGTTCCTCACATTCCCAAACACAGAGAAGCACAGGATGAGGAAGTTAACCTAACACTGCCTAGAGGCCCACATGAAGTTAATGGCTGTCAAACACTAAGCCCATCTTTCATCTCTTCTGACTCCTACTGATGCCGGCAATCCATGGAGGAACTTGACTTAAGAGCATGGTTTGACACAGTCCAGCAATGAAATATTAACTGGCGGAAGCCACAAAGCATCAGCTAGGAGCCGGCATGAGCCTTCTCTGATGATTAACCAGAATGCAATTATCAATGCTCCTGCTTCTCACAAAACGTCTCCAAATTCTCCATCACAGAAAGCCCAAAAGGCATGACACAGAAATCCGTGCATATCCACATGTATGAAAGCAGAAACAATTCAGTGCTTTTACCTTTGTTTCTTCAGGGTTATATTATCAGCTGTGAGTGGTCTGAGAGAAGAAAGCTCTGCCTTGCTGCCTGCATAACAGCAATTATACATGGACTTGCAACACTAACAGAAGAGTCACATATGCAGAACCAAGTCCATTTTTTAAATTTCCACAGCAATTCAATCCATGCAGTCACAGAAACTTGCCTGCAGATTCAGAACCATCCTTGGCCATGTTACATCACGTAGCACAAAGCTCCTTCCAGCCCAGGGCCTGACTGGGCACATAGAAGAAGCTGTGGCTCTCAGCTTGCTTACCAACAGCAGACAGATGAAGATAGATGCATTCACCCCTTATGATGATTAGTGCTGCCAAAAAGGGAGTCCCCAGCCTCTCTCTGAAAGGCATGGGCCCACCCTGCAAGTTGGATGTAAGATATGGGCCTCTAGCAGCATCCCAAAATTTAGGAAGAACAACTTGCTCAATTCTCTGCCAGAGGAATACAGACAGCTCTCCATATGAAACCACAAGGTGGCCAAGAGACAACAAACACTAGTGATGGACCTAAAGAGACCTGCTGAATCCCAAAATGCACAAGGATTTGGGATTAGGATGCCATGCTGTTCTGAAATTAGCACTGAAAATCCAGGATGAAGACAGTATTTTAGGTTTTTCTTAGATGAGAAGCTAAATTTGTGCTTTTCCTTTAATTACAGCTGCCAGCTCTGAAGGAAGTGGCACTAGAACTGCTGGTCAGCATGAGAAATGAACACCCACAAGCACACTGGTTAAAGTGAACAACAGCAGTGCACGGCTGCTTTGTGAAATCATCCTTGTATTTCTCATAGTGAAAGTACAACTGAAATCAGTATTGGCATCTCAGCAGGCTTAATTAGAAGTCAGGTCTACTCTATTCGAGTCTTTATAGTGTGCTCATTACATTAATATCCAAGTGCCTTCCAGTCCTGCATTAAGTGACATGACTAACATCTGTCAATGTGGTTTGTTCTCTTCTCCATTTCCTGGAGGAGTGGAAACACAGCACTCAAGCAGATCACGGAACACCCAGCAACTGGGAAGGGAGACTCCTCCAGCCCTGGCTCACACAGAGCATGGCCATGTCTGCTTGGTTAATGGTTTTATATCATAGTCATTAGCAGAATGATTAAGCAGCTATACATAATAAAAGCACCAGGTCTCCTCTCAGAAGCATTTCCATCCAGGATAGCCATGACTGAAAGGCAAACAAAAATCTGTCCTTTGTGGACAAAATTAAGTCATTTGAAGTTTTATCACTTCATTTCTCTGCCTGAATCCCCTTCCCTTGTCATCTTACATTAGATAATACTGAGGATACAACTTCCAGCCGAGGAAATAAAAGCATCCATCTGTTGAATTTGACTGAAAAGGACAACAAAGGTATGAACAGCTTATCCTGCCCTTAAATCCCTCACAAAACACACAGCTTAAAGCCACAGAGGTTTCACCTGGATATCAAAACTAGAAGACTGAAGTCAGTAATTATTTCTTTTATACTCACATGCCTTACGCCTTTCTAAATGATTATCCATCTACATATCTCTCTATCCTTTTGATGCTGAAAAGTACTTATGTCACCATTGCTTCTGAGTTATCACCCAGTAATTCTTTGCAAAGACATTGTGAGAACACTGAGATAGCTGGAGAATGGAAAGAGCTACAAGGGAAAGAACTCAGACGGATCAAATCATAGACTCAATCAAGATGATGAAGGATTGGCAATGCTACATGTCTTAAGGTCAACTAGCTGGGGTTAGGCAGATGCTTCTAGTCAAAGCAAAAGCCTAGAGAAAGGTCCAACTCAAGAACATAAACTTGGTAGAGATTGGGAAACAATGCGCTACAGGGGATGAGACTCTCACCACCACCTTCTCCTCATCTGTCCAGCCAAACCTTCAAAACTGAAGTTAACACAAGCCCAGTGAAACTGAGTCACCAGCTGTTAGATTAGAAGAAAAGCAAGAACTCATTCCAGGCAGTGAGGGGAATACACAGAGCTTTAATTTAATGCAATGTGCATAGCCATACAAAACGGGGATTAGTCTTTCACAAAAAAAGAACAACCTTTTCAAGTGTGTAGATAAAGAGACTCTCAGGAAGGGACAGAGGCTGACTCAGAAAACTATTAAAAGGACAAAGTGACTTTCAAATAGAGGTCACTAGTTCAAACATGAACTAGATCAGTGGTGGCCAAGACTAAAGCATCTAAAGACTGATTAGTAGAAGTGTAAACAAAAATGTGCTGTTAATCCTCCTTGAGCTCCTGCTACACAGAAGCCCATACTGCAAGATCCATGCAGAAAGCAATACAGAATTTACATTCTGTCCAACCCCAGAGGAACAGCCAGGGCTTAGGTGGGTACCCAGACACCAAGTGCCCGTCCCCAGTCAATGCAGAAGCGAGACAGATGCACTGCTCCTAAAATGGCTAATAACCAGATACCTGGTTATGATACTGGTAGATACCCTGGTACTCTACCAGGGTGCTCAGATGTTTTTTGCTGGATACATATTATCAGGTATTGCACTGAACAACAACCACTAAGCATCTATAAACAAGCATTAAGATCACATTGCAGGTTTCCCGTATTATTTTGTCAGAGAATTTTCCTGTGAAATTACTTTGCTGATTCACTATGTCATACAACTTATATATTCATGAAAAACAGACCACCAAATGTCATTTATCCTTTCCCCCAACACGGTTCAGAAGAGGCTCCAGTTATCCCCAGAGATCTTGCAGCACTGCAGACTCAGATGTACATTATGAGAAGGCTTACTGCAGAACATCTTTCCAGAGGACATCCAGAGAGGGCAGACAGGATTCCAAAACATACATTTCAGTAATGAAAAGCAGTAAACACACAATGTTTACCACTCAGGAGGTACATCCAGTAATGCAGCTGCTTTAACTCTGGTCATCAAGCACAACTTGGGTGTCTCCCATCTATCTTCACAGGGAATCACATCTTTAATACCACACCATGCTGTAAAACATAGACATCCAGTGAAGCATTATCCTTCTCACTATTACTGGGCACTGTAACACAGGTTGCAGATCTGTTTACAGGGGGGTTTGTGTCAAACCACTCTTCGCCTACTATTAAGCAAACACTTCCTTGTGGACCTGCAGTTTCAGCAGCACAGTCATAACACACATCGATGCATATTTTTATATAAAAATATTTGTTCCTACTCAATTATGATAGCATATTATTCATGTACTATTACTGAACTAGGATCCTGAAAATAATATTAATTCCTGTGTGTGATTTATTGCAAGTAAGGACCTGGTGGAGGCAAAGATATAGAAGACTTGATTTCCTTTTTAAAGCAAACTTCTATTAATACTTGCTCCAAACAAGATCCTCCAGCTGTTGAACTTCAATACCACCCACAATGCATTTTTCCTAGGGTCCTCCATTAGCAGCAAGGGCCTTTCTTACAAGTCAAATCTTTCAAGAGATTTTCTTTGCCAACTAATTTGGGAGACTTAGGTATTCAGCGTTCGAGGAATGCAATCAAATCCTGCCCCTTCCAGGCCGTCTGGGGCACCCATTAATTCACCCTCCTGTAGAGAGGGAGTTTATCATCTCTTCCTATTGCTAGTATCTAAAAAAGAGGAACAGAGCAACTTAAATTTGCATTGCAATTATTTTAAGTCTATAAATACTTGTTGCCATAATGTTAATTAAATTGCTATATGGTAATGTTCCTTCTTTTCTACCTTTTAAAGCTAAACTCTGAATAAGTCAGGTGAGCTGGGACCATGCCATATGAGTCCATGGAAAGTGAGTAAAAATGCTTAGACATTGTATTGTACTCCACACAAAGATGAGCTGAAAATCTGTATCTTGTAATGTTCTCTTTCCCACTTGGTATGAAAGAGAAGAGACTAATTTCCAAACTACTTCATCATCTGTCACCCAAACTCAACATTTTGAAAATCACCATAAAATTTCACAGACTAGCCACAGTAATTGAATGGATATGAACTGCATAGGGAAAAAAAAAGTTTTTTTCTGAAGTTTTTTTCCATCATCTTTGTATGTTTTAGAAGGATGGTGAACAATGGTGATGGGCACCTCTGCACAGAACTATCAGATCCGGCAGACTATTGAAACAGGGGAATGG
>VZTN01021118.1:125010-148348 GCA_013400515.1 Erpornis zantholeuca
TGCCAGTGGACAGGTGTTTGTAGCACAGCTTCAGTTTCTCATTTCATGTGGGGAAAGGAGCTCTGCTGACAGTCTGTACCACAGGGGCAGCCAAGGACTGTGCTGTTCAGCACTGCCAAACTAGAAAACTACTGATGCAAAGAAACAACCTTATTTTTTTACAAGGTCTGGTGGTATCTGAGAGAGGGAAGCTGGAGGCCAGTTAAATGTTGTCCAGTACTAATCAGGACTGTGAACAATAAAGAGGTCTGAGAAAAGAGCAAAAAGGAAAACATCTATATAAGCTTCCACTACTGAAGCTCACAATCTTGTGAGAGCCAGTGGTAAATGCAATTTTTAATTCTGATGTAGAAACTGATGCATAGGAAGACATTTCTTGAACTCAAAGTCAAGAATCAAAATCATGACAAAAACTGGATAAAAANAAAATCCGACCTCAGTTTCCCTGAGAAACCAAAATAAAAAACCAAAACCTGAAACTCCAGAACACTCTAAATTTTTACATCTCATTTATAACCTCTGTCTTCAGAAGCTAATTGCTTGGGCTCCACTTCAGTTTTTTTCACAAAGCATGCTATAAAACAATGTAAGATGCAATTTGTCATTAGACACTTACAAACTATGGAGAACACACATTTGCTTAGATCCCAATGTAAATCTCAAGAAGTCAAAGGCCAGGGGAAAATGCTTTTGATATTCCATGGGCAACCAAACCTCCCAATTGGTTTAGCCAGTCATTAATATAAGTTATGATCTTGTAGGGCAACATTTCCCTACTGTCAGTCACTACCTGTGCTGGCCAACCCAGGTCCTACTTTTAAACTACACTACATTCAATGAGCTGGAAGTTGCTGTAACTGGAGGTAGAAGCCAAGCAGATGTGCACTGCCAATAACCCACCTGGTTGCACACTCTTAACAATTCAATACATTGAATTGCAGCTCTGCTGGAGATTCCTATCCTGACATCTTCACAGTTACACTCAATATTGATTTGCATGAACCTGCTCCTATCTTAGCCTTCATTTCCCTGTGCTTCTATGTCCTAGGCCTGTCAATATACCTAAGCTCCAAAGTAAATGAAGTTTTTATTGAAAATAAAGTTTAAAAATATTTTAAAAGATATTTCAATGACACATCCTAAGAATCACTAAGGTTTTTGTGTAATAAACACATTAACTACCGACCACAGAAATCTGACATTGCATCTGACATCTGCAGAGTTTTCCTTCTACTGCTGGTAGCAACAGTTTGCTCAGCAGATGCTTCTTGTAGCACCTAAGCAAGTTGTTCATAGATTAATAGCAAAAACAAATAAAAATCGAGACCCAAACCATACCCAAAAACCAAGGGACAAAAGGCAGCTCTTCCTCTTTCAGTTTTGTTGGGCTATCAAAACTAACAATTAACTAAATCTTTGGTATTAATGCAAAAGGAAGCTCTGATGATCCCACAGGTAAGATTACTCTGATGGAATGTACCACAGTATACCAAAAGGCTCTGAATTCATACAAGCACTTCAAAAGGTAGGGCTATACTTAAATTATTTACACTCATGGTGGCCCTGAAAGAGTCCAAAGGAATTAACTGTGAGGATGTCAGTCTGAGTAAGCAAGATTTAGTCTATGAAGCTGTGCCCACCCATGAAAGCTACATTCATTAACTCGCTGCACTGATTTCACAAACAGTATTAGAAAGGCCAGGACTTCACCCTTTCAGGATGATTTGGCACTTTCAGGGCCAGCACTTACACTGAGCAGCATTACTGTGTAACAACATGGAGCCTCTCTGTCAGAGGAAGAGCCGCCTGTGGTGCTGATAAGGTGTCACTCCTGATGTGCTCTGGAAGCTGTGAGTTCGTTTTTAAAAAAAATAATTAGTCAATACTACACAGCAAGGCAATGATCCAGTGCTGTAACTGTAGCAAAGGGTTGTTGCAAGATGTAAAAAACTTGAGTAAAATAAATCAATAAGCCTGGGAGTTGTTTAAAATCTGAGGTCCTGCCTACCTACTCTCCCTGCATGAATTCACACATCTAACAGTACTCCTTAGCTTCTCAATGCAGTGCATTAACTACACATCCAGCTTACAGAAACAAATTGCAACACTCTGAAAAATGAATTGTGAAAGACACAAAAAGACCTTTACTTTAGTTGCACGTGGTAGATACTCAATTTCATTGTCTACTGCATGCATTTTCCATAAAGCAGAGAGGTACAAGATACTGGTCATGATAGTTTTCAATTTATCGCTCTGGAACTTCATTTAGGAAGAGGATGAGATCAGCAGGCCATTGCCTTTGACACTAGAAAGAGCTTCACTAATGGGAAGGCACAGCCTCCAGTGGCATGGACAGCCAGATTGTAACTCCTGCACCACGTGCAGTGCAACACTCTTTGCCCTTATAAACTACTTAAAGTCAATTAATTAGCATATAAAAGAGCTCCACCAAAATCCATTTGCATTTTAAGCAGTGGCCATCTTTCTTCTCCTTCAGCATCTGACTTTCCAGTTTCAAAGTTTCCATGGTATGGTTCATGTAAAGTATCAGAAAAAACCCTGGTTTTTCTGGATGAGCACATTTGCCACAACACGTTTGCCACAAGACAAACACTGGTTTGCAAATGCCCAGTGCCAAGTGTTTCCTTTCCTGTAGATGACACCAGCCAGGGGTGCTAAAGGCAAAAGGATCCACCTCAGAGATCTGTATAAAATCAAACGATTTAGAAACTCCTCCAAGATGGCAAGATGAGCCTTCTCTGGATCTACAGGGGCACTTCCCACATGCAACATGTTCTGCTGAGCTGTCTCTGCAACATGAGTCTGAATTGTGCTTCCCACCTTCCTCTCGGAATATGCGGTTTCAAGCAACATTTGTTGCCAGGATGTATTGCTAATACATAATATATTGGCTGGAAATTAGTATTTCATCTCAGACAGACAAAATGTTACAGGCACTTCTTCAGAGGCAATACATGCCTAACAGTGTGAGGAAGAAATTGTCTAAGACAAACAGAACAAACTTACAATCAAGAGAAGACAGATCTAGTTGAGACAAACAACTAAATCCTGCCCTTTAAGACACACTGCAGATTCAACCCCCTGCAGGAAGGAGACCTGTTCTGCTATTCTGCTGCAGAAGAATGTTATTTCTCAAAGTTTAGCTTTGAGTATTTATTACAGGAGTAACTTCTGACTGATGAGCAAGACTTGCTTCTCTTTTCCTGATGATGCTTTGCATAAGGCATTCCATTTCTGGCATTCCTGGAGATAGATGGACTCATATGTAATGTTTCCTCCCCAAATCCAGCATCCCTAAATATCAGCAAGAACTATCCAACTTTCAAAAACAAGTCCCAGACTCTTTTCACACAGAGGATTGTCCTGCTGACTGGTGGACCCAGCATACACCATGGGGCAGGGAGGCCTTGAGCTTCCCAGCTGGCTTCTGACAGCTTTCAAGAGACACAGTGTAACACCCCTTCTAGGCTAGAGAGATTCCTCTGAGAGGAAATGCCAAGAAAGGCAAAAGCAAATACAGTAACTCAGAGGAAATAAGGAAAATGGAAGAGAAAGAGCTAACAATTCTGCTATAGTGACTAACAGGGATATAACTGAGTGGAGAGTTACTATCAACTCTCAGCCAAAGATTTCACACTACTAGATGGGAATCATTCCCAGTTCACCTTTCCCCCCTGGCTTCAGCAACAAGCCAGAGGAGGTGTTCAACGTGAGTGCTTCTTTCCGTAATTCACCTTAAAAAAATCCCAGAAAACAAAATCAAAGTTTTCCTAAGAAGAGGAAAACAAAAAACCAAGAGGACATTAGAAAAGGTAGAGAATAAGGCATCCAAGAGTACGAAACCACAGACAAACAACAAAACATTTAACATAACTTTAACTAATTATGCACAGCAATGTCATGCATTTCATCTTACCAGGAAATATGAAGTCAAAACATTAACCTCAAGTCAAACAGCAAAATAGAAATAAGAGAAGTGATATTGATTCACTTTATCTGTTGAGTAATCAAGATTCTTACCATTAGCAACGAGCTGCAAATTTTCTGAATAAGCCATTTTTAACCTTGGAAAAATTAAATAGAGATACAGGGGGACTAAAAGAAATATATCAGGGTTAGAACTATGAAAAACAAATTAAAACAAACAAACCAAATGTGTAATTCCACAGTGAAATGGATCTCTGTATCCAGCTTCCAGCATTTAGCTTTCACTAGGACCTAAAGATGGTCACGGTCTCATTTAGTCAAAACAATGGCAAGTCTTTTGACTACTGCATTAGCCCTTATTTCACATTCATTAAAACCTTCAAGTTTTTGTATTTACTTAACAGACAGAGTAGAAGCATTTAAATATGCCATTTATCTGCTACAAGCCTTGGGGCAAGAAAGAAATAATTAATGTTTCAGAGTTATTGTAGGGTAGCCATAGCAGGCAAAATCAATTACTGCTCAGAGGATCTGGAGATAGCACACAGGTTTTATCATCTATTTGAAATGTGGTTTGTTTTTTCCCCCTTTGCATTTCCTCCTCCATTCTCTTCAGAAATTTCTTTTCTCATACAATAGAATCTGGCCCAAAGAGTCCTACTGACTTGTGTTTAGAGATAAGGATTTGTCATGATACTGTACAGCATTCCCACCTATGCACTCCCATTTATCCGAGATTAAAATCAAATCCTTCACAGATTAACACTTCTGCCTTTCACACTGAGTTTGGCTACACCAAACATTGTTATCAGAAAAAACAAACAAACCTGCATTATCAACAACACTGTGTAAGCTGGACAGACACCCTCAAAAGAGGAAACTCCAGGATGCACTTGTGGAATTGTCAAAAGCATGTGACATGGTCTGGGAACACTTTTGGGATGAATAACATTACAAAAAGGAACCAAGTAAGAGCTGATATTTTAAGTGAAATAAGTGTTCTAGAAAGGGCAGATCTTGAAATCCAGTTCGTACAGGTCTGAACAAAAAGGAAACAATGTCTGTGCCAAGCTCAAAACCAATAAAAGGAAATAAATTTTAACATAATCTGTAATTGGATTGTGGAATTTACTGCCACAGGAAGATGGCAAGGCCAAAACCATAATGGGATTAAAAACTGCCTCGGTATGTATATGGATATTGACAGTACCTAGAGCTGAGTTTAACACTGAAATTGTGGAAAGAAATATGATTCCTCATGCTTCAGGATAACCAGTCTCTAACCACTAGGGAACAAGGTGAAGCCTGATAAAGCAAGTAGATATCCTCACAAACATTGTTGTCACTGTTTTTCCTCCGAGTTATCTGGTGCTGACTGTAAGCATGTAAAGGCAACCGAACAGATGTGTCCCAAATGCAATTTAAGCAATCAACTATGACAACTTTAGTATCAGCTAATCCCATATCCCTGAATCAAGTCTAGGATAGCCAACTGAAGGATTCAGAAAGGTTTAATAAAGCTGCTGAAACTGAAAATAAGCACTGAGGTGTTTACCACTGCCTTTCCTCAGTCATCAGCCTTTGAACAGCACTCATGTGACACTGGAAAACCTTTCCTTTGCTCACTCAAAAATACCACATGTGACAAAATCTCTCTCCCCTTTCCCACCTCCATCCCACAGTAGACACTGAAGATAACACATAATCCAAACAAATAATCCATTGATGCTTGAAATGTATAGTCCACAGAGACTTCCACTGCAGTCACACCACCTAGCAACATGTTTCATTCCTCTATGAAGTTACTTTTAAACTAAAGCTCTCCAACCTTCTCAAGCCATTTTTACCAAGAAACAATTAAGCATCCTGTACCAATTAAGTTTAAAAATTCTGTTAGCTGTGGCTTACTGTACTGCATAAGCAGTATGGTACTTCTGGTGGATGTACCATGCATCTTGCATGCTTACTGACATACAAATAATGGAATGGTATAGAAAATTTCCAACTCATCTCTCTAAGATTCTTTCAGTCATTTCCACATGTGTGGAAAACCAATGAGACATATCTTGCAGTAACTGCTTTTGGTTTGAACAGTTTAATTTTTTAGCTCAAAGTAAACAAATAACTTTTGCACCCAAAATAGTGTCAAAGCAGAGACTTGAGTAAAGTGTGGGGAAGAAGTAATACATGAATTCAGAGCAGAAAAGCAAAGGGAATTAATACATCTGGAGTAAGAAATAAAAATGAGAGTGGAAGAAAGACAAGAAGTAAAGGATACGAAAGAAAACAGGAGACAATGAGAACAGAAGTTGTGCCAAAAATCTAAATGAGCAAAACAAATGCATGTATCCATACTTCTACCTCAAAAGGCTGCAACTTTCTTTCAGGAACATATCTTGGCAGGAATAAGAATTTCATCTTGACTTCAAAAAGGAAACTTAAAAACATCCCTGCACATAACCCAAACATTTCTTCCACAAACTGCCAAATTTTCAGGCTGCTGTTTTGCATGGGGAAGCTTAAGTACATCCACAGTTTGATGCCCAGTCATTGATAAACAGTTGACACACTTCTTAGTTAGTGACTGTTTTAAACCAAAGGTTAATAATGCCTTGGATTAAGATTTTGGATGTGGAGTCAAACTGACTAATTACGATGAGGGAGAGGAGGGGATGCACAACAATATACCTGTGGCCTTTCCCAGACTGCTAAATTATGCAAATGGTTTAGTAATAAACCCCAGGGGAATTCATCAGTCGTGTAACACTTTCAAGAGGCTTGAGTAAATGAGGGGTGCTTGAGAGGAGGGGAGGGAGTTGAGTGCTGCAGCAGCTGCTGCTTTTCCTAATAAATCTGACAAGCTGCCTCACTGAAAAGAGTGTCCAGGGTTTTATGCTGTTTGTGACCACAGGAGTTCAGTGAGAGAGTCTGGCCTACTCACATTACAGATTTCCCTTGTGGAAGAGTGATTTTATCCCAGCACCATGAGGGATTAGTTGAGAGAAATGGTCAAGACAATGCTCATGTAATAAAGACTAGCAAAAAACCCCACAAAAACAGCAGCTCAGAAGAAAGGTAACAAATCCACCTCTCTTATAGGTCAGCTCCAAGCCCCTCTGTCTCATTTCACACAAGTTTGCTGAAGATCAGAAGTCTTCTCTTCCAGCTGCAGTCGGGAAACTTTCTTTACTCCTCATTTTCAGAAGAGCTAAAAAGCCATAGTGATTATAATAGGTAAAAGGGTTTTTTTTGATCCCACACCTATGGCTTAGCACCATTAATCCACTCAACAGTGGGACTTAAAGCTTCTGCCATCCCCTCAACAAGAGCTCTGTATGGCTGTAAGCAGGGCTTCCCAAAGCCAAGAGCTTCCATTTCCAATTCCCACAGAGGCACTACAAGGTCATACCAAGATCCACTGAGAAAACTGGATTGCTTTAAAAATAAATATGTAAAAAATAATATTCCACTCCCTCCAAATGATGGTCTTATACTGCTACTACACAAAATGCTGTTCATGCATTAGAAATCTCATTGACCATCTTGTTAATTTTTGACAATGATTTTTTCCCCTTAAATGCAACGTAAGTGAACAGTTGACTTCTGTGTATAATAGTTCCACTGTGAAATTCCAGCACAGGCCTGCAAATCGTTTATTTCAGAGCTATAATCAAGGTACTGGAAAACTCCAAATCCTCTCCTATAAGGTCTATGCTTTATTTGTAATGGTTTAAAAAATGTTACAAAACAAAACAGGAATTGTGCTTTGCAAAAGCTACATTTGAGCCTCAAATAAATAAATAAAACAATTTCTTTAATCCAAGTAAGTGCTCCATCACATGATATGTGGAGGAGGCAAATTGCCAGGTTGCATCTCAGCATTGTTTCTTCTCACCAATCTGCATAAATGCAGAGATGAAACCATTCTACTACGTTTTTCCAGCACCACGAAAATACCAATTCCAACAGTTCATTTGCACATGCTGAGCACACACTGTCTAGGTCAGTAGTCAATACAAGACCTCAGCAAGCACTAAATTAATGGGACAGCATGACACTAAGAGGTACCACATTGCCAGAAATAACGTCCTCCTGGTTAGATACAACACAGATCCTGAAAGTCATTCATGATCCCACAGTACTTCTTGCAATAGTAACATTGCTACAAGCAGGGTCTTGGGGAAATTCTGGCTCAGATCCTCACATCCAGGTTTGCTCCTGAGTTTCACCTAGGATCCTGCACTGCTACCAAGACAAGCAGAGATGTCTACACCTCAGCACAGGAGAGACTGCACTTTGGATAGGTGATGTCCCAACTCCCTTTTATACTGGATTTGCTCCTTCACAGGAATATGAATTAACATTCAATTAGAAACTGGAACCATCTTCAAGCAAGGGCAGAGCTACACAGCAAAAGAAGAAAAACAGGAGAGAAGGAATGAAGTCAAGCATTATGACTCAAAATCTTGTATGTTTTAAGATGTTTGAAGTATCTATTACAAAAGCGTTTATTAAAAGTCTACAGTTGTCCTGATTTGAGATGCAAAGAACGTATCTGGATTAAGCAGACAGGAAATGTGAAATTTGCCAGGACATAGCAGAATTTAAATAGATCAATAAATACAGCTACTAGAACAAGAGCTCCCAATTTTTCCATCCCATGACCTTGCATTAGCATAAAGTTCTGAAATATCTTTCATACCCTCTTATTTACCCATGATGAAAGAGAAAGGCAGATCATATATCTTCTCTCCCTGTTCCCAAGCCCTTAGGTTTAGGAATCCATGATCAGAACCACGATGAACTAGAAGATCACCACATAATTACACCAATTAGCATGCAACCAACAAATGAAATTTAATATAATTCAGTATCAGAGTATTTACTGAATGACTGTAACATGGCCAACTAATGAAATACCTGAGTATTCTGCATTAAGGTACCATGGTGTGGGGCTTTTTGGGGATGTGCATGTTTGTTTTTAAGGTTAATGAGGCCAGGGTAATTTAAAACTGCACTAAACCATGCCACTGCAGCAGTAATGAAAACTAGAGAAAATTGCTGCTTAGATATAAATTACAAATGTGAGGGGGAAAAGTGAAAAGCAAAAAAAAAAAATTCCCAATGTTTTGGGCTTTTTTTTTCCCCTCCTTTTTTTTTTCTATAGTGTTATTCACTCACCTACCTGATACCAAGAAGAAGGGAGTGTTTTGGTTTGGTTGGATTTTATTCCTTTTAACTTAAAACCAAAACAGACCCCAAAAACCCATGCTGGCTATGAAATAGAGAAGCCTGCACTCTTAAATTCTAGTCACATCCCAATCTACACACACCTTGGTACTTCCCAGGGCATCCTTGAATCGGCACAGGCCTTGGGAGGCTCTGGGCCAGCCTGTTCATTCAGAGGAGCCCTGGGAGACTGTCGGTGTCAGGAAGGTGGCAGGCAGGCCACTGATCCCCTGGCTGCTTTGCCTAGGCTGCAAGCTGCCCAAGGCCTTGCAAGCCTCATCACCCAGGAGAGAGCACAGGCAGGCTGCAGTTTATGTAAAATTGTTACACGTTATTTAGAAGAAAACATCAAACACATTAGAGATGAGCTGAGGAAGTTTCTGTAATTTATATTTCCAAGGTCCACATCCCTTAGCTCCATTTGCTGCATGTGAAAATATTCATTCCCCACCAGTGCATTCTTCAATTGTGTGCAAACTGCCTCTGGCCACATTTAATTACCAGGATATTTATATTCTTGATTTACATGCCTAAATGTGTACATTAAGGCTCAAATCCTGAATGCAATCAGTGAGACAACCTAGGCAAAGAAAACAGCAGGGTTTGATACTAGCATGCACTGGTAAAGGGAGGACAAAAATATGATTTCTAAGAACCTCTGTAGAGAGGTATTCTTGGAGCCAAACATTTCTACAGTTTTTGAAGAATTCCCAACTATGACCACAAACAGTATTTTTCACTAGGACTGCAGCAATGCGAAGAAATCAACAGCTAATGACCAACCCCAAAAAAACCAAGGTCAAAGGTTGTCCTCTTGCATTCACATCGTGGCTCTGCAATGGTTAAAAGGTCCCCACAGCTGTGCTGGCGTCATCGATTAGGGTGAACAAGGAAGCGACAGAAAAATAAAGCCACCTTAATTTCAAGCTCCATTAGAACTGAAGGACTTGGGGGCGGGGGGAGAAATCAATGTTTGGCAAATGAGAAAGGACAAAATCTGCAAAAGGAAAAATGCATTTTCAGGCTAAGCTAATGCAAACAATGGATGGTGAACAGCACTTGAGGTTAGCCCTTTAAGGTTGTGTCAGCATTTCCATTTATAAACTCTGATTTTAGTTACACTCTAGTAGATTACCACAGGCTTTGGTATTATTCTAGCAGATACCACAAAGTATATCACAAATGGTAAGATAAAATAGCAGTAAGAGCTCAATTGTTGAATAATGTACCATTTCAGTACCTGATGTCAGAGCAAGAATTTTTAAATTACGAGTCATATACATCCATACACACAAACAGAATATACAGGGCTGGGGAGAGCATCCTGGGACCCAGATTCTACCAACACTAAAATAGACGTTAAAGCTACCTTTGATACGAAACCTGTTTACAATACTTTCAAAAGCTTCTAAATATCCCAGATACTTAATTTCAGTCTGTCTCTCTTGCCACTTGGAGAGATTTCAGTCTAACCCTCTGCCCTCATTGTGGTAAAAGCTCTTATTTCTGTATCTGGAACTCCAGAGAGCCACTCAGTCAATACTCTAAATATCAACATCCAGAAATCAAAACCAAACCCTAGTATGCAACATTTCATTTCATTTATGCCTGGATCAGAAGGCCAAGGTGAAACCTGTACAAATGAGATAATTCAACAAAATTTTCCTTCAGTGTAATGGAGCTAGGCCTTCACCTCAAACTTTCTAAGCAGATAAGTAATGCACGCAAAGAGAGCTTGTGTCTGCTTCTAGCATTTATTTCACAAATCTGCACAGAGCTGGACTGAGCCTGAAAAATGAGAGGAAAACCATTTTGCAAAATTACCATCATGACTTTGGGCTTTTTTCAAAACAAGCATACAGGGGACCAAGTCTAGGATCAAGCTTAGTGACATGTTCAAAACAAAAAGTTCACATTAAAGCATAACATACACGGTAAGCAGTCAAATGATCTTAGCAGGAATCAATCAGGCCTTGATCTAGCAACTAGATACCACCTACCTGGTACCCCAAAAATCAGTGTGACAGGGCAGCACTGAATCTCTCTATGATCTCCATACATAAACCAAACAGCACAGTGCAGGGGCCAGGTCCCACCTCACACATTGCAATGGCACAGCCTTCCCACAGTCTTGGAGTAATTCCTCCTCTGGCTTCCCTGAGAAGGGATCTGCTATGACAGTGCTCATTAGAAGAGAATGTCACTGTTTGCATCTTTGGATGAGTAAAGAAATATCTTTTCTGAATAGAATGTCAATGTTATGTTTATGTGCACATACACCATCTTTGGGATACAGATACGCATGATCAAGCCTTACCTTGGATTTTTAAAAG
The DNA here is from genome assembly GCA_013400515.1 of Erpornis zantholeuca. Lineage (NCBI taxonomy): Eukaryota > Metazoa > Chordata > Aves > Passeriformes > Timaliidae > Erpornis > Erpornis zantholeuca. The sequence goes on from VZTN01021118.1 coordinate 136,521, forward strand.
CCAAAAAGAAACAAACAAAAAGACCCAAGCACATAAGTACATGCTAAATATGAGATCAAGAATCACTTGACTAACACAATAAATTTTGAAAAGATTTTGCCAAAATAGGGCATTTTGACAGTTTATAAAAATCTTGATTTTTCCTGACATAAGAATTATGATGAAACCGATTTACAGCAAGAAGTGTTTGCTGTTCAGCATGCAATTTAATAACACAAACTTTGAAATGAGAGAGGAAAAATACAAATTCCTATAATTTAGTGGCAAGCCTAGAATCTTTTACATAATCTTCCCGGCCTACTGCTCTAGTGGGAGACATTTCCTGGACTCACAACCCTTTTATGTGCAAGCAATCTACGTTTTACAACTGATAAATAATTCAGATAATTAATTGAGCTGCAATTTGGTGCACTTTTTAGTCAGCACTATAGAGTACCATTTAAAGAGGTTCTGTACAGAAAGTCCCTCCTGCTTATTAACCCAAGCTGAGACTTCTGTTAAGGTGAATTCCTAGATCCTCTTAACACTTTTTGAACGTGCCACACCAGCATCCTGGGACTTCATGCCCTAGGATGCTCCCCTCGGATCTTTCTTGCTGTGTTTTACTCTGTATATAAGAAATAGGATATTTTTGTGGCATTCTCCTTCTGCAGCACTGATTGCCATCATTTGAGAGATTAGATTCTAGCATATCTCTCTGTGATGGCCTCCCACAGGCTGCTAGAACAGACTGCACTGGAAGAAGGAACAGAGACAATAAATAAATGCTTCAGGTATGAATGCAGGAAGAATTCAACAAACTGCCAGAAAAATCTCTAGATGCAAAGGAGTGATGTGGAAACACATGGCAGGAAGTCATGAGCATTTTCATGCTGTAAGAGCTTTGATAGAATTTAAAAGTCTGCAGAACCCTAAAATTCATACAATAAAGATTTAATGATATTTGTAGCCTTCACACAACTGCAACAGTCAGCAAAGGCTGTGCATTAGGTCTGTGCCTCTGGCACAAGTGCCCATGTTCACCACCTTCTCCTGTGTTGTCTGCACCAATGCAGTCCCACTGCCATGTCAGAGGAACGAGGGCACAGCCCTGAAGTCTCAGGTGCTTACCTCAAAAAAGTTTCAGTCTCTTTGGCAAACGATGCTGTAAAGTATTTATGAACTGATATGTGCTCAAACTGAAGCTTAAGGGACATACATGAGGAACAACACATACAAGAATAAGTAAAGTGTTAAAGAATCTACAAATGACAAATTTCAGGTGGCATTTAAGGTTAAATAAACTTGCTGCAAACTACACAGGGTTGTGAGTCTGTGTTGAACATCAGGAAAATAAAAGACAGTCTACAACACTGATGATAAAGTGTGAACCAAGTTCATTAGGATATGTGAAGTTTTTGCTGGTTAAAGAGTAATGGTAATGTCAGAAGGCACAGGCTGAGGGCTTGATGCAAAACAGAACAGGCCTTCCCAATCCACAGAATTAAAGTTTACCACTATGTCTGTGTAAATACTGAGTAGCAGCAGAGGAACAGTAAAGTCCTGCCAGACCCCTCCCTCATATAATTCTACACACTGACTTCCAGATAAAATGGGAACAGCTTATGGAGGAAGGATTCTACACAGTGCACATGAACAGCTTCATCTGACCCAAAATAAACACAACACATCTGAATAAGCCTTATGAACCTGTCTAGGAACAAGGAAAACAAATCCCAGCAATCATCAGGAGGTATAAGAAAAAGTGACATAGAAAGAAACTTTTGCAGCACACCTTTATCTAAGACATCAAATCATTTTAAGACCTTCTTGATTAATAGAGGTAATTAGAGGGCTATCAGCAGTGTCTAACACAAAGGTCCTCTTACATAACTAGCAAAAACTTAATAAAAACGATTCTGAAAGTGTTGATGACTGCATACCAGAACCTACAGATGGGTACAGAGACCTGCTCATACTCTAAGCAAGTAACTTTCAGGCACCAACCACAGCTGACACCAGCCACACATCTTGAGACGTGACTGCAAATATCCTCAGACAGAGCAGAGGATGATGTTCTGCACCCATTAACTGCGAAAACAAGCAGAGACAAAACCTTTAAAACTGAAGCTTTGCTCATGTGCCTCCAGGATGACCTAAAGTGGAGTACCTTGCCATGCTTCCCCCTTCAAATCACTTCTAGATAATTGACTATGAATGTTTTCTGCACATGGCCTGCAACAAAACTTTAAGATTCAAAGCACACAAGTATGAGGCCTCAGAGATGAGTTGTTAAAGTGATCAGTGATTAAATCACTAGTCTTAATCATGATTCAAAACAGCAAACAGGGAACTTTGATTTAAATGATTGATTTTAATCCTGTTTCTCATTTGTACTTTTTAGCTGTTTTCCCGAAGAAAGGGCTGAATCTCATTGGCTGAATTGGCCATTTAAACACATTGATTTGCAATTAAACACTGGTTTTATGTTAAATTTGGAGCTTTTCCTGAACAGGAGGATACATTCAAATATTGACAAAGGTGATTGAAAAAAGATACTGGAGATAAGAAAACATACCAAGATCACCACCAGAATATACCAGAATCACCATTTCAAATAAAGCCTTGAGATCTGGTATAATTAAGAAAGAAGAAAATCTCCGTATATTAGTTAGGTAACCAGCAATAATATAAAATGTGATTATTATGCAGTCATATCCATTTTCTCATATGCCACAAATCTCAGCTCCAAAAAGTCAAGCGCTCTACTGCTTCTGGGCTTGAGAATCTACACTAAGATTCTTCTTACAGCAAAAAGTAGAAATCAAAGAATTAACAGAAGTAGTAAACCTAAAAAAAAGGGAAAAAAATAAAGAAAAAAGAGGCAAGAGTTGTTGAAAAAAAAAATCTAGACAGAATGAGGTCAGGAAAGACATACCAAGTTTAACATCACCAATTAGAAAGACAGCAACATCAGAAATTGGAACAAAGGGATGAAATTAGAAAAGACAGAAACTGAACAATGCCAGTGGTTTAAAGCTCTCACTCTGTGATCAGGCAATAGATAAGGTCTCCAGAGAGCACTAATCTCTAGCAAAAGAGGGGCCTCAGAAAACTGGGGTTAAATAAGTCTGCCTGAAGACAGGAGACCACAGGGCTCAGAGCACTAGCATAAGATTAAACTAAGGGCCCTCCGCCCAAAATGGATGGCACCAAATGCTAAAATAAAATATACATTAGATAAAATGGGGTAATTTCACAGCCTCACTTCCCCTCCTGAAGTTAAGTAGTTCGGCAAAAAAGGAAAGAAGAGCTTGCAACTCTTTTGACTCTCCTAAGTGAGCCATCTGCCAGAAAGCAGAGAAAAGATACGCTTCAATATGATTAACCAGTAATTCAGACTGTTACCTTCAATGCAACCCGCAACATCAATTCCATTACCAGCTCTTAACTGAGTAATGAATATTGCAAGTTTCATCATAGAGATATTCTATGAGGGCAGGCAACAATCAGAAAGCAAAACTACATGGGTCACAATAATTTCTAAGACACCCAGGGAAAATTTACAGGAAACTTCACAAGATAAAATCATCTGGTAAAGCATTTGAACCATAGCAAATTCAGTCTAACACCAAGACAAGGTTATGACATCTGAGATACAGCAAAAGAAAACAGCTATACTCACCTCTTTTGCTTGTTGACTTAAATGCCCCCTATTCCAACACCTCAAAATTGCCTTAAGAGTGGTTCTACATGTGTTTTTCCAATCAGACATAAAAAAATGTTTCAAAACTATGAGAGAGAGGTATCCCTGGGCAATTTAGGATTGCAAAGCCAACAAAGACAGGTCCACAAAGGGAGTAAGTATGTACCTAGTTCCTCTTGACTTCGGCAAGAATTTGGATCTTAAAGTACTTCTGTTATCTTGTTAATGCTGCTTCTCATGGCTAACTCAAACATCTTTCAGCATTGAAAGCAGCATCTCTCTTCTGTGCTTCTCTAGCCAGTGAATTAAAATGAGAGCAAGATTATCTCCACAGAAGCCTTAGAACAGCTCTGAACCACAACACAAGAATGGCAGTGGCAAGGGCAGTGTAATTCACATCAGAAATGTCCCTACCTGGATGTCAGTGTCCTTCACAGGTTCAAGAGGCTCAAATGTAGTGGCTGCACTTAGACTCTCAAGTCGCTGTGAAATGTGGGATATATCAAGCCCTCTAGACCCAAGAAGAACTGATCTGTAAGGAAGAAATTGTACAGATATGAAATTAGTATTGAACAGACAGAACTCTAAACCCAGACTCATTGGCTTTATTTAGGTCAGCAGCTAGCCATGTACAGACAGTGATCCCAGACACTTTACAGAAACTGTACAGAACCAAACTTTGAACAGCCCCATGTGTCTATGTAAACACCTCAGCCCAGCTGAGCTCTTTCTGCTGTTCCACTGCAGTGCTGCACAGCTGCCAAGTCCTTCCAAACAGAAAAAAATGTCAACCATGTTGGTAGACCTCTTCAGGAGCAGCCAGAACAAGGTACTGCATTTTTTGGCTTTAGTGTCCAAAATCAAGAACAGTAGCTCCTCAGATAAATCCTTCAATTATCCTATTGTTTTTTGGAAGCGGGAGAAAGGTTGGAGGAAAAAAACCAAAACACAAGCTTTGCAATCATTCTAAAAAATAGCTCTGCAGTCGTTCAATTTCTCCCAGCAGGACTCCCCCCACATTGGAAACCAAATCCCTAAACAGCTTCCACGCTGTGTGCGGAGTCTCCAATGTCAGCGCTCCGTACTTACGCCTTCACGTCCGCAGTCTCCTGGGAGGTGCGGGTCAGGGTGCGGGAACGCAGCCGCTCCCCGGCCTGCTGGATCTCCTGCAGGTTGCGTTCTACGTGCGGGAGCTCGGAAATCCCTTCTGTCTCAGCTGCCAGCTGCTCTGCCTGCTGCAGCAGCTCTCCAAAGCCTTCCGTGTCCATCTCGGCTGCAGGTTTCGCCCAAGACACACAGAAACCTTCAGGAAAAAAGGGAAAATTCTTGCTCAGCTATAAACAGTTTCTACACTTGTAGGGTCACAGACAGACCAGCAAAAGCAGATCTTCTAGAACAGGATACACTATCCTCCTCAGGCATTAAACATCAAGGGTCAAGTAGTCTCAGACAGCTTTCCCTTGCAGGACTACAATCTATGGATCTGTCAGAAGCAGAATGCAGATGCCATATCACAGTTTATATTTTGCCTTGATACAAAGGAGGGTGAAAGCAGAGAAATCCCTGTAAAGAATTTGGTGTTAATTTAGCTATAAACTACTTGCACACACATAAATATAGTGCTTGGAGAGCTGGATTCCATGATTCTTATGGGTCCCTTCCCACTCCATGATTCTATATTTTTATATATTATAAAGAAAGATGCATACATGTGCATGCATAAGGATATATGAGGGCTGAAAACTCAAATAAACATGAAGTTAAATTAACAGCAAAATAGTCAAGCTATAGATGCACACAGACAGCCATAACTAGCTATCTATTAAAATGTGTTACTCCATATGTCATTAACCCCCAGCCAAAAGAAAAAAGTGCATGTTGTATGTTGTTCCAGTGTAGAAGACCTGTGTCTAAATTCAATGCCTGCAGAAAGTTTTACCAGTGTGACAATTCCTTGCACTGACTCAATGACAGAATAATTAAAGAAATTAAAGCACAAGGCAAGGGCTGTAACAGAAGAGATTTTAAATGCATCATGCAGTTCTAAACTCAGAATGGAGCCTGTTATTTTTACAGAAAGGACAAAAGCATATGTGCTTGGGATCACTATGGAAAAAGACATGTAGCTGCAATGGTGTCCACATTAACGAAATATGAAACCCAAACCATCCATTTCACACTCCAAATCAGGGTTTGCAGCTAAACCAGCCACCAGCAATAAGCATCAGGCACCTCTGTAAAGCCACAGATGATCACAGAAATCTGGGATCCTGAATGGTGCTACAGAGATGGAAATCTTCAGTACAATCCCTCTCTCATAGCTTTTGCACCCAAGCCCAGAAGGCCTGGGATGAAATAAGTCAAACCAGATCTCAATCATTAACTCCATCTGTTTACCATTTACTCAAAAGTAAAATCAGTGGAGACTATCTTGTTCAAGGGAGCCCCCTAAGAGAAAAACGGGGATTTTTAAAAATCAACCATAGCCCGCAATTCAAGTATTTCTTGGTACCTCTCAACCATACCAAAGCAATTTTACAGTAGAATTTGAACATTCCTCACGTTCTCAGTCTCACCACCATTCCCAAGTACAACTACCCAGCAGCAGTAGCAGTGCTTTCCTCTGTCTGGACAAACGATTTAAAAGCACTGCATGATGATTCATTCAGACATATGCAGTTTGAGAGAGAAACCAATCCCTCCTGCCTGGGTGCCAGGACAAACCCTTACAGCAGCATCCAGGAATGAAGAATTTCACAAGCACTCCCCACACACTTCTGGAAAGCAGGGGGGAGGGAATGATCATATTTGCAATGACTTGTTAATCAGGTGAGATAGCAGAGACCGGATCTGTTTGAAGAGATTAGCGTGCCACCGAGACAGAGTGGAACAGGGAGGAGGAGGGTGGAAATAAGCAGTTTCATGCCCTGCAATGCAGTACAGAACATCTTTCTAATGTTTACTTGCAATAACTCAGATGCACCCCTGCCAGGAACAGCCTCTGTTGGCAGACACTGACCATAACAGCCACACTCCTGTACGTTTAAGAACTGATCAGATCCTCCAGAGCAGTGACTGCAAGAACAACACAGACATCAGCTTGATTTGATCCGATCTGGTCCGCTTCCTCTTTTCATTACCGAGATAAAAAGCTGGGAATGTAAGAAGGACCAACTTCTCAGAGTGCTGAAACTAAGAGAGGGAAAAAACAGTGCTACAGAATTGCTCCCAAACCTGCACTTTAGAACTGCAGACACCACATTTAGTACCATGTAAGTTCTGTCACATAAGTTTGCCTGTGTAGAAAAATTGCAACAACTCTGTGAGACTGAACCCAATTCAGCAAATATGGAATGAACTGGTTATTATGGACCAAGTTAAAGTACCTGTGATTATAACCAAGCACTGGAAGCAATATCTCAAAGCTTAGAGAGCCAACACTAAACAGCATTTTCTAAGTGACAGAATTTAAACGTTTAGACTGAATATTTGTGTATTCGTAACAGCACAAACAACTTTGCCTCCACCCTGACAGAATTTACTGCATTCAAGAGACTGCAGTCTGACTCCTCGTGCTGCTGTGCAAGGTGGAAACTGCTACCACAGTAACGAGCACAGCAATGGCAGATTTTCACGTCTGGCTGGGGAAGGAGCAACAACTGACACCTAAGGGAAAGAAAATACGTCAGAAATTAAATTAACTTCGGTGAAACCAGACTGACCTTGGGCTAAAAGCCAGGACTGAAAAGGCTCTTCTATAAAACAACTTTGATGACTTATCAATAGAAGCTGCTGCATTAGACTATGATTCCATAAAACCCCAGTGTAATTTCCCCAACATTTAAAACCACACTAAGCAATATATATTGTACAAGTTTAAGCCAGAAAGAAAACAGAAAATGTGACAGGTTTCTTAAGTCTATTCTGACTGATTATAATTGATTATTTCTTACCTAAAAAACACCAAAATATCCTCAAGAGCACTACAGTGATGCTATCTAAGGAAGAAAACTCTAGCTATTCTACTCCAAATATGGCCACTATAAACATTTTATTATACTAGATTCAGAAAGACACAAAGCTGAAATACTCCAATGCATGTGCAAGTGTCTGTTGTACTTCACACACTGACAGGGTTTGTGTCAAATAACCAATTAACTTTGAGAAACAGTAAAAAAATTAGATTTTTCCAGTGCTCTGGGAAAAAGAAGAAGATGTCACAGGGGAGAAGGAGAAAAAAAGCATCACCCACTATATTTAGAGTAGCTGATGAACCAAAAGTTCTACAAGTTGCAGAAAGATTCTTCAAAACACAAAACAAAAAGGAAGAAATCCAGTGTTGGCGTCTCAAAGAGGCTCCCACCTCAAAGTACTCAGGAGACCAAGTCTGATGAGCCAGGATCAGCTGCTTGTGGAAAGAAACTACAAGAGCACAAGTAGTAAGAGCAAGCCAGCAATGCTTAACTTCCTACAGCTGATCTGACGTAAAAGTGCTTTTTTGACAGGCTCCAAGCCTGGGCTGCTGCAGAGAGTGGAGCAGCTTCTGTCTACTAAGCTAAACATGAATAAGTAAAAGGTCCATTTTGCAGGCCTGGGGAATTCTGTCTGAGGAGCAGCAATAATACCCAACTCTTGCATGGCACTTGGTATAAGCAGACATTCAGACATTTCAGAGAAGTCAGCAACATAATTTCCCTGTTACAGACATGGCAACTGATTAAGAAACACAGAGATGAAAAATCAAAGAGCAGATGGACAAATGTACAACCCAAGTATCTGCTGCACATTTTCAACACACCATCCCCTTGTCTGTAAAACACAATGTTTATCAAACCTAACAAATGGAAAACTTCCATACTCTAACTACACTAAACCCAGAGAAAATCACAGTACACCAGCTTAAAAACAAATACCTAAAAGCTTCAAGCTATATTTGGTACCCTGTCTGGCACAACAGCCTGTTCCCCCTGCAACAAAAGGCAGATGCAGGAAAATCCTGAATAGGCCACACAACAACCTTCCAAACCTATTGTTTCTTCTACCACCGATCAATTAATGCTTCTCTGCGTCCTATAAAAAGGCTTTCAGTCATGCATATTTTCTTCTTCATCTCAGCTGTAGGTAGATACGCAAAAGTCCAATCTTCTTATGACCCCAGAAAGCCCTTACAGTAGGTATGTTGAACAAAAATGGATTTTTCAAAGTTTTAAAGGCAGTAACGTTGAGTTACTTGCACAGTGAGAAAGGACAAGAAAGGGCACACAATGCTTCTCTGCACTGTTCATTATTTAAACTGGACCTGAAGAGTAGGCATTTGAAGTAATTTCTACCAACACACACTATCACACATTTGTCTACATTTCCTTTTATCTGCCATAAGTTCCTCATAGTGGTCTCAAGTCCCCACTGTTCAAAGTAACTGACTCTGCTGGCAGTTTTACCATCTTACCACTTTCCCTCTTTTCCAAACACTTAATTTTTGTTTTAAGCACCCAAGTCAGCAGTGCACTAACTTGCACAATGTGGCAAACTGACCCTCATTAGATGGAGCATTTGGTTTAGTATTTTAAATTCCATACATGAAGACCCATAGCCTCTCCCCTTACTGAATTTCGTGTCACGGCAGCACCGTAGAAACATTATGGATTTAGATGACAAAATCACATACATTCTTTCAAGCAATTTTAAGCTTTTTCTACTTTTAAGTTTTCTCAAGGAGTAGGAAAACTTTTTATGACACAATATAAGTGAAATAGCAATAAAGCACACAAGAGCTGGTGTTCCTTTGTCACCATCACCTTAGCTCTCCATGCTGTAACTACTGTCCCTAAGACAATGTGACCAAATTGTAGAAGCAGAACAGCCCTTCTTTGCATCTGGACTTTAATTCAAGCCCCTCCACTCACTGTTCATATATTCTGGGTTATAATAATGTTGGAACACAGATGGCACCTGATACTCCCTAGCAGTTGCTCATCAGGTACCAAATACTCAGAGCATCCACAGCTCAAGGTTCAACACAAAGGCAGTTCAACACCACAGAAGTCTGGCTGTTGTCTGCAGCTGGGACCAAACAGCAAAAGGAAGTTACTCTGTACACTCTATACACTGTATAATGACTCTGGGAAAACCATAAACAGCATTCTTTAAGTTCAGGAACAGAATTCTGCAGCCAAGGTGTGTTGTAAGAAATCCTTATAGTAATTTTCACTGTTTTGCAGGAGAAGTCAGTATTGCTGTTTGTAGAAAGGACTTGTGACCCAGGGTAGTGGACAAGGCCTATTCATAAGCTCATTCAAGGATAGTCTGAACAGTCCACATAAAGTGTTTAAAAACACCTATCCTCTCCTGGATCAAACTTACTGATCTGAGAAAGACCAGAGCCACAAATATCATAAATGGTTTACCTTCTGCACCCTGCCAGGCACATATGAAAGCAACGCTTAGCAACTTTGTGGTTGTTTTATGGCATGATTCTTGGGGTTGTCAAGTGCAGGGCCAGGAGCTGGACTTGATGATCCTTGTGGATACTTTCCAACTCAGGAAATTCTATGATTCTATAAACTACAAGGACACACACGCTTACCAAAACCTGCTGTGAAACAGCAGCTGCGCCAGGGGCAGGCTCCAAGCACTGTGCCTTTCCTGAGTCACCACCACCACACACCTGACAGCAGGTGACATTTCCTTCATAGAAACTTTCCAGTATCTGAAGTGGCCCTACAGCAAAACCAGGGAGGGACTCTTTGTCAGGAACTGCAGTGATAAGACAAGTAGTAATAGATAAACATCGAGAGAGGGGAAATTTAGATTTAGGAAGAAATTCTTTACTGTGACGGTAGTGAGGCACTGGCACAGGGTGCTCAGGGAGGTTGTGGCTATCCCATCCCTGGCAGTGTCTAAGGCCAAGAGGGAAAATGCCTTGAGCAATCTGATCTAGCAGAAGGTGTCCCTGCCCATGGGGAGTGGAACTAGATAAACTTTAAAGTCCCTTCCAACCCCTTAACATTCTGTGAATTCCTAGGAACCAACCAGTAAACCCACAGCAGCGAAGAACGGGCCCCACGCACAAAACATGAAACACCTAACCNTTGATGATCCTTGTGGATACTTTCCAACTCAGGAAATTCTATGATTCTATAAACTACAAGGACACACACGCTTACCAAAACCTGCTGTGAAACAGCAGCTGCGCCAGGGGCAGGCTCCAAGCACTGTGCCTTTCCTGAGTCACCACCACCACACACCTGACAGCAGGTGACATTTCCTTCATAGAAACTTTCCAGTATCTGAAGTGGCCCTACAGCAAAACCAGGGAGGGACTCTTTGTCAGGAACTGCAGTGATAAGACAAGTAGTAATAGATAAACATCGAGAGAGGGGAAATTTAGATTTAGGAAGAAATTCTTTACTGTGACGGTAGTGAGGCACTGGCACAGGGTGCTCAGGGAGGTTGTGGCTATCCCATCCCTGGCAGTGTCTAAGGCCAAGAGGGAAAATGCCTTGAGCAATCTGATCTAGCAGAAGGTGTCCCTGCCCATGGGGAGTGGAACTAGATAAACTTTAAAGTCCCTTCCAACCCCTTAACATTCTGTGAATTCCTAGGAACCAACCAGTAAACCCACAGCAGCGAAGAACGGGCCCCACGCACAAAACATGAAACACCTAACCCTACAGCTACACAAGCCCTTTCTCCTGAAACCTTCCCAGACAACGAACTTCTGCTTCCTGAAGCACCAGCATGGCACTTCGTTTATACACTAAACTCCCCTTCTACAGCCGGGATTGGCGCTGCCGACCAGCACAAACCCGCTGGGAAGGAGACTCCTCCTCGCGCACCCACAGCCGGCCCCGCTGCGTTAGCGCGCGTTATTGACAGGAGCAGCTTCCGGGGAGCCCCAAGAGGGCCCACGAGGAGGCCTGCGAACGCTCCCAGCCAGCCTCCAGCCGCAGCGGCCTGCAAGGGCCAGAGAGGAATCCATGGACGGGAGGCGGCTGCCGGGAGCTCGGGATCCGGGGGGAGCGGGCAGCGAGCACCGGAGGCGGGGAAGAAGCGAGGGAAAGAGGCGGAGTGACGCTGAACCCCAGCCCGCCCGCGCGGATCCCGCACCTCACCTGCGCTCCGCGCCACCCGCCGCGCCCGC
>VZTN01021118.1:148392-166328 GCA_013400515.1 Erpornis zantholeuca
CGCCCGCCGTGCCCGCGCCGCGTATCCCCATTGGCTACCCTCTCGCCCTCCTCCGCGCGCCCATTGGCCGAGCCCCCGCCCTTCCCCGCGATGCGCGCTTCTACTGGCCCAGGCGCCGCTCTCCGCCACGCGCCGGTTCCCGCCCCCTCGCGAGAACAACTTCATTGAGGTGCTCGGAGGCGGGCGCGGACCGAATGTTGGGGGGGCGAGGGGCGGCTGCCTCCAGAGACCGCGGGTTCGAGGCTGCCTCCCGCCTGCGTGCGCCGCGCCGCGGTGAAATCACCGAAAGAACAGATAATCAGACAGAAATAAAAGTGCACGGAGTTGTTCCTCTCTATTCTCCCCCTCCCTTCTTAGTCACCGCTAACTCTTGCTTGCAAACCCCGTCTGCGAGCTGATTCCTTGGGAGGTGAAATGAGGATAACGAATTCATCCCGATTTTGCCTCCAATAGCCAAATACACCAACAAACTCACAGCCAGCAGGTACTCTCACCATTACCTGTGCAATGATGTCCTGAGGGTTCTGTGTTGGGTCCCCTCTTGGGCACACACACATAATACCCTTAAAGCAGATACTGCCAATGTCACAGAATTTGTCGGGCAAAATCTGGGAACTGGGAATTTCATGGACCCACAAAGGTACATCCAACAGACTGCTTGTGTAAGAGATGATGTCTGGACCTTGTCATTGTTCCAAAACATCATCCATCGAACCTTCAAAGCTGAACAGATTTGCCCATTAATACAGCCTCTGTTTCCAAAAGTTCCCATGTAAAAAGCAGTTCCCAAGCCAGAGGCAGCGCTGGCACCAGCTGCAGTCGCTCCCCACTATTGCGAAGTGCACGCAGGGAGACAAGGTACATTCTTGCCTGTGACTTCAGTTTGAGGGGAGCACTTGTCCCCAGCAGGATGCCCTGGTGGAATGGATGCCCTGGCAGGAAAGATGCCTCGGTGGGACGGTTGTCCTGGTGTCATGGGTGTCCTGATAAGAGGGGTAGCCCTGGCAGGGTGGCCGTGCCACCTCAGCTCTCCCTGAGCCCTTCCAGACTCCCGGGGCACCTTTCCAGAGCGGGGAGGAGAGTCCTGGTCCGCCCGGAGACCGACGCTGGTACCCTCCGGAGCGGGATGCGGAAACAATCACCCTGAGGGGCTGGGACCGGGAAAGAGCAGACACAGGCAGGGACCGAGGGAAGCTGGGACAGGCAGGAAGCCGGGGCCGGGCGGGCGGCGGAGTTGCGGGCAGGCAGGTGGCAGTAGATCCCTGTGGAAGGGCTCGGCGGCACCGGGAGCAGAGCCTCCCGGGACAGCCGTTCCTGTGGCTTGCACCCGGGACCTCTTCACGAGGGGAATTGGATGCTGTCCCCTCTGTGGGTGCCTGTCCCTCTACACTGGGCGCACAGAGCCCCTGTTCGCTTGCACAAGATGCACAGAATGGTGTCCCCTCTACATCAGATGCCTGAACCCTCCATACTGGGTGCCCATCCCCTGAGTATAGAGTGCTTCTCGTCTCTGTGCCGGGGGGTTTAGACTGGATATCAGTAAAAATACTTCACTGAATGTGTTGTCAAGCACTGGATCAGGCTGCCCAGGAATGCAGTGGAGTCACCACCCCTGGAGCGATTGAAAAGACATGTAGATGTGTCACTTGGTTTAGGGGTGGGCTTGGCAATGCTGGGGTAGCAGCTGAACTTGATGACGTTAGAGGGATTTTCCAACAATTCTATGACTCTGTCATTTCCCCTCCGCACTGGGTACATTTTCTCTCTGCTCTGAGGGCAGGGTGTTATTTCCCCTGTGCACACGCGCCTGTCACCTCTGCACAAGGTGTGTTTACTCTCTGCACTGGGCGCGTGTCTCTGCACACAGCGCTTGTCCCCTCGGCACAGGACGATGTCCCCTCAGCACAGAGGTTCCTGTCACGTGTGCGCAGGGTGCTCGTCTCCTCTGCACACTGCTCTGTACAGAGCGCACATCCTGTCTGCACAGGACACGTGTCCCTGCGGCACATGGTGTATGCCAGCGCCACGCAGGGTCACGGACATCATCATCCCTCTGGGATTCACAGAGAGACAGAAAAAGCGGAACTGAATGCAGCTCCATGGGCAGCTGCAGGCTGCTCGTCTGGGAGTGCACCCAGGACACCCCTGCCCTGAGTCCTCTGGGTTCCCAGAGGGATGCATGGTCACCTCAAACCATCTCTGCAAACTGAGCTTGGCTTTTCTTCGCGGGGCTGGATAGAACACATTACCATCTACTTGCGTCACGCAGTGGCTCCCCTCACCCTCCCACTATAAAAAGCCCCTACCCACCGCACTGAGAGCAGCTACCGGCAAGGGCAGCCACCGGGTACATCCCAGGTCAGCTCCTCACATGGGTACCTGCACCCATTCCGCTGGTCCTGTGGCTTTCCTCACCCCAAATTCCTCCTGGGGAGGCTGGAAAGGGCACCAAGGTTGGGGTCCCCACCTCTGGCAGACGGGCGTGCAGGCAGAACGAGGAGCAGGCAGGGCAGGCTGGCACGGGCGGGGTGCAGAGGTGTGTGCCCACGTCCCACCCTGGCACGCTGCAGGGAACGGGGAGCGGTTGGTGCCTGGGGCGCTTCCTGTGAGGGGAAACCCCATCCGCGCCCGGTTTTGTTTCTGGTGCAGGATGAGGGCGCCTGGCCCCGGGGGGCTCAGTCTGCAGCCCATCCGCTGCAGTGGCCGGGGTCGCAGCCCTGTTTCACATGGCTCCAGCGGCAGAGCCATGCCAATCTTCTGCTCCAGCAAAGCGTCTTCCCATGGGAGTTTCTGTTTCTTAAATGCATTTAGGGCAGGGCAGACCCTTAAAACCCATTTCCAGCACTACACCTCTGTTGCAACAAGCAGCGCTGAGAGGCTGCTTAGACAAAAACACACTAATGCAAATAAGGCAACACATTTAAAAGGCAAATGGGCGATGAGCTGAGTGTTGCTTTTCTCAGTGGCAAAGTTGGGTGCTGAGGAGTCTGGGCACCCCCTGCAGAGCCACGTGCTGAAGCTGGGCAGATTTTGGGGAAGGGGTGACCCTGGATCATCCTAGTTGCCTGAAACATCCCTGGGAACTGGTATTGCCATGCTCCCCCTGTGCAGATACCCCACCTTGTGCCACCCAGCCTAGCAGAAAGGATTATCCAAGCGACCAATTTTGCTGGTTTTTAAATTTGTCTTTTCCCTTGTCCCTGGTGCCTTTTCACCAAGGGCTGCAGGAGACTTTCCTGCCAGATAGGGCTGTCCCATTGCCTGAAGAAGCACAAAAGGGCCAGGGCTGCAGGGCTGGGAACCTACATCTGGGACGGGGCACATCCAGGAGGCATGTATGGGCAAGCAGGTGCCTAAAAAGTGACTCTCACTTGGCAGAGACTTTCAGAAGAAAATACACCCCTTGCATCTTCCCACTGCCCTCCCTCCCCCATCCTGGCAGCCACCTCTCATCCAGGCAGCCGAGCACTGCATTCATGGCTATGGTTATCTGCCCTCCTGCATCTGGAGGTCATTGCAGCTTTAAGCAATGTGCTTCTCAAAAGTTAGCTGGAAAAAAAATGTTTGGAGGTTATGCCCACAGCAGGAGCCAGGCACTGTGGCTGCAGGTATTTGGCATGGGGAGGCTGTAGGGAAAATGTCCCTTTGGGGATGAATCTGCTCTGCAAAGGATTGGGGTTTCCAAAGCATGAGCTCCTGAAGAAGGGAGGTTTGTCCCCACTAGAATTCGTCCAAGTGTTCTCCAGCAGCAGCCCAGGGTGTGCATGTTCCCAGCACACATCACACTCCCACCCACCATGCTTGCTCCCACAAGCCCTTTCACCCAAAGGAAGCCCCAAGTGTGGTGCAGAGGCACCTGCCATGAAGCCAAAAGAAGACTGGAGGGGACTGGAGCCCCTCCTTCCATTGCTTGCCCACATCTCTGGTTATGTCACCTGTCCTCCCTGGGATACCAGCACCTGAGAGATGCCCAAAGCAACCCCACATGCAGGATGAGGTCCATCCCACGCCCTGTGAAACTCCTTTTCTCCCTCAAGGAAGGGCAGAGCTCACATAGGGAAGAACATGGGGATGTTTGTGAGAAGCCCTCTCCCATCCCACAACAACCATTCCCACACAGGTGTCCCAAGTGGCAAAAATGCTCAGCCTCCAACCCAGCCCCACAGCAGCACTCATACCTCCAGACAAACTCATTTATTTCCATCCAGTTTCACCACTGGTACAGAAAATACAAAACATGAAAAACCAAAAAAAATAGGCTTTTTTGTGCCTCCCACCCCCTGTCCCCAAAGCATGCCGGCTATTTACAGGCAGAGGCAAGTGGCTCAATGGCAGCAGCTGCACTTGCTGCTGGTCGGCTCCTTGCACACGCAGCCCTTGGCACAGTTGTTGCAGCTCGCGGGGCAGCAGGAGCAGCAGCCTGGGGGTGACACAAGAGTCAGGAGGTAGGTGGAAGGGACTGGGGTTCCACGGGGCAGGGGGACCCAATGGAGAGTGGGGAACACCACCTCTGCATGAGCAGGGCTGATGATCCCAATGGGTTGGAGTTCTCCCTGTAGGTCAGGGACACACCCCCAGAGGGGAGATGGGGTGGGGGGGTTGTCTCAATGGGCCGGGGGAAGAGGGAAGGATCCCATGAGGGTCCTACAGGGCAAGAGAGGGAGAGGTGAGGTCTCCATACGGGGTCCAACAGGGCAAGAGGGGCTGTCTACAGGGCAAGAGTTGGGAGGTCCCCACGGGGGTCCGACAGAGCAAGAAAGAGCTCCCTTGTGAGGAAAGAAGGTGTCCATGGGGTCCCACAGGGCAAGGAGGGGGCTCCCCTACGGAGCAGCAAGGTGCCCCGGAGTCCCACAGTACAAGTTTCCCTATTGAGCAGAAAGGTGCCCATGGATGTCCCATTGGGCAGTGGCAGCTCCCTCCAAGGACAAGGCCGAGTCCCCGCTCCCTGAGCCCCCCCACTCACTCTTGCGGCAGCTCCGGCAGCGACAGTTCTTGCACTTGCAGGACCCGGCGCAGGAGCAGGAGTCACCTGGAGAGCGAGGGAAGGAGAGCGTAGTCAGCCAGGAGTCAGGCAGCCGGGAGTTACGCGGCAGTCAGCCGGGACAGGACGGGACACTCACCGGCGGCACACGTGCAGTCCTGGGGGTCCATGGCTCGGCTCGGCTCGGCTCGCTTGGCTTAGCTCAGTCTAGTTTGGCTCGGTTCGGCTTGGTCCGGCGGGCCTGGCAGCGGTGCAGACAAGCGCCGGCCGCCCGCTATTTATGGGGTGAGACGCGGGGCGGTGCTGGCGTTGCGCACGGTGCGGCGGGGCTGCTGGCAGCGGGGCCGTGCTCACCGGGGGCGGTGCCGTGTCGTGCTCATCCCGCGGCCCTGCTCACCCTCGGGCCGTGCTCACCGTGGCGGTGCCGTGCCGTGCTCAGCCGGGGCCGTGCTCACCCTCGGGCCGTGCTCACCGGGGGCGGTGCCGTGTCGTGCTCATCCCGCGGCCCTGCTCACCCTCGGGCCGTGCTCACCGGGGCCGTGCCCTACCCTGGGGCCATGCTCAGGGGGGGCACGTTCAGGGGGGCCGTGCCCACCGTGGGGCCGTGCCGTGCCGTACCGTGCTTACCCGGGTCACGGACCTGCCCGCCCATGCCCGCTCCCAGCCTGCTGCGGGGAGGCCGGGTTGTCCCACCTGCACCTCCCTCCCCGGCAGGGTGCTGCACCCCGTGGGACCGGGACGCTGAAATGCGCGGGGTGTGAGGGTGACAGCGCTGGCATGGCACTGCTACCAGGTCCTGCACACTTGGGACAGCCCCGTGAGGCTGCCCCATGTGTCCAGCGCTGTGGTGCAGCGGCGCCCGCCGCCTCAGGGTGCATGGGGCTGTCCCTGAGCATGATACTCACTGTTTCAGCACCCCGCTGGAGAGTGGGATGGCCCTGGGCAGCCACCTTGGGGCTGGAGTGCTCCGATGGCCTCCCAGGAGGGGTGGATCATAGAACACACAATACCATGAGTTGGAAGAGACGCATAAGGATCATGGAGTCCAACTCCTGAACCCGCATAGGACAACCCCAAAAAGCACACCATGTGCCCGAGAGTGTTGTCCAAACACTTCATAAGCTCTGTCAGGCTTGGTGCAGTGACAGCTTCCCTGGGGAGTCTGTTCCATTGCCCGACTACCTTCTGGGTAAAGAACGTTTTTCTAATATCCGACCTAAACCTCCCTTAACAGAGTCCCATGCAGTTCCCTCGGGTGAGCATGGGGATGCAGTGTGGTAGCTTGGCATTGCCAGCTGGGAGCTGCTGGCAATTACTTTCTCATCCCTGTGAGTACTCCACTTTGTCACAGGGTTTATGTGCCAACTGGCTTCCATCAGCTTGCCCGTGCCCGTGGCCAGTTCAACATCCAGCATGGAAAACAGTGGCTGCTCCAGGGCCAGGCTGTCCCCGTGCCCGCACCCCCTGCTCTTTGTGGCGTCGCAGATGGGGCAAGCCTGGGCTCAGAGCCGGTGCTGTAGACGGGACCCATCGCCATGGAGCCCGGGCCAGCGGGCTCTACGACCAGGAAAGGTTCAGTGACCCAGGGAGGCTGTGCCAGGGAACGGCTCGTGCTTGTTTGCAAAAGCACGGGAGTTGTTTTTCCTGGCAGTGTTTGCCGGTAGTAGCGAGGCGAAGCCAGCAGGCATTGCACACGCCACTGGCTGAGCGGGAAGGAGGAGAGGCGGAATAACCGAGCACGTGTGGTGTCACTGCACATAAACACGGGTTGTGAAATCGCTTCCCTCCCGGACACCTCCAGCGCCGTGCTTCGGGAATGTGCTGCCCCCGAGGCCCCCCACCCCGTCCAGCAGGGCGGGATCTGCTGCACCCGTGGTCGAGGAAAGGAGAGCCCCGACCACCCAAAATGGGATCGTGCACCCCTACACGGGGCCATACCAAAAGTGGGGGATGACTATGCACAGCCAAAGCTGCAGGGAAAGCAGGGGAATTCCCAAATTCCTGCATGTCATACATGATGGGGCTGTGCTGAATCCCGGGACACATTGTCCCGGGCCCACGTCAGTGTGAGCGGGAAGAGGCAGCACAGCATCCCCACAGAACTTTATGTGAAGCTGGGATGGGGAAAGAGCCTGGAAAATGCCTGATTTCCCAATCTAAAATTGGGATTTAGCATTTCCACTAAATAATGAGGTCATCCCACAAGCAGAACAAGGAGGAATGAATGAATATCCCCTGAGCCATGGGCTTGCTGAAAGGACGTGCCAGACAGAGGGGAGAGGAGAGCTCGGAGGGGTCTCCTGTATTACTGATGGTATTCCAATTTCCCAGGGCAAGGAGTAGTTAAATTCAAGTCTGTTCCTATGTAAGAGGAGTGCCAGTTCCAACTCTGATTTTATAGCAGCCATAAAGTGAGCAGCAGAGCCGCAGCTCCCCAGCACGGGTCTCAGGGCTCAGACCTTGGATGCTGGAATCCCCATCTGCCCACCCCCCAACTCCCCTGAAGGCGGGGACAGCATCTGACAGCTGCTCTCCATCACACTGCCATGGAGCACAGGGATGGGCACAGCTCAGAGCCATGGGGCAGGACCAGTGCAAATGCACAGGGGCCAGCAAAGCTAGAGGGATCCTGTGAGCTTTGCTGGTTAAACCACATGTTTGGTGATAAATCCCACTAGCAACCTCTCCTTCATTCTTGTTGTTGACCCACCAGTGATGTTTTTGTATGGTTGGCACTTACATCTCTCTGGGTTGGAAGGAATAAACATAACCCTGCTCTTTGCAGAGTAGAGTTTAGTGTGACTGCTCCATGCCTGCCGTGTGACTGCCCTGCCCTACATTCAGCTGATGTAGGGGTGGGGCACCTGTCAGAAATGTGGGGTGATGGTGACATCTCAGGGGTCACCCTGAAGGAGGAGCCCTCCTGGAGCAAGTGGGTATCCTCTAGGGATTGGCACCATGAGCAGCCCGTGGGCAGAGGTGCTGTGTTGTAGGCTGTGCCAAATCCCCGGCTGAGTACTGGTAGTGGTGACTGGGTGGGTCAGGAAAGGTTTTTTACCTAGAAAGAGGCCATGAACGGCTGCATTTGAGGAGTGCGGGGACAGGCAGAACCTGTCATGTTCCTGGGAAGCAGCAGGGTGGCACATGGGACCTGGGGTGCAGTGTTCTGGCAGCAACATGGCTGTGCTTGGGCAGGGTGAGCATCACACCCTGACATGGGCATCACAGACACCACATCCCATTGTGGGCTTTGCACCCTGGCATAGACATCACATCCCATCATGGGCATTCTGCCCCACCACAGGCATTGCACCCCATCACATCCCATCATAGGGATCCTGGTATGGGCATTGCAAACCATAGTGAGCATCACTCTCCAGTTTGGGCATCACGTCCCATCACAGGCACTGAACCCTGTTGCAAGCAGGGCACTCTATTGTGGGCATCATGCCTCATTGTGGGCACTGCACCCCATGGTGGGGAACCAGGTCACCTGAGGCTCCCCAGGAGCACCCAGCCAGGCTGGCAGAGGTGGCAGGGGAATAAGCAGTGTGGTTCTTCCATCCAGTTCAACTAAACTGCCAGGAGGAAAATTAAACCTGTTTCTCTGCCACCCCACCTGCTGTGGAAACATTCCCCCTGGAAATGGGCAGGGCTGGGGCAGTTATTACAGTGAAAGCTTGTAGTAACGAGCTGCTCATTAGCCCTGAGGATCTCTGTTGGAGGAGACAGCATGGGATTTGCCCCCGGGTAACAAGAGGGTAGGGGGGATGGAAAATCCCTTGTTGTGTAAAGAAAGTGTTAAAACAAGAGTCAGAACTACTGGTAGGGAGAGCAGAGCCAAGATTGGAAGACAGGAGCAAAATAAGACACAGGCTCTTTGCCATGACCCCACACATGCACTGTCCTCCCGCTCCCCAGAGGAACCACTGCATCCAACAGAAGTGCCAAGTTCCTTATGGACCTTTATATACATATCACTTTATTTAGGTAGCTTATTACATGTCAAAGTGACAAACACTAAAGAAATCTGAACACATATATAAAAAAAGACAACCAACATACACAATAAGGTTATTCTTCTTTGGCCCCCCTGGATGTGCATCATCCCCAGATGTGCAGCCAGGGGTCCCCTATTTGCAGCAGCTGCACTTGGCGGAGGGGGGCCCTTTGCAGACGCAGCCCTGTGCACACTTGGCACATCCGGCTGGGCAGCAGGAGCAGCAGCCTGTGGGAAAGACAAAAAAATATTAAGGACATTCTAGGGAGGTCTCAGGCTGGGACTTGGAGGCTCTCACTATTTTGGAGACCTCCCATGTATCCATGTCGCTCCCTTTTAGCAGCATCCCCATCCTTGGCAGTGTGTCCCAGGGTGTTTGTGCAGCTGGGGCTGGCACTGGAGAGGCAGAGGGAGCGTGTGGAACTCCCAGGGGTTCACCCGGATTCCTCTAATCCCTCTCTTTCCAAACCCTCCTGGCACACGGCTCTGCTGGGGGTGACAGCATCGGGGGCACCCAGAAGAAAACTCAATGCTGGTTTCCTCCCCAGCATCCCCCTGTGCTAAGGCTGAGGTGCTATTGAGGGGAATGCTCAGGTTTAGGTGGTACTGGGAGACTTGTATTGCCTGGAGAGGGGTGGGATTCACACTGTGCTCCTTTGGGGGGAAAAAAACTTATGTGAGGAATAAAACTCGCCTCTGGCAATGCTGAGACTGATTTGACTCACTGCATACACGGACGTGTAGTGAAACCCTCCCGAGTGTTTCTGCCCTCCTCCCAGGGGCTCAGGGCTCCCTCTTACCTTTTTTGCACGATGTGCATTTGCAGTTTTTACATTTGCAGTTGTCCCCGCAGGTGCAGGTGCCACCTAAAACAGAGAAAAGGAGAAAAAGAGGTTGAGAAGAGATGGTGGGAGGGGATACCCACAACAAAGATCCGCGGGGGAGAGCACTGCCTCCCCTCTGAGCATCCACTGATGCTTCAGCCTCGGCATTCCCAGCCGCTTCTCAGTGACATGCTCCCTGTGTGACACCGCAGTGCTGACAGAGGACTTCAGTTGCTGGCCCAGCCCGTACGAGAGAGAACATCGGGAATGGCGGAGGAGGCCGGCGGGCGGGAGAGTCAGTATTCCCACTGGCATGCTGGGGCTCCCGCTGCCCCCCGGGATGGAAGGAAGCGTTGCCTTACCTGTGGCACAAGGGCAATCCTGAGAGTCCATGTCTGGTTGGGCTGGGTGCCTGCTGTCGGACGCGTTGGGCGACGGGAAGAAGCTTTGGCAGGACTCGCAGCCGCCTCCTATTTATCCTTGGCCAGGCGAGAGCGAGTGCAAAACCTCCGCCCCTGCAGCCTGCGCACGGCTCAGCCCGGCTCCTGCCCCGGGCGCTGCTGATTCACTCCCCGAGCGGCCCAGCGTGACCTGGGGCTCCCGCATCCCCCCGCGCTCCCTCCCCGGGGTGCTGTGGCAGCAGGGAGGGCTGTCGGAGTGACCACCCCTATCTACTAAGGTGTTGGGAGGAGTGCAGAGAACGGCCAGATCTCATCACACAGATGACACCTGTCTCAGAGGTGTTGCTGCACTCGACCGGGCTGGGGGCTGAGGGGGTGCACCCAGGGATCCCCACAGTCCAGCCCTTGATTGATTGATTGATTGATTGATGCCAAAATCAATCTGCCAATCTGACCGGGGATAGTACATCAATCCAGGGACCACTGCTGAGAAATCTCAGCCCCCCCCATCAGAGCTGGCACAGTGGGGTGATGGGGCCCTAGCACCATGAGCTGACAGGGATGCAGTTCCTGCTTGAGACCCTGTCCTATGGTTCCTCTAATCTCCCTGCAAGCAGGAGCAGCAACAAGCTGGACTGGCCTGGCCAGAGCCTACCATGCCCTCCCAGTGCCCCAGGACAGCAGCACCCACGTCCCCTCGGCGCCGTGCATGGCACCTTGGGGCCCCGTCTCCTTCCTGGCTGCTGTGCTCCATCCCACTCCTCTGAATTAATTTCCGTGTGCCATTAGCTGGGTGTGCAGGGGAGGAGGGTGGCGGGCGAGCTGCCATCACCCTGGTCAACTCCTCCGGCGGGTTTTGCCACCCACTCAAAAGCCCAGTGAGGGTTTGGAGTGGAAGGCACAAAAAAAAAAAAAAAAGATGCTTGTTGAGATTTTTGGTGTGGGGACAGTCTACTTTATGTGCAGGAGGCACTGTCAGCCGTGGAACATCCTTCCTTCTTATCCCTGTGTTTCTGTGTGCTCTTTGGTGACAGTGATACCCCATGCTGGCTGCCCCCTGCTCTGAGACTCTTTTGCCTTGAGGTTTTATCCCAGTGGGGCTTTTGCCTGAGGTACCTGGCTGAGGTAGTTTGTTGATGCTAATCCAGCTGAAACAGCGGCCCAGGGAGTATTTTTACCACTCAGCTGTCTGGGCTTGTCAGGAGCTTGTTGGGTGACCTGATGGGGAGCATTGCCAGCACCCCAACTCAGCGTCTCCTCCAGCCTCTCCAGGCCAGTGTGGAAAATCAGTATGGAAAAGCCTAAGGAAGGCAGTGCCAATGGGCCCCTTCCTCAACTCCTCCACCCTGGAGCAGCTTGTCGGTGCCCCGACCTGGCAGGTCTGTGGTCGTGTGAATGTCACACTGCTGCTGATGCACTGGGGCGTGATGGCAGGGGATGGTGCCAGGTACCAGGTGCGTGCCAAGAGTGTTATTGCTCCTGTGGGAGCAGGGAAACACAAACACAAGAAACACACGTGCAGGGTCACCTGTGTTGGTGTCATGGCAAAGGGGCAACATCTCCTTGGGATCTTGCATTTGCTCTGCTCCTTAGGTGAAATAATGCGCCAGACACTCCTGTGGTACAGTAATATGCCCAGGGAAATGCTTCCTGCCATGTCATGATGGATACATGGGGAACAATATCCTCCCTTTCTGCACAAAGGAAAAAAAATCTTCCAGGTGATGTAGGACTGGGAGTGAGGGCTTTGGTAGATCTTGCATTGCTCCTAGTCTATTCTGTAATTGATTTGGGATACATTCTATAATTAATTTGGGATAGTGGGTTGTCAGGTAGACACACAAATCAGGCTACCTCCTGAAGTAACCTGTGATTGAGGTGATAAGCTGGGGACACCTTCCATCCTATTTAAATACCCCCTCCCAGTGACAAGGTCTTGCCAGCCTCAGTTTGCCTTCTGGCCCCTGCCCTCCATTTGCATGGGGTCTCTCCATCTTTTAAATGGGCCTGATGCTGCTCCTGAGAGCTGAGCAAAACAGGCAGGATCCCTGCACAGCGTTTATTCACCAGCCCTTGCTTTGCCAGGCTGTACCCCTTGGTCCCCTTTGTGGGATTCCTGGCTCTGTCCCCAGGCATGTCCATGGTAATTACCCTGAGATTGCTGGGCGGATTAACATGGGTGAGTCAGTGAGATGCTCCAGTGCTCCAGGCAGAGCCGGAGATGATGTTCACCAGGGGGATGGTGATGGCTGAGCATCACTAGGGGCATGTCATGGCTCCCTGGAAAGGAGTAAAGGAAGCTGACAGCTTTCAGGACAACGTGGTGGAGGCACCTGTTCCTGTGACACCTGGGGTGCCTACAGCTGATTGCTGAAAGCCACAGGACGGTGCCAGGGCTGGTGCCGGTGACTGGCAGTGACTCAAGGCTGGTGCCAGGTAGGCGAGGAGGGAAGCACAGCAGCCAGCTCCTGTGGAGGTGAGCTGGCACAGGTCTGCCCTGGCTCTCTGCTGAAGGACACATGGCTCCAGTCACCTGTGGGCACACAGAGGTGCGTAATGGACCTGCATCAGCTTCCAGCTGCCCAGGGTGCAGCCACCCAGCACATCACCTTCAGGAAACCCTGCACATCACTACAGGTCCCCCTGTCATGGCACATGTCCCCCCAAAGTGCTTGCTCTGGGCTCACTATCCCCTCCAGAGCAGTGATGGGTTCAGTGACCCCTCCTTCACCCAGATGCAACATCCCAGGCAGCCAGGGGCTCCGCTGGCAAAGCACCATGGCTCAGTGGGTACAGACTGGGGGCAGGGATGCAGGGAGCTATGAACCTCATGTGGGCACAGCACTGAGACCCTGGGGGACAGTCCCTGAGGGTACCCTGCCCCTCACTATCGCCTATTGCTTGCCAGGCAGAATGTTGATGCAGAGTACCCAGGGGTGTCCCTGACGCTACAGCAGCAAAGGCAGCTCAGCTCTGCCTGCTCCAGGGGCCTCTTTGTGTGGGAGTCTGGGCAGGAGAGCCATGGCTGGCCAGGGCTCAGCTGCCAGAGGTGCATGGAACCGCAGCCCACCTGGGACCAGTCTTTCAAACCCAAATAGAGAGAATAAAAAATATTTTAGCACCCAGCAAGCACCCAGCACACACAAGTGCTGAAAGCCAGCAGGAAGCCCTAGGAGTGATTGCTGCTTAGAAAGCAGGCTCAGCTTTAATCCAAATCTCAGGTTATTGTTTGCTGATGATAAACAAGTGCTTGAAACACGGGAAATAGGTGCTGACGTTTTATTTTGCCGGCCTTGCCAGCCCTTTGGCAGAGGAGGAAGAGGGTGAATCATCTCTTGTCTGCCCTGGGAAGCCATTCCCAACTGCTCCCCATGTGCATAGGCAAAGCCTTGGAAATATTTGGGAGTGAAACCGGATCAGTGGGGTGACCTCAGGCTGTGGAGACTTCTTTCTTTTTCCCAGAAAACTGGGAGCAAAGACTTGTTCTGCTCTCAGTGGCAGACATTAGCTAAACCCATTGTCTGTTTTCCCGCCTTGCATCTTCCTGGGAAGCTGCCTGCTTCCCTGCCTGCACCTTGATTGCAGCTTTAGGAAAATACATCCCAGCTAATGTTTCTCCAGATACCATCCATCAGCTAAGACGTGGCATGTCCCCATTTTCCTGGGGAAATGCCCTCCCTAGGGACTTGCTGGCCCACATCATGTCTGTAACCATAGGAAGGCACCTTCAGCGAGGGCCCGCTGGCAGTGGGAAGGGGACGGGCAGATTTCCATTAAGCAGGAATTGCACGGCGTGCAATCCTGGGACGCTTTCACAAGCCGGCAGCACGCTTTGATGTGGGCTCTTTGGGAGCCGCCTTGTGACCCAGCCGGCTGCGCTAGGGCTGGGACTCCGAAGGCTGGGATTATGAGTCGGGCTCAGCTGCCGGCTCATCCTGTGGCTTCAGGCAAGGGCTTGGCTCTTACTCCTTATTTCTTATCTGGAACGGAGCTATCAATATTACTTTCCCCTTGAAAAAGCAATGTGGAGAGGGTGGGGATTTGCTAATTACTGATTTTTAGAGAGAAGGGAAAGGAGGAAATGTTGAATTGATGCCTTGAACTGGGTCCAGGAGAGTGAACTGACCTTGCAAAGTTCCTGCCAGTTTTAGTGTGTGCATCCTGAGAGACCCCAGCACAAGGTGGGAGATCCTGCTTGGCAGTACAGGCTTTTGGGGCCAGGTGATGTGTGTTGGGGCATGTCTGGAAGATGAAAGGGCTAATTCTTCTTTTGATCATGAAATTCTCATAAATGTTAATGGGAATTACTTCGAGGTCTAACAAGGGTTGAATTGCAGCCCCCAAGGGAAGGAAGGCGGTGAGGACCAACCAAGCTTTGGCTGGGAAATAAAAATGCTTGAATTTACCTTGTTCTCTGCGAGAGCAGAAAACCAGTGGGTCAGGGGCTGCCCAGTATCCCTGCACACTCTCCTGGGATATGGGTTCCCCAGGTCTCCCCAACTTTGCCCAACACTGCTGGCAAATGCATGACAGGCTTTAAGCATCACCTTAACTCTAGGCATCATTTTAATTCACCAATCTAATGCTTTCCCAATGTACAGTTTGGATTTTCTTATTTTTCTTTGGTTTTGTTTTTTTCCTTACATCTTTCCTTGCCTTTTGTACTTTTCAGGTTCCCACAGACTTCAAACTCACCTGTTCCAACTACTCACCGCCTTCCCTGGCTGAAACGTGACCCAAAGTTTCCAAGTATCGTTACCTTGGGCATATTTAATTATTATATTCTCCTTTAGTTGCTAATTAGAAGCCAAGAGTAGAGGGGATGAGTAATTCCCTGTCAATGGAAGAGTAGATGTCAAGTAGACACTTGCCCAAGCTTGCAAAGAAAACATCAACCCCCTCAGTATAAAGGTGTGAAATAAAAGGATGTGATATTTTCCTTGATGTCTTTATAGCCTTGCTCCTGAGATCCAGAAATCCTTGTTGTCTATCCTGGGAATGATTCATGCAGCTACTGTGCCGGATCTTGCCTCCCCCTAGAGCAGCGTAGCTGTAGAGGCGGGATCTGGCACAACAGCTTTTCCATCCTTATCCAAAAGTGTCTCTCACATCAGACATGGGCATGGGATGGGGGGGAGAAATGCTGCTCCAGCTGGGGCAGCAACTCCCCCCAAAGAGTGGGATGGGGAAAGAGAAAAGCCCCTGCAGACAGGCTAATTCTTCATTTTAAGAAGTGCTTAAGATGTGCAATTGCTCATCTCTCCCCACTCCCTCCAGCTCCCGCGAAGGATGGGGATGGCTATTTTTGCCAATGTTTTCCCAAATTCAGTATCTGAGTGCTCCTCAGCATTCCTCTGCCAGGCAGATAAAGGCATAGTGCATTTTTTGTTAGATTTGAAGTCTTTTCAGAGAAACAGCTTCTGGGTATGTGACAATCCTCATACCTGTTGTGCTGTCATGTCCAGCTTCTCCATGCAACCTGCCTAGAAAGCCAGCAACCCGTGCCAAAGTATCTATATCATCTATATCTATATCTATATCTATATCTATATCTAATCTATATCTATCTATTTTTTCTCTCTCTCTAATATATTATATGATATTTTATTTTATAATATTTATGATATTAAATTGTATTGTCTTAAACAATGTGATATTAAATCATTATAGTGTATCAGTTATGTTAGTAGGAGCTAGAAGAAAGCAAACACTGGTCACAGGGCATTGTCTTGCCAAGCCTGTGCAGAGTAGCAGGAAGGAGGAGGGTGATGATCTCTTGCTGGATTTTAAGACCCCTGTTCTAGTGAAGAAGCTGAATAATCCCTCAGCTACAGTCACACTAATCCTGGCAGCAAAGCAGCCACTGTCTGTGCAGCAGTGAAACCTGGGGATTTAGTGAGGATTTTATGGGATTTCCCCCCTTGTAAAAGTGGCAAAATGGAAGGACCCTGTCCTGAGCACTGCTTAGGACTCGGGACTGGATGCTGTACCTTTGGATGTAAATAAATGTTCGTATGTTTTAATATTTTATTTATAAAATAAATAAATTTAATTAAATTTTATAGATGATGGGCCTTTCAAACGAAGGGGAATGAGTGCTAAAACCCACGATTTCAATATTAAGAGTTTCAGAGCCAGCTGATTCAAAGTGGCAGCTGTAATTTAACTGTGTTGCAGACGTGCCAAACCCAATACCATAATTAGTGATTCAAAATAATATTTACAGCTCAAATCATACATATTTAGCAAGAAGTTGAAATTTCCATCTATTTACAATTTTACCAGCTTAAAGAGGTCTCTAAGCTCAGTTTTCCCCCCATTTTGCTTTGTTAGGTTTGAAGAGCCTGGCAGAGCAATGCTCAGCACCGCTGGGAGGGGAGCTGGGGATTTTGTCCCTGCCCATAGCAGGGGGGTTGGAACTGGATGATCTTCAATGTCCTTTCCAAGCTAAACCTTTCTAGAATTCTGCAATTTTCCCTGCAAGGACAGGAGTGTTTGCTGGCCTAGAGCAACACCCCATTGCGTGCCTGAGTTCACGCCAGTGCTTTTCCTTTGTGCTCTGGTACCCAAACCAGCATGAGGGAGGGGGACCCACTGCATGGCTGGCACTGACACCCACGCTCACCCCAAACAGAGCCACAAAGGGGAAAAAACACCCTCCTTAATATGCTGCATGCGATTGCTGCCTCGTTACCCACAAGTATAATGGCACATTGATAGAGCTGCCAGAGAAACTTGGTAAAAACAATTAGAAAAGGAGAAAAAGGAGGTTGTCACATTCAGAATCACATGATCCCTGCTCGAGAGCTGCTTTTGAGAGCCCTCCTTCGCATGCGGGGCAGGGACGCCGCTGCCGGCCAGGACCCAGCCAACGCACAAGGAAATGCCAACTGGGATGTGTCTGCCAGCTCTCCTAGAAATAAATGAATGTGTGCCTCAAACCAGTGGCCTTTGCAGGGAAGGAAGAGCTGTTTTTCCAGTGCATCCTCTTCCAAACCTGCTTCTTGCTGGAACGGGGGTGATAAAGTCCCAGTGCAGGTGATGGATTCAGGCACTGTCAGACAGCACTGTCTATTTACAGCACGCATGAGGGTTACCATGTTAAAATACTTCCTAAACCTAAAATATTTTAAGAATTTCTAAAGTCATAACCTTGAGCCAGAGTTTCCCTATCCAGCCTGTGTCTGGACAGGGAATGGGCACTGCAGGGAGACCCACGAGGATATGTATACCAAAATCCACCAGGATGGGGACCAGCATCAGTGTTTACACTGTGGCTCTGTGAGGGGTAGGCCTCTGCTCCCCCCACCTCCAACCTCCTCCTAGTGCCCCAACGTCTGGATTCTGTAGGATACAGTGCATAATCCCACAAAGCAGCAGTAATGATGTTCTGAGTCTGTGCTTTTGGCTTCACGGGATTTTGTAACTCCAGGTCGGGTTTTACTGGCTTGGAAATCTCTGAGTTGGAGACACTCCTGGGAAGGTGTGAGTAAGGGTGTGTGTGGTAGCCGGTGGGCAGCAAAGGGTGAGGTGAGGGTGCTGGGGACAGAGAGGGGATGGACCTTGGCCCCAGCTGAGTGCTGACCCTGCAGAGAAGCTGGGACTGAGATGGCAATGTGGGTGTTGGGGACCACTGTGGCTGCCCGGGGGTCAACTGCCTCTATCCTCCTGTCTCCAGTTGCCCCCCAGTCCCCCTCAGCTCCCCCTCAGCCCAACCACCCCCCCTCCCC
>VZTN01021118.1:166439-177673 GCA_013400515.1 Erpornis zantholeuca
TGGCGGCAGCCGCGGAAGCCGCGCTCAGCTCCGCCAGCTCCCTTGCGCCAGGGCTGAGCCGAGCCAGGAGCTGGGGGCTTGTGCCCCTCGCCCTCCGCAGCCCCGCGGCCGAGGCCCCTAAGATGCGTGCGGGCACGGGGACGCGATGCTCGAAGCCTCGCTCTGCGGCAGCAGGGAGCTTGCAAACATTAATAGGAGGTGACGAGGCTGAGCAGTGGCAGAGGTGCCCAGAGAGGCTGTGGAGTCTTAGCCCTGGGGATATTCAAAAGCCGTCTGGACACAGTCTGGAGTAACGCGCTCTGGGGGATCCTGTCGGAGCAGGAGATTGGACTAAGTGACTTCTGTGATTTCTTCCAGCCTGAACCACTTTACAAACCCAAGTCGCCAAGGACACTTTCACGTTTTCTAGCAGACAACGGGATTTTTTTATTCCATGGGTTTTATCATCCAGTTCTGAGAGCAGTGAGGCTTGGCACTGTTACAGACCAAGCTCCGTGCTGATAACGGGGCTGAGGTTTCTGTGGGTGATGCACAAACAGCCTGACGGGAACACAGAACATCCTGTGTGATATGTTTGAGTTAGGAACATAAACACAACAGGGTTAAGTACAACCTGACTAATGAACAAAGCACAGGTTGAAGCATAAAGCCACAGAGGCACTTAGGTTGTAAATACAAACAGGGTTAATCTGTGATGTTTCCCAGCATTATTGATTTGGTGCCTTTAGGAACAGCATAGAACAAGGGCTTGTCCAAGGGACAGACTGCACAGCCAAAAAGCAAACTGTTGAGCCTGTGATCCTCTGGCTTGGCTCCAAACAATTACAGTGACCGGGCATTGGCCAGTGAGAGTGAAACCATATTTATCATTCTTCCTTTTAAAATTAACCGCGTTCACCTACAGATGGAGGTTACAGATATATCCCAGGTAAATTGTCCTAAGTGTTTGGGGTATTTTGCAAACACTGCTATGAGCTGGAGGTAATTTGTTTAGTTTGTTGTTGCTCCCTTTGGTTTCCTATTTTTGCCTTACTCTGAAGAGTTATCAGTTGTCATTTTCAGAAACAAACAAAACAATGGTGTTGCGACTCCACTGGCTAGAGCGCTGTTTTTCCTGACATTTCCCTTTTTCTAGTATAGTTTAAAGAATAACTATGAGAAATATTGTTGTCAGTAAAACCCCCAGTCTTTTGTCCTCATTTAGGTTGAGTGAATGCCTTCTTCCCCGTTGCAGTGATTATCCAAACAATAAACTTTACTGTTTGTATACAGACAGATACATGTGTCGAATTAATATTTATATCTTGGTTTCTACAGGTTTTTATTCACAATCCTCATGCCCGAGGACAGAGAACAAACACCAACCGAATGGTGCAAAGTAACCAAGATTCCGACATTTCTCTTCTCAACATTAATCAAGGGATCACTTGTCTGACTTCGGGGGTGCTGAACCCTCAGCTGGGTTATGATTGTCTTCTGGTTGGAACACAGACTAATTTATTGGCTTACGATGTGTATAACAACTCAGATTTGTTTTACAGAGAGGCAAGTTGATTTAACTGTCTGCTTTTTTAACTATCTCCATTGTTTTCTCTTGCTTTGAATTGTACAGATTGCAGTTTTTACATTACTTCATCAATTAATTGTATCTGTGCTATGCGTTATTTCTACCACGATATTCAAAACATTTCATCTCTAGAATATCTGCAATATCTCAAAATTAATATATGAAAATTTACTCTCATGCATACAGATACACATTGCATTCATATTACCTAGCAAGACCAAATTAAAAAAAAAAAATAGCAGACATTTAGAGCTCAGCTAAACCGACAGTGATAATGTTGGAAGCTCTCTTCTTGATTTGTGTACTCTGATGTATGATTGTCTGCTGTTTCTTTTTCCTTTAATGCTTCTCTGTAGGTTTCAGATGGAGCCAATGCAATAGTTCTTGGAAAGCTGGGAGATATCTCACCTCCACTTGCTATTATTGGTGGAAACTGTGCCCTGCAGGGCTTTGATTATGAAGGAAATGACCGTTTTTGGACGGTAAGGCCATGCATAATACTTTTGATATAATTAGAAGATTCTTTCAATGGCACTAATTAATCTTGGAGTTTTTTTTAATATGATAAATATTAATTTAGTTGTTGATTGTTCTTAATTTATCTCAGGCCTTCAGTTGTATTTTGGCCATGTATTCAGTGCACTCAGATGTTGCTTGAACGCTGATTCTGTCAATTGTTCTGTTGCAGTTGAGATAATAAAAATAATTCAGCTTCTGACAGCTGTGACCATCACTGAGTACTGTCCTTCTCTTTGCAGGTTACTGGAGACAATGTTCGTTCATTAGCACTGTGTGACTTTGATGGTGATGGGAAAACTGAGGTTTGTAACCATTTACACACAAATTCAGCTGCTCTCATGGTCTTGTAGTGACATGATTAAAAAAATCCTTGGATTATCAAATACAACTGAGTCATTTTGCCACTTAGTTTCTCATTTTTCTTTACACCAGGAACAACACAATGAAATTCCTGTGGACATCAGTTGGCAAGGCATCTATTTTAGTGGTATTTCTTGAATATGGTTATAAAGGCTTAAATTTTAGAGAAACAACTTGCAAGCATCTTACATGTAAAAGTGAACTTGTGAAATGCTGTCCTTTTAAAAGCTTTACTTACACTTGGTAAAATCAAGAAATCTATCTTCACATCCAGCCCTCCTGTTTCTGTACAGTGACGTAGGGAAACGAAATTAGTCTTTGTTTTGCTGACTTAAAATGACAATAACTTGTAACACACATCTTGCTAATATGATGTGAGACAAACAATAAGAAGCAGCTGTCATTCTGATCATGCAGGCTGCAAGAGATGGGTGGAATTGTGAATTTTGTATGGCATTTTCCTTTGGAAATGTTCCTTCATCCAAAATGAATAATTGTGCTTCTAAACATGAATATTTAAGAAGAGTAATCGTTTCCTAGTATACATCAGATGCAAATCACTATAAACTTAAATCATTATGCTAAAAATACTTACTTTTGTCATTTGTCATAGAACTTTAAACATAGTTACTTAAGCTTCTTGGTTTAGTTCCTGAAAAAGATCTCATTTAGAATTTCCATTTGGACTATGTAATAGTGACGTGTAAATGGCCTCAACACTTTTCATGTGTCTTTATAAGGACTAAACTGATACAGACACTGTGTGATTTGGATCTTGAAGTGAAATTTCAAGTTTTCAAATCAATTTCTGCACAGCTCATCTTTGTATTTTTTTAATGTGCTGAGAGGTGGTTATAGAAAACGGAGATAGTGTATAAGGATTCAGAAATCAGGAAAGTGGTTTATGGCACTAATTGTAGATGGTTTTCACTTGTGCTTTTAAGTGGGTTTTGCTATATTTTTCTGCTGATAAAGGTTCATTCTTGGCAGTTGGTGTAATCTGGTGCTGCTTTGAGCTGAGTAGAGCTGGATGCAATATTCAGCTAACTTGTTGGACCAGTTACCCCAACATGTGTTTACTGAAAATTTTTTTGGGTTCTTTTTGATATTCATTATCTAGGTCATTTTAAAGGGTTTTTACTTATTTATTTGCTTTTATTTGTGGCTTTTGTGAAACTGCCTCTGGTTTAAAACTGAAGTTCTGAGAAAATGCACAGAAGCAGCTTCCTAAGTTATCACTTTGTGTCCTACTTGGTAAATGACTGTGATAGCTTCATTTCTGTTCTAGCCCATGTTTACATGTAAAAACATGTTTACATTTAAAATTGACTGATTTTAAAACTACATCAATATCCTTTTAGTAGCTAGCAGAACTAACTTGTCACTGCCTTTCTCAGGATTTTTAGATTGATGAAGGTTTCTTTCTCCCATCTTGCAAAAGACTTACGGGGTAGAACTTTGACTTGCTCTTTCAAATTTCTGTCTAGTGGAATGGAAGTCACTGAGGTAACCAATGAAAAAAATCTAGGCACCTTGGGAAAATACAGCATCACCAGCAATTGTTTCAGGATTGTGTGCTTTTAGCTGGTCGCCTTTTCCTGGTGGTTGCAACTTGGTCAAGAAATCTGTACTTTTAAAAAATGTTAATCGTTGTAAATTATTTCAACAGCTGCAGTAGACTTAGCTTGATGTGATTTAGGTTGACATAATCTGAAGGATCTTTACTTGGGAAGAAAAAAAGCCTTTAATCTTTTTTAAAATCCAACTTTGTTACGGATTTGTATCTCTTTTGCCAAGTAAAGATGAAAGGCTGGTGGGTTCCTGTGGGGAAAAGTACTACCAGGTTTTAGACTTTGATTTATAATTCCGTTTGTCGTTGGTTTGAGGATGACTTTATGGACAAGACAATGAGCAGATCTGCTCCTTGTTTTCTCAATTTGCAAAAGAGAACCTGAGAATTGTCACCATCTTCAGTATGAGCTTTTCCACTGGGCTCCTTTTCAGTTAATACCATCTACCTGGTGAACTAGAAAACAGGAAAAGAACTAAAATGTAGGAAACATTAAGGAATGAGGAGGCAGTAGACCCAATTCAGTGCCTTTTTATAATAATTTCCATCAAGATAAAGCCTATTTAACTGCTACTTTGCAGTAGTGGCAGCTACCACTTAGGCTGGAGGAGCAGAGATGATTGATTCTTGGATTCATTGGGTTTTGTTTGTTTGTTTGTTTTGGGGTTTTTTGTGTGTGTGTGTTTTGGTTTTTTTTAGTAAGGGATCTTCAGTGCAACACTGGCAACATCGCATAGATCTGTTAAAACCTCTTCATGCTTGACTTGAATACTATTTTTTCCTCTGGATCCCGGTGCTTGCTTCCTTAGCTTGAATAATTATTTTTAAGGAACACTATTTTTTTTCAGCTTCTTGTTGGCTCTGAAGATTTTGACATCCGCGTGTTTAAAGAAGATGAGATTGTGGCAGAAATGTCAGAGACTGAGGTAAATTATTTCTGGCTAACGTTTGTTAGAGTTGCTGACAGAGCTGAAAGTGTTGTGTACTCTACAGCTTCTCTGGTTCAGATTTATTGTGTAGTTAAGTAGTTACTTAACTATTTGGCACAGTATCTATCCTGCTAGAACTGCAAAAGTTCGAGTTTAATAATGTCTTTCATTATGCAGGGGGCTTTTTGCTTTGTTTATTTACAAACCTTTCACCCCACTGAGAAAAGTGACTATTCTTGGCTGACAGTCAGGACCCTGTGAAAGGGTGATTAAGGTCACAGGATTATGATTGAAGCTCTTAGTGTCCTCTGAGTAAAAGGATGTGTTCTACAGTTTTCCTCAAATGTTTTTGGTGCAATCATGGTGATGTGACTCGTCCCCAGACAGCGCATGGCAGAGTAGAAGGGGGATGCCAGGCAAAACTGGAAGTTTATATTGCAATTGGAGTTACACACTGGCTATGTAAACAGAGCTGTGGTGACTAAAGTAAGGTATGGGGCAGAGAGGTTTACAGAGGGATAAATAAAAGGTATAGGAGTTGCTGTTTAGCTTAGGAATTGAGAGAACATCCCCACTGATTTTGGTTTCTTGGAAAGGAGTAAAATGCCACTATCATGGCTATTACAAGTGTTCTGTCTTCTCACAGCCCTTCTGGACCCAAGGTAGCATAAGGCCACAGACCTTTGTCTTTAACGATCTGAGGTCTCCTTGCTGCCCAAGATAGAACTAAAAGGCTTTGCTAATAAACCACTTATGAAGAGCTATAACAGACAAATCCAGGCACTGTTCTGGAAAAGGAGGTTGTTGCTATCGCTACTATTAGAACTGGGCCTGTAATATGTTCTGCTCTCTGTGCACTGGCCAGTCTGGTCACATAGATATTTCTAGTTAAAGGAAAGGTCCATCACTCTCAAGTGTGATTTATTTCCAGATCCTCAGTAGAATTGTTTCAAGTTCACACCTGCAGTAATAGGAGGCTTGTTACAATTTTACTGTTCTAATATCAAAGGACACGGCTGAACATAAACCTTTCTTTTTTGGAAGGTAAATTCAGGGAATAATGTCTTTATACATTATATTTGGCTTGGAAGTCTTGGATAGTTCTAATTTTCTGTGTTTAATCACTTACTCAGGTGAAACTGAAGCTGTTAGACTGTTGTTATTCTTGTAAATGGACAATCAGGTATAAATTTAGGTAGTATTGTTACCTTTGAGTTCCTGACTTTTGCTGTGGTCTTCTGTCCTTACTGGGTGCTCGTAATTTAGTTTGATTCTTAGGAGAGACTCTGCAGAAGATTGTGAGGGGAAAGGATAAAAGGTTTGGAAACAAAGTTTTGTGGTAAAAATATCCAAGGAGCATAGTCAATAAGAATAAGCACAGTTTAAATAAGAAACTGGGGAAGAATTTAATTGAAGGAAGTCTCCTGTGCTGCGTTGTACAGAATACCAGACAGATGATTGCAATTGTTCCTCCTGACATTAAAATCTCTAGTCTCAGTGCATGGAAAAACCTGCATTTCCAAGCCCTGACAGCCCATTCAATGAGGAATGGGTCTTCAAAGGTGTGAGAAACAGGCCAAGTTATGACTCTCAGGTCTTTCCCCAGAGCTTCTTCAGGTAGGACACCTAGCGTGGTGTTCCAGTTGTGTTCCAAAGAAGTCCAACTGTGGGAGTTTTTAATTTTTATCTTGCTAGTATTGGGCAGTGATTTTCTACCAATAATATCTCCAGGGCTTTCCCAACCCAGGCAAGTTGAACCTTTGGCATCATCAGCTCCTTAAGCTTAAGGAATGTTGTGTGTAGTTTCCCAATGATAGTCTGTTAGCAATGATGACCACAGGAATCCTATGAGCAGTTGTTTTGCTGCATGTGGTAGGAAATAGTTGGTCAAAGTACACAGTTTGAGGGCAGTTCTGCAATCCTTGCTGAAGTGTGTCCTAACACTGGCAATACAGCTTGTGTGAGGAAATCCTACAAGGCCTTCAGTGATTTCAAACTTACTCTTAGAAGTAGTTAGTTCAGTATTCAATGCTTCCTACAATAGACTTACTTAACATTTAAGAACTGTAGGATTCATATAACAGAACTATAGAAGTTGCAAAAGTTTTCAGTCCTGTATCCTCTCTGTCCCTCCTTTCCCCACCAGACTATCACTGCACTTAGCCCCATGTATGGCAGTCGCTTTGGCTATGCTCTTGCCAATGGCACCGTCGGAGTTTACAACAAGACAGCGCGTTACTGGAGGATTAAGGTTAGTCTGTTGTTGGAATATCATCACTGGAAGCTTGAAGGCTGCCAGGAGACTTGGTATCTAATTTCAGATCATTCTGATGTTACTCTTAAGTGAACTTTGCTGTGCAGAGAACTTATTGTAATTTTGTTCTTACAAAATATACCTGGTGTTATAGGTTCATATAAAATACCAGGTCAGTTCCTGCAGTACTTTCAGGCTGTTGGTTGGGGTTTAAACAACAGGGATGCAACCATGCAAGTAGGGATTCTTTAGCAACAGAGGCATTCGAGTTCATGTTAGATAATCCTCTGGTTGGATCAATAAGCTGTTTTTCAGAAACTGAAATCTTGCATTGTCTATGTTCAAGGTTAATTTTTCTCATCAGTAGCAATTTCCTGCTCCAGCAAATCAGTTTGGCAAGATCCTTTCTGGTGCTCAGTTTAATATTCTTAATATAACACAGAGTAGTATATTTAATAGTAATAAGAAGATTCCTCCAGAGGTGGCAGGAAGAGGCTCATGACTGTCCTCAGTGGTCTCATTTTATGACAGTTTTGAAGCCCTGATGTTTTTTTTCCTAGATGATTTCGTTTTTTATGCTTTGTTTTTCTGAGTTCTGGTCATCTGCTTGAATGGAAATGTATTTGAAGAAATGATCAGGTCCTTTGAAAACAGTGTACTAGATTAGTAGTGCAAGGGCTAAGATGTCACGTGCGTGTGACCTTAGAAATAGTAATGCTGAAACTTCCTGTTAAGAGACACTGTTTTATTTCTTTCTGTAGTCTCTGTAGTCTCATAGTCCAGTGTTTTGAGTGTGCCAAGCATGTGCAATTTAGAAAACATCCCCAAGCTTAATTTATTCTTTCTTTTCTGTTCTCAGTCAAAAAACCAAGCTGTGAGCATACATGCATTTGACCTGAACTCTGATGGAGTGTGTGAGTTGATCACTGGCTGGTCTAATGGGAAGGTGAGTTTATACAGGGGGAAAATGAGGAGCTGTAGCTATGAGGGTTGTGTTTGAACAAGGCTCTTAAAGTTACCTGAAGAACAACAACCAAAAAATGAAAAAGACTTAGAAACCTGAGCACTGCAGATCTATTGTAATAAATCTAGTTCGGCTGGAGAGTCCTGTGCCAAGTGAAAGATCAGAGAAAAGCTGCTTCCCCTGCTTAGCTCAGAGTCAATTGCTAAGGTGTGGCAAGTTGTTTCCACGGCAGCAAAGATCATATGCCACATCGTAGAGGTTTTGAGTGTCTCTGTTCAGGTGTGTCTTGAGGACATGCTAATAATCCTCTGCAGTATTTTCTGAATTGTTCCCAAACTACAGGGAAGACAAAGGAGTTATGTAACAGGACAGCAGCGTCAGTCTTGACTGTGGCAGGATTAATCAAGCATTATTTCATTTTATGTAAAGGCATTCTATATAGCTCAGTCTTAGTCTTTTAAGCCTCTTCCTTGGTATTCCCCTTTGCCAGCAATGACTGTTTTAAGTGCCACATCTCTCCTGGATGCAGCTTGCCAGGTTTTTCTGTAAAGCTGTGCTTTTTTCTTCACACCTTTTATTACTCTCATTAGCCTGCAGCATTTTAATAACTTCATATCAGGCTGGCAGTCTGGAGCCCAGATGTGTTGTAACTTATATTGGATTAGATGTGTAACACTGTTAAAGAGAGAACCTCTCCTTGCTTTACTTCTGTTCTTTTCCACTGGCAGTCTCTACCCAATTTGTTGGTCTGAAACAGTCCATAGCTTGTAGAAATAATAATGCTGTGATCTGTGCTTTGGAAAATTCACGGTGCATGGAACTGAGCCCACCTCACCTTTCTTATCCAGTGAAAGATAATTGAAGGTTGTGGTATTTGTGTATAAAAATAATTCACCACACAAGGGCTGCAGCTAAGAGGAGAGGTTGTAAATACTGCATTAAGGTTATTTCTGGTTTAATCCCATCATTGCTGCATCGTATGTGCATAACTTTCCAGTGCAGACTTGCAGTCCCTTTTATTTCCTTCATTTTTTAGTTTTGTAACTTAGGGAAGCATCTCGGAAGAGAAGTTCCTTCTAGAGCCTGCCTAGAGGTCATTTCTTGGTAGTATTTTTCTCATGTGTGGTGTTTGAATGAGCAGAGCTGCAACTTTACCTGCAGTTCTGTGAGCAGAGCTGGCTTTCAGTTAAGAGTTCAGACTATAGCATGACGTGTGTTTTGGAGTTGGCTTTTCTCTTCATGCTGAGGCTTGGAACTTTTTGTTGTTCCAGGTTGATGCACGCAGTGACCGGACTGGGGAAGTCATCTTTAAGGACAACTTTGCTTCCTCAATTGCAGGACTGGTGGAGGGGGATTACAGAATGGATGGGAGCACCCAGTTAATCTGCTGCTCAATTGATGGTGAAGGTAAAGGCGTTGTTCAGGATATTAATGTGATATACAGTAATATCAGGCACATCACATCATCTCATATTAGCTAAACATTGTTTTAGTTCCAGCATTTTGTGTGCCAAATTCCCTTTGCTTTATGTGCAGTTAAGGGAGTTTTGAATTACGCTATCTGCAAATAGGGTTTTGAGTATTGCCTTCTCTGTGAAAATCAGCATGTGTTTCATTATGATCCAAGAAACTATCAAAATTCATTTGTCTAATGGAAGAAACCCCATCCTAATGATATTCAGTACAGACTCTGGTTCTTCAGGCTACATTATAATAGATGAATGTATAGGAAATCTTTTTTTTCTATGTTTTAGTTCTTTGGCTGCTTTACAGTAGGTAAAAGTGCTTAAAGAACTAAGGGGGTGTGTGGTTTGGTTTTCTTCTGCAGATGAACAGTTTTCATATTAGAAATTTTAGATATTAACAGCATTTTGTTTCCTGGAAAAGGCTGTCCTGAGATTGGAGAAGTGGTGGATTTATCCCACCGTGCATTCAAGAAGTCAGACCTGGTTATTGTGAGTGGAAACAAATATGATCACAGATTATTTAAATAAACTCAGAATGAATTTACAGGGATGGCTTCAGGAAAGACACTGGTGTGATTATCCGACTCCTTGGCGTCAGTGGCCTGAGACAAGCAGGTCTGGCACAACCCATTTGAAACAAAAGCCTGTTCTTGTTACATAGCAGAGTGTTTTGCTGTCTGTCTTAATCACAGGCTGTGGGGATTTGCTGCACCTGGGCTTTAGCTTATAAACCTTTTTCCAAAGCTTACAGAAGGGGAGCACTGTAAGCAGTTCTGGAGAACTTTGTCCTAGCAGAGCTAGGTTGTAGGTTGGTATCACTGAACACGATCATCCTTCTCTGATGGGTCCATTGTAAACAAGCCTTGGCATGATGGGGATCCCTTTAGGCCTTAGTAATTAGTGTGGCTGGGGTTATATAGACAATGTTATTAGAGTTCTATTTGGGACCAGCATCCTTTCACATGAGGTGTTCTTCTGTGTTGAAGTGGTTTTTGTCTTGCTCTCATTTTAAATGAATGATTCAGTCAGAAATAATAAAGTGGGTCCTTTCATTGAAATACAGTGTGCAAGCTGAATGATTTCAAGTTCCATGCAACTTTTTACAGGGCAGCAGTCATATGTAATCAGGCAGTATGTTCTTCCCAGGTAAAAGATTTTTGTCCCTAGCTTTCATTGTTAGCTGCAATCAGAGCACACAATTTTAGAGCAAAATGAAAGTTGTCTCATCACCTGTTCAGGTCCTCTGTCTCCACAGACAGTTAGAAGTATTTCCGTAACTCTGTGTTCCACTGGGCTACTGGGAAACAAGTCTGATCCCTTGAAGTGAAGTATCCCTTGATTTGGGGAAAAACTAATGTGGGTAAATCTTGTTTACTGGCTAATTCACAGTGACTTACAGTCACTTCTAGGCAGCAACAACTCCTCTGACCAGCTGTAGAAATCCAGATACACATTTTACTAATTTTACATAATTGTAAACTTGCCTGAGCACCTGAAAGAATTATTGCAGTGGGAATCTTCTTGCAAAAGGACTGGGTGCTGCACTTGTCTAGTCAGCTGAGTACAGCTTAAAGACAGGTTGGAAATCCACTTTTTTTTTTTTTT
>VZTN01021118.1:177710-196505 GCA_013400515.1 Erpornis zantholeuca
AGAAAGTGAGAGTCTCTGTGGATCTAAATCAATGCTCAGGTTTTCAGCTGAATAGTACTAGCTGAAGACCAGAACTAGTATCTGCTGCAGAGGGAGTCATATCACAGTAACTGCAGTTCTGGGGAGGCTGTCAAAGTCTTTGCTGAAATGGGCTGTTTTGTTTCTGTACAGTCCGAGGCTATCTGCCAGGAAGTGAGGACATGAAAGGGAACCTAATGGATACAAGTGCTGAGCAGGATCTTATCCGAGAACTTAGTCAAAAGAAACAAAATCTACTGCTGGAATTGAAAAATTATGAGGAAAATGCAAAGGTACTGTTTAAATAATGTGTAGGGCCAAAACACACCTTCCTGGTATAAATCCAGAGTAATCTGGGAAACGGTTGTGGGGCAGTCCAGACAAGTCAGAGCTGTAGATTGTCAAGATGCAGTGAGATTGTCTGCTGGGGTTTCCTGCCTCTGCATTCAGCTTGCTCCTTGTGCAAGTTCAGAACTTGTTTTTTGTATTTTAATAATGCTTTTTTTGCTCCTTGCTCCTCCCAGAGCAGTTGTGTTTGGAGCTGGATTCCCTTTAGCCTTGTGCTTTGGTTTATGACTGCAAATTGTAATTTGCAGTGCAATAAGCCATCTTGGGAGTCAGAGGGGATTGTGTGATAGGATCAGATGACTGGGTGAGGGCTGGGAACACTGCCAGGATGTAGGAATAGCACTTGTGGCTTAATGGTGAACATTTCAAAAAATAGTCTGAGGAAAGAGCAAACTTGTATTTGAACAGCAAATGACCACCATGGCAGATGCTTGGAATTCTGTAAGATTGTGTTTAAAACTCATGTATGTTAAGTGTTTTTTGAGTAAAGGTTTGTGTTCAGAGCTGAGGTCCATCCATGGTAAAGCACTCAAACATGTTGTAGTCCAAATGTCCACAGTCCTATGCCTAATCCAACCACCACTCATAGCTAGTTGAAAATGTGTGGGAATTGCTGTAACGCAATCTTCTTCTGAAAGAAAAGAGAACTGACTTGTGCATATGTTTTCTAGGGTTTTTGAATGAAAATCTTGAAATTCTGATACTGAAGGGTATGTGTTTTGCAACAGGCTGAATTGAATACTCAGTTGAAGGAAGCTGATAGGCAGAGAGGTGTGATTCCAGCAAACACCCAGCTCCAGACAGCCCTCTCAGTTAATCTGGGCTCTGACAGCCAGTCTGCCCATGTGGAGCTGTGTATTTCCACCACAAATGGTGAGTGGTAACCTGCAGCCATTGATATTCACTTCATGTAAAAATCATGTAAATTTTTGGTTATATTTAGCTGGTGATTTGAATGTCTCCCCTTTATTGTCTGTGATGTCCCTTTTGTGGTTTCTTTCCTTTCACAGAGTTTTGAAGCAAGCTATGTTCCTTACATGCGTCTTATGGGAGAGGAGTTTGATGGAATATATTTCTTATTATGTGTTATCTTCTGATGCAATTAACATTTAACTTGGATAAAACCAGCCTTGGTGATTCCTGCAGCATTTCTTGTGTTGACTTTAAACACCAACCCACAGCTGCATTAGCGAGGGTGTTGCATGAATGTAGCTGGACCTCAGCTGGTTTGAAATTAAAAACTGGAACTACCCAAAGACAGCAAATTTACCTCGCACCAGGCATGCTGAGGATTTAGTCAAGTCCAGATGTGGTAGTCCTGGTCACCTGGGATATTTTAACAATTCAGAGGGGTGTAAAGAGTTTGCCATGTTTAATTCTGAAAACAGTGGCGGTTTGTTGCCAGAGGACAGCTTTTAATTTAGGAACTGCTTTTTTTCCTGTTGCTAAGACACAATCATCCGTGCTGTGCTGATCTTTGCTGAGGGCATATTTGAAGGAGAGAGCCATGTGGTCCACCCCAGTCCCCAGAACCTCTCAGGCTGCGTTCGTGTTCCCCTTACTCCACCCAAAGATGTCCCTGTGGATTTGCACATCAAAGCCTTTGTGGGTTACCGAAACAGGTGAGTTTTGTGGTGTGATACCTGATGGTCTCTTTTCCCTCTCCTATAGGACCAGGAAACAGCAATAACGTTGGCTTCATGCTTGTCCCATGCGGAGTGCACTGTTAATTCCTGGGTGCCCCACTTCTCTCTGTTACTGAAAGGAGAGCTGGGATGCTTTCTTTAAAACACTGATGCACCTGTGGCACTGAGTTCTTTTCCAGACAAAGTCTAAATCCTCTGGAATCACTGTGATCTGTAGCGTTCTGGTTCTGCCTTTAGGGAAGGCACGCACATTTGTCCAGGAGATGTCTTACTGTAGATGTGTGGAGGTCATCAAGTGATGCAGAGACTCTATCCTGTCATCCCTAAGGGGCTGGGCCTTGGTTAGTGGCTGCTCTGGATGGAGAACTTGAGCAAGCCTGGAGTCACAGCCATGTCTCTCAAGCTATTATGTAACCCTGAACCCATTCGGCTTCAGGGCAAATAGAAAGTAACACATGCTTGATTTCAAGACAACATTTTTCCAGTCTTGCATAGAAATATCTCTCCATAGAAAATAAAATATCTCTTCATATACCCTTGAAAACAACTTTTTTCCTGCTCACATCTGTCAGTCCTCAGCTAAAAAAGAACCAGAAACCATTGCAATAGATAAATCCCTGCAATGTTAGTAACTCTCTGTTTTTCCATTGGATTGCTTCCAGTACACAGTTCCACGTATTTGAGTTGACAAGACAGCTTCCCCGCTTTTCCATGTATGCCCTGAGCAGCCCAGACTTGGCCACAGAGCCCCTGAGCTTTGTTAACTACACCACAAATGAGAGGCCACAGAGGGTGAGTTTCTGCTCTTCCTGGTTTCAAGTCTTGTATAGGTGGAGCATTTGCAATCAGCTTGAGATTTCCAATAGCAATGGAAAAATTACATGGTGAACTGCACTACTGGCTTTTGGAGTCTGTTTATTGCGACTCAACCCTGCTTTTTCTGTCTTTAAAAGATGACTCAGTTGAGGCATTCCAAACATCAGGAATTCCTACAGGACCTAAAGGCCTGAGATCAGAAGGTGTTTCAGATACTATCTTGTTTGCTGTGTCCCTGCTGATAGCAGGAGACCTGTAGTGAGTGTTGAATTTTGTAAATGAGCAGAGAACAGGAAAAAGGCAGCACAGAGCTCAGGTAGTGGCTCAGTTCCATAGCAGTCTCTGATTGTTGGATTCTGTTTTTTTAGGAATATTCAGCTGTGGTGCAAGGATTCATCTGTCCTCATTCTAACTAGTTCATGACATGGGGTTATGGGATGAAATTTAGTAAATGAAATTTCTGGGGTACCAAATGCAACACCTGAACAAAGTCTTTTGGTGCACATCATGTGCAG
The DNA here is from genome assembly GCA_013400515.1 of Erpornis zantholeuca. NCBI lineage: Eukaryota > Metazoa > Chordata > Aves > Passeriformes > Timaliidae > Erpornis > Erpornis zantholeuca. The sequence continues at coordinate 181,054 of VZTN01021118.1, forward strand.
GGACATTGTGTGGTTCCTGAGGCTTTCCACCTAAGGGATGGCTGATTATCTTAATTTTATTTTTACAAGATTGTTATGTGGCTGAATCAGAGCTTCTTGCTGCCAGAGGATGCAGAGTTTCAGAGTGCTCCCTTTCAGGTTTGCTTCACTTCCCTTCGTAATGCAGGTCAGCTCTGCATCAAAATCAAGCCTGGTGGAGAGGTGAGTACCTCCATGGACAAGGAGAACAGCCCTTTAATGATATTCCAGTGAAACCAATATATTCATACTGCAGTATATTCAGTATGAATATATATTCAGTGTATTCATACTGCCATACTCCAGTATGAGGAAGTAAAAAAGACGGATGGCTGAACAGGCAAAGTACTCATACTTTTGGAAACTTCTGTGTCCGTTTACTCTAGGTGGGTAACATTCCATGGCCAGTTAGTGAAGTCAAGTGCTTAGCCTGCAGATCTGTAGGAAGGAGGGGATTTATTTCCTCACAGAGTGGTTTCAGGAAGCCATAATGTGAGGCACAAAGGCTGCCTGTAACTTCTGCACTGGTCCTGTGTGCACAGATGACTCTCTATCCTAAACGTGAATAAAAGCCCTTTTGTTTGAGCCTGGGTAACTGTTAGACAGGAAGTACTGCTGGGCAGTTCCAGGAGATGTTCTGGCATGGAAGAATGCTAAAGTGCTTTATTTCCTTTCTGACAGATTTCCATCAACACAGATGATATTGATCTAGCTGGTGACATTATCCAGTCAATGGCCTCTTTCCTGGCCATTGAAGATTTGCAGGTGGAAGCAGATTTTCCTGCGTACTTTGAGGAGCTGCGGAAAGTGTTGGTGAAGGTGAGAAGGCTTCGGGCATTTCTAAGTAAGCAGATAAGCAGTCACTGGGGGCTTTTTATGAGAGGATCTCTAAACTGCTTTATCTTTGTTTCAGAAATCAGCCCACAATGGCTTGCTGTATATTCTGTGGGACACCCTCAACTTTCTGCCTATTTTTGTTCTATAGAACAGGCCCTTGGTCCCCATCAGTTGGTTGTTTAGGATAAAGTAAATATGTTGTCTGGGAGACTGAGCTGTGGGTTTGGGTCAGCATGTGAGATGTTTATCTCAATCTGCTCACCCTTTCTGGGGATGAAGGTACGGCTCCTGCAGTGGGGGATGAGGGGAAGGAGAACAATGTCAGGGATGCTGGTTGGTTAGGTTGGGATGTTATTTCATTTTTCATTGCCCTGAGGTTTAGCCTGAACCCTGTGTGCCCAGGGTTCCAAGGACCCTTGTTCACGACTCGTTTACCTTGGACAGGTGGATGAGCACCACGCAGTGAATCAGAGGCTCACTGCTGACATGGCTGAACGCTCCAACCTCGTCCGCAGCATGCTGGTTCAGGCCGAAGATGCCCGGCTCCTGAGAGACATGTGAGCAATTGCTGCCTGGCTTTTGTATTTGGGGTTTAGAATGGCCAGTCTTTGCACTTCAGGCAGAAAAGAGCACAGGATAACATTGGTGTGATACAAGAGTTGTTTAGTTACAATTTTTGATGTTTAATTGTACCTTCAGTGGTCTCACCATGACCTCTCCTTGAATGTTGTCATATTCTTTAGGTGGGAAACCAGTCAGGGGAAGGCAAGAGGGCAAGGGTAGGGGCTTAGTGTCTAGCTCGTGAAGTGAAGCTACTTCAAGATGGTAGAAAAGATATATTAAGGGAAGAAGGCAGGAAAAGCTATCTGTGGTGTCTGAACTTCTGAGAACACTAAGAAAGAAATTTTAGGTGTCAGGTTTTCACTCTTGATTTCTTGTTTTCTGCTAATGCTGAGCTTTACTCTGAAGAGCAGCAGAAAAGAGGTCCAAGCTACTGCAGGGCAGTGGTAGTTTCACAGGGGAAAGTGGTGTCTCCCATTTGTCTTGCTGGATAAAGTAACTGCAAAAATAGGCTGTTCAGGTTTTTTTAGTAAAATAATGAATATCACCAGCATGTCTAGACAAGTCTTTTGTCTTGTAGCTGGCAGACATGCTGGTGACTGTGGTAGCCAACACAAGCATGTATTGCTACCTTTATATTGATAAACCAGGAATGATTTTCTTGTCCTCAGAGATGCAAATAACTGGACTGATTGTTCCCCAGGAAAAACATGAAGACACGGTACAGCGAGCTGTATGACCTGAACAGAGATTTAATAAATCAGTACAAAATTCGTTGCAACAATCACACAGAGCTGTTGAATAATCTGAAAGCTGTGAATCAGGCAATCGAGAGGGCTGGGCGGTTACGTGGTAAGTCTGTGTTTTTGAAAGGAATGGGGAGTCGCAGACCCCAGTGAGGCAGATAAGATGTGTCCTAGAGGTCAGCTGGGTGAACTTAGTTAAGTTTAGGCTTTTTGGCCTGAAACTCAGTAGAAGTAATCTTTTGTTCTTCAGTCATAGCCAATTACGTGTGACAGTTAACTGTGAGTTTCCAGTATAATCTGGAATCACAATTTTAGAAAGAACAACTTGAAATAGTGTCCAGACTCCTGAACAAGGCAGAAATCGATTGTTTTGTTGAATATACCACTTTTAAATTGCTTTTAGAATTACTTCAATTCTTAGTTTATAATTCTGCCTTTAAAAAACCAATTACGAACTTAAGCAGGGCTGTTTTATCTGCATTATTAGTCCTGTAAGTCTTTGGGGAGGGAGGTATTTTTTTGTATGTTTATAGCATTCCCCTTCTAACAAGCTCTCATAAAGCAGAGCTGCAGGCAATTCTTCTTTAAAGAAAGGATTTTATTTACGTACTAGGAAAAAGGTGGTGTTTCATCATGTGTTTAAAAAGTATTGGAAAGAAACCTCTAAGTTTTCAGACTGGATCCAATAAGTATTTTTACCTGTTTCTTACTGTAACTGAGGGGTTTTTTCTGTTCTTTCCTTTTTTTTCCTCTTTGCAGTTGGCAAACCCAAAACACAAGTGATCAGTGCGTGTCGGGATGCGATAAGAAGCAACAACTTCAACACACTGTTCAGGATAATGCGTGTGGGAACAGCCTCTTCTTAGGGAGAGGAGCAGCAGCTGTGCAGAGGCAGTGTTTCCATGCAGTGGGCAGATAATGGATCTGTTAAATCTCTTAAAGCAGTTAATTGAGACCCCTACTCGGTGAAGTAATTATAAAGGTAGTGCTGTTGTTAAGCTGTCAGTTGAGAAATATTACACAGACCAAAACTCCATGAAGAGAGCATCAGAGTTTAAGTGCAGACGTGGTATTTATACAAGACAGAAGTTCAAACAGTTATTTTTTGTTACAGTAACTTATTTATGTATTTAAAAATATTTTGTAGTTAAGGCATCAGTCTTTTCCATTAAAACATAGATTAAAAACTTGACTGGTTTTGTTTTGATTTAGCTGGAGAGATGTGCACTGCTAAGTTTATTTGTTGAAAAAACCCAACTCAAATAACTTCTCTGATTTCTGCTGCATAGTTGCCTTTTACTTAAACTCCCTGTGCTCCACACCCTGGGTTTCACTTGCAGGGATGTGTGGCTCTTGGTGAACTGCAGTGCAGTGCATGAAAACCACCAAAAGGATAACATCTTGCTAGCTCTTAAGCCAGAAGATCTTTGACAGGCATCCAGTTCCATGATCTGTGCAGGTAGGAAGTGGTCTGTTTAGTATCCAACACTCTCCCCACACCTGGATTGCAGAAAGTTTTGCTTCCAGCTACTGGTTCTGTGCTACTGCTACTGCAGATACTGAGGTGGGCAAGGGTGCATTTCAGGAAGAACAAAAACAAATTACACACCCAAGCTTGGTGCATAAACATGAAGAGCTGGTAGTACTTAATGGGATCTAAAGAAGAAGGTATTGGAAAATGACTTGGCTCCTGGCTCAAACCTGTTTAATTGTGTGATCTCTTAGAATTGGATTAAAATATTACAGTAAGGCTCTATCTCAGATCTAAAGGTATTTTAGAACCTTTGCCAAAGCAAATTTCTTTTAGAAGCTAAAAATAACCTGCACAGGATGGAGGTTGGGCCCCAGTGCTCCTGCACCAGCACCACCTTTGCCACTGTACGATGGTGTTTGGGCAGGGAGGAGTTAGCCCATGTCGAAGTTCTTGGGTGGCTTCTTGAGGCTGTTAGAAGGAGTCATGTCCTCTAACTGGTCTCTCTTATGAGCCACTACTGAATTAAACCAGTGACCCATCCTTTGTTACAGCCACTGGTGAGCATGTGACCATTTGAATGGGGAATGCAATTCTTACAATATGTTTTAATCCCCAAAACTTCCCCTTGTCGCTACTTTGGCCCCTTCCATATGGAGAATTGTGCTGCTGAAAGCACAGACCTCTGTCAAGTAGAATCTGCAGCAGGAGCTCATTTAAATCCTTTTAAGAAACTGGTTGTTAGTCAAATCCAGCTGCTTGGTGGAAGGGTGGTGAGCCACCCATGCTGTTCTAAGCAAGTGATCTCAGAGACTTGATTATGGAACAGTCTGCAGGCATAAAGTGCTGGGCTTTCTGCCACTTGCTCTACCTGTTCCCACTGTTTCAACCTCCTGTTCTTTATGTTCAAAATCCTAATGCTTGCTTGCTTACATTTACGTACTCCATTTAATGATAAGAGAGCAAGATAGTGGCTCTGATCAGAAAGCAGCTTTCCCATGAGCCTGATGTTCAGGACTACACCAGGCACTGCCAGTTCCAGCTCTGGTTTGCTCCTGGCAGTGACGTCAGACATTCATACTCGCTCTCCAGACCTCTGGTAAGGCTGATTTCCCCTATGTTTCTGACAACAAATTTGTGATTTATTTTTCTGTAAAACCAACTTTTACCTTTGCCAAATGAAAAATGCACATGCTTTGCAAGGAGCTACACCTAATTTTAAATACAGATTGGTATCCAGCAAGAGCATCTGTAAAGCTCCCATTACCGGCACTGTATAAATGAAGGCCCCTCTTCCTCCAGTAACTCATGTCATTTGAAATTTTAGGGAGTGAAGTCTTTCCTCTATACCTGCAGCACCAGTCATGCTTGTGGCTTTAGGACCTAACAAGAAGGGTAGGAGTGCCTACCTAGGTAGGTTTCATTTTTAAACCTTTGAAAGCTAACTGCAAATTTGGCTTAAATTACTTCATCTGAGTCACCAGAGGAAGGGCGGTTCCTTGTGTGATCAACTAGATAGGGGCTTGCTCAAGCAGAGGCTGGTATGCCCTCTAGTGTAATATTTATTATTAAAAAGCAGCAAGTTTTAGAGAGCCTAGGTTCTTCCCAGTCTCCTGGAAGGATGTTCCAAGATCTACCAAGCATGTTCTTAGGCTCACAATGCAGTCAAAGTAACTTTGTTTTGTTAATGACTTTTCTCCCAACTTTGCCTGGCAGACTATGCTGTGAATAGCTGTGATGTTGCTTTTGTTCCAAACTATCCAAATAATTTTTTTTTCTTTGAAACCTCCATTACTTGTCTCATTCTAGTGGAGAGCTCAGAATAAGAACTATTTTCTTCCCAGGAAGAGCTGCTGCCCCAATAGGCAGCAGGGTGCCTCAGAAACCATCATTCACAGAGTTCTGTCTGCACTTAAGGATTTGTTTCTAGCTTCATCCCCTTGTCTTTTTAAGTAGCAAAGGAAGATTAAAACTGAGCAAGAGAGTTTTGGCAGTGCACATAGATGCTGGCTTAGGGAAATGAGTTGGAATATGAACAAGATCTTGCAACAGCAGCTCAGGGCAACCACCTCTCAGTTGTCCTTCCTGCCCAAAAGAGCACAAGGGAGTAGCTAGAACTGAGCAGCTGCTCATCATCTGGGATGGAACTGGCACTGGAGCTAGAGCACTGGAGCTAGTCCTGCACAGTGCTTTCTAGCAGCAGTGCTGGCCCCTTGCTCTGGCACCTGGCAGGGGTGAGATTTTCCCTTTAGAAGCAATGGCAGGGGTTTCTGCCTCACGGATTCCTTTTTGGAACTTTGTGTATTGGCATTGAAACTGAAGGTTGGTGTTCCTGTATCTTCATGAAGACATGCCCACAGGACATCCCACCTGCTTGGGAAAGGGTGCAGGTACTCATGCCAACAGTGAGCCTTGCTTTGAGATTACTGCTCTGCTGCCAGCTCTGGTCTTATACCACTGTGGTGGCCTCCAACAGCCCTGTTACAGAAGGAGCAGACTTTAATCAAAAGCTATGCTCTCCCTACCCAACAGAGACAGGAGGGATGAAACATGCACACTTCCCCCCTTGCCGCAAGCCCGTGGCCTGCACTTGGATGAGCTGAGAGAACACGTGTGTCTCAGTGCCAAAAGAAAGTTTCAGGCCAGCAGGTGCAGGACAGGCTGAGCCTCCAGAAGGGTGTTCTGCACTCTGGCTGTCTCCTGAAGCATAAGTACAGCTCTGCTACAACCTCTTGTGAGCTGAACACTTCAGAGGTGAGTCTCGCACAGTCCTGCTTGCAGTGAATGTGGGGCAGGTGCAGATTACTGAAAACGTGCAGGGAGGTGTTGCACCAAGGCCACACTCTGCCTTTCTTGCCCTGTTTACCACAGGACTTGGCTGGCTGCTGCCTCGAAACATCTGAAATTATCTCCAGTGGCAGAAGCCATGTTAAAACCCAGCAGATCCCAGGACATAAAAGGACATAAAGGCCATGCTGTTGGTGACTGCCCAAGTACCTGTGGATGCCAAGCCACTAAAAGGTAAGTTGCCTCGTTCCTGCTGCCAGTCCCTGGCTCCTGTTCTGAGGCTGGAGCTGGGAGCTGTCTGCACACCCAGCCAAGGAGAGTGTGCAGGAGCAGGTTTCTTCTTGGCTGTTAAGCTTGTAAATTCCTTGGAAAAAGGGCTGCATCTAGGTCTGTCTGCACAGCATTTAGGTTAATGAAGTCCTGCTCCTTGTTATGGTGCCAAGTCCTTCCCAATGCCTTTATAGCCTCACTGTCTTCCTTCCCAACTTCACAGAGTTGTGCAGCTGGAAAAACCTCATATTTCCCATGGCAGCGCCTTTATTTTTGTCTCTACAAACAGGAACATAGTTAAGCCCCAGAAAATGTCTTGGGCATTTTGTAACAAAACTTGCCTGACCAGCGTATGAAACATTTAACTGACCCATTTCCTTTTATTTTTTTTTTTTTTTAATAAAATTGGTCATTAGCTTGGGGCAATTTACAGTTGTAATTCTCACCTTGACAGGTTAGAGATGCCACTGTGCTGCTCCCATGAGAACAGCTGGAAAGCTGACAGTTGTGTGACCACCCCACCCACAGAGCATTAAAAGCAGTTGAGAGTGTGTGGTACAATGGACTTGAGAGGAGACTGAATTTCCATTTTTGCAGTTAAAAAAACCACCTGCCCCCACATTATGCAGTGTGATGGAGTTGCATGAGAAAAGTTATCTGTACTTAGGTCAGAGCTGAACTTCTGGGTAGGAACCTGCCCACCACCCACTACTGTTTTCTCTGTGACGGTGGTCACACTGCAACATCACTCATAATAGACAAAGGAAAAATCCCAAAATTCCATTCTGTTTGGATGCTTGTTCAGCCGTGTCAAGCTTCGATGGTTGATGTATTTCACAAACTTCAGAGTTTCTTTGTCTCTATAAACTAAGGCCAAGCAGTTAGCCTCTGGATTCACTGTCAACAGCTAGAGGACACAAAAATAAGAAAGGAAATCTGTTTCACAAAAACAGCTTTGATAAAATTCTTAAGAAAAAATAAAACCGTTTCAAAAGTCAGAACAAAGGTCTGGTGTTAGAAAATGAACTGTGACACTAGTTTCATTTTAATATCCCTTACCTGAAGCATTATTATACATTAAGGGCTTCTGGACTTCTTATTAGTATGACTGCTCAGTACTGTCACTAGTACTGATGCTGAATGTGACCCCAGTGACTTTCCAGCACTTCCCTGGAGAAGTGTTATCTCTGCTACAGCCTTATGTCCCTTCATGGCAGGCTTCCCGAACAGCCCCAGGTGCAGGTGCTATGAGGCACTCTCAGGAGCCAGGTCTCATGCTTTCGGTGAACAGCAGCCTCTTGAAGCTGAGGCCAGAGCTACACCCATGAGCAGTGACTGAGGCAAGAAGACTCCAGTGACCTATTGAGCACCCTCAGCATTATGTTGGTGTTATGACAAAGTGTAATTATGTCTCTCCACCCTAAACAGTTTTATCTGATTTGCAGCTAGCAACTGAGGTCCTTACCTCTTCATCTTCACCTTTAGCAATGTAGGAAGTAAAGCCACCATATTCAGGATCCCAGTCTTAAAATAGAAAAGAAAGATTCTTAGAAACCTCAATGCTGCCCAGGCTCCATACAGCCTTCCAGGAGATGCCACTTTTTCACCCCGCTCCACAAAGTTACTAGATACAGGATAAGCCCCAGTTTACCTCCTGCCAGTCTATTTCTTCCCTTCTGTTCAGAAACAACTTGACGCAAATGTACTGGATTTGCCTTTTATGGTAGGTAGACTATTTAAAGTTGTTTGATGCACTGCTCCTTGCCTGTAGAACAGTTCTGCCTTAGCAGATATGCCAAAGGATTTCAGGATCATCACAAGCATGTGCCAGATGGTTTCATCTGTACATTCTGGCCTCATCTGGTCTAAAATTCTTGTGTTTAGATTTCTTTTTTACCACTATCTAACTAGCAATTGACCCAAAATGCCTAGACATGACTAAAGTAACTTTCGAAAACCCTGAGCTTTGTGGAGGTGCAGTGATAATTCTGATGAGGAAAGGCATGGAACACTTCTGATGGGTATTGTGCCCACCTGACCCTACAGCGCGCCCAGAGCCATTGCGAGCCATTGCTTAGGAGAGGAAAGGTCTGCGAGGTTCGGCCTTTCCCTCTGCCCAAGCGCCACCTCCTGGCGAAAGCGAGAAAGGTCAGAGATGATTCCAAGGCCGCAATCCCAAACCTTTGCATAAAGACTACTGAAACCAGGGTTTATGCCGAAGAGAGGACTAGGACAAAATCTACAGAGACCTTCTTTGTAGGAAAAAAACAGGGAAATTCTGGCAGTGTTAGCACTGCTGAAAACTCAGAAGTCATTCCTTTATGCAAACCTTGTAAAAGGAATGTCTGACATCTCTCTTTCATCCACTTACCTTCACAGCCACAGAAGAAGAGCAGGTCAAGAGCAAATTCTGTTGCTTGAGAGTCATGGACAAGAGTGTAGTGCCCATGGGTCCAGCGTCGCAACTCCCCCGCACACACAGGGGTGCCCAAGCCTAGGAGAGGGCACAAACACAGAGAGAGAGCCATGAAGCCACATCAGCTGAGCTCAAAGCATGCAAGGAGCTCAGTAATCTCACACCACTGTGCAATTGTCTGCCTGCCCAAGTGAAAACAGGGTAAAAACCACAGATCACATGTCAATGTCTTTCTTAGAGGTGGCTCTAGGTTTGGTACTTTGAGCAATGTGAAGGAGTGGGACCAAGATTTGCTCCACACAGCTCCAAACTAAAATGTGCTTTGGTTTAACAGGTTCTTCTTTTTTTTTTTTTCATGTTTCCCCTGGCTTTACAGTAGAGGTCCAGACCTCAAAAGCCAACAACCTATTTGTCCTGGAAGTACCCTGGAACTACCAGCAGTCTCAGGGAAGAAGGATATTGCTCCAAACTCACTCTGCATGTACAATCCCAGGAGGTACACAATTTTAGGGAAACTTTTCTCAAGGGTCTAGCTCAGTTTTCAATCCATGCAGCCCCAAACGATGCCCTCCTGATACAGGAGTTTAAAATCAAACAGTGGGAACAGGGCAAATAGCAAGGCGAAATGATTAGTTGTGGAAATCAGAAAAACAATGCCTTTGTTCCTGGTAAGTGTTCTGGTGGAATTTTTTCAATAGGACTAGGTTTTTTATTACCTTTTATTCCAGTGTCCACTCACTTGCCTGACTCAGTGCAGGATGAGCATTTTCAAAAATTCTACCCTTAAACTTCAAAGCCACTGTTTTAAATAAACATCACCAATCCAAATCCAAAATTAATCTAGTCTTGGATAGTTGTCACTGCTGACAACTAAGCGGTTGTTTAGGCTGACAGTGTTTTCTGAAAGGTTGAATCCTAGTTTTAGGTATCGATTTTCTAATTCTAAAATTATCTTACTTCTGACCTGTTCACCTTTCTCTTTTGGATTTATTATCTCATAGAAGAATATGCCTTATATGAAGCAGGGCTATGTGGATGTAGAAACCACATAGCAACTGACAAAAGATTAAAAGGCCCCCCAAAAATCTCACTCTTAAGACTTAGGTCTGTTCAAAATGGTATCTTCAAATAAGTCATTGATTTACTCCAAAGTCTTTTGCAACGGTCACTGATTTCAAATTAGCAATCTAACATGCTTCAAGTCCCATGTTTGTGCTGGCACCTTGTGCTGCCCGCAGTGCAAGGTGAAACACTAGTTCCTGAAAATCACTGGGAATTTTGTTCAAATCCTTTCCCATTGCTTCTGCTCTACTCACCGCCCTGTGTCTCGCCGTCTTGTGCGTCAGGGGTGTTGTCAGGCTGGTGTGGCTGATGGGGATTGCCATTAGCAGGTTGTTCAGTCTCTTCCTGCTCAGGTTTGGGACTGCTATGCCCAGTGGTGTCCGCCGCTTGTCCCTCCCCAGCATCTTCATCCTCATCAGAGGGAGCCAGGAAGTGCAGCTTTAGGCCGGTGAAGTTGGAAAGCAGTAAAAATAAGGCCTCAGAGCGCAAGAGCTGCAGGAATTTCTTCAGGGTGTCAGGGAGGCTGTCTTCCTCTGCTGCCTCATAGAATCTGAAAGACAGCAGATATAACTCCTTGCTGGAGAGCCAACAAGGACCATGTCTAGAGGGACAGCACTGACTGGTGCAGCCTCATGGCAGCTCCTGCTCAGCCTGATCACCAGTTGCAGACTGTGATTCACACTGTCATTCCTCACCTTTTATTGGCTGGCCCTCGACTACTCCACTGGATCTCTTTGTTTTCCAATGCTTCACAGAGTAGTTGGTATTTCTCTTTCTAGGAGAAGCACACACAGAAATGTTAACATTTAGCTCCCAGGAAAAGAAGGTTGAAGACAAGTGTTTTATTTTTGCTGAGTCCCTGTGCAGCAGTGTACAGGCAATCAGAGGAGACCATTCCACAGAGTCAGAGTGGCTGAGGTTGGAAAGGGCCTCTGGAGGTCACCTGCTCCATTCCCCTTTAGGTGTGAAACTAGAAGGTGTTTTGTTTTAACATATGTGTAAGCAAGCCCTTTCCCAGCCTCCATGCCATGTGGTACCTGCCAGCCCTCTGACCATGTCCTGGAAGATCACATCAAATTGAACCATTGGGCTCACCTTAAGAAAGTCCTTCAGGAGAATTTCTGATCGCTCCTCAAATTCCTCCTGGATTTGAGCTTGGGAGTCCATGTCCAAATAAACTGAATTGATCCACTCATATAATATTTCATGCTGGAAGGGAAATGGATTAGAACACTGAATTTTCAAAAGTGAGTAAGATTCCCCAGTTCCCCCTGTTGAGCTGGCTACAGGGCTGGATTCCTACACACACACACTTCAATCCCTTATTTCATTGCACCACAGTTATTCACCATATTCTCTGAACTATTGTAAGTATGCAAAACATACTAAGACGCATAAGAAAGAAACTGGATACAAATTTATGGAGAGGAAATAAAAAGGAGAATGGGGTGAAGATTAAAGCATCCCCAGTGCATTCCCTAACTGGTATTACAGGAACAGGACTGAGACAGAAATAGATAGGCAGATGTAGGCTTGTTACTTACATCATAGGGGATGTGTGGGCTCCTGGCCAAGGGGGCTTCAATGTGCCGTGCAGGTCTGGCCACAGACGGGCCGTGGAACCAACCGCTCACTGACAGGCGGCACTTCTGCAGCACAACTTCTGACACCTGCAACAATGTTGGACAGCGTGTCACTGGTTAGACAGGGACCAGCTGTAACAGGTACCATGCAAACTCATGACAGGAAATGGACTTGGCTCCAGAGAGCCCACTGCATACACAGAAATGTCAGACAGGGCTAGACCAGGACAGATTATCAGACAGAGGCCTATTGTCCTGTCGCCCATTGCAGGTTTCCAGAATTCCAGTAGAAGATTTTACTCCAAGCTCACAGAGAATCCATTATCTCTCTCCCTCTGAGAGCTTTGAGTCATGGATTTTTAAGACAAAATTAAATCACTACCTGAAAACAATCAGGGCAGTGACCAAGTAGATGCTTCTGTTAATTATAAACTGTAGGACATAAATGACACAAGAATAACCCCCTAAGCGGCCTAGGTCAGGATATACCCAACCTGTATCACTGATCATCTTCCTCTCCAGCCTTCTGCTCTCTGGCCCTGTTTGATACAGTCCCTGGTACACAGGAGTTTCAGATTTCAGTCAGGTGTTTGTGCCATGGATTTCCACAAATTATTCATCCTGTTTCCAGGCATTTTCCTGACAAGTGTCACAGAGCATTCCTTAACTGTGTCAGCATTTCTGCTGCAGGGCACTGCACCATGTCTGTGTCACTGAGGGGGTACAGCCAGATCTGCATGGTGCCCTTGCACTGTTGGCAAGATGATGGATGGCTTGAGGAGCTCTTCTGGAACAAAGTCATGACCAGCACATCAAAAAAGTGAGCTAGTTTAAAACAAGCCAGCAAACAGAAACAAGCAAAAGCCAAATTCACAGCAGTGGCTTGCCACGATAGTAACACAAAATAGAAATGGAAATTTTTCTTTCCCGGGATGATGCAGCTGGATTGATGGTTTAAAGCTGGCTTTGTTGGTTTTTGTCCTCCTTAAAGTCCTGAAGCCCTCTCTTTAGCACACAGTTCTTCTCCCTCCCCATCAGGATCTTAATAACACACAGACTGAATAACCACAACAATGAAGATCAAAAAATTAACAAGAGACAGTTCCTTGCCTGGTGGAAAGAGACTGGAGACACTTCAAAGAAAACCAGCGTGTTCCATGAAGGCACTAATGACTTGGTGATTTGCTGAGGCTGAAAGTGTTCTGAGGATGAAAACATACTCTGGTTATGATATGAACTGGGACTCACTAGAAACTGCCATTTCTCTCTGACTTCATGTCACTGTGACTGATGGGACACCTGGGGATAAGGGACGGAGCTCAGAGCAATGGCTTGGTGAGGAATCGGTGCACCTCTGCATGGAGACAGGCAGAAAGACTTGGGGCTGTTCAGCTTGGAGAAGAGAAGGATCTGGGTGACCTAAAGCCTCTTCCACTGCCAAAAGGGGCTACAAGAGTGCTGTAGAAGGACTTTAGACAGAAAAGGGCATGGAATAACAGAGCAAGGGGGAATGGCTTCAAACAGACAGAGAATGGGTTTAGATTAGATATTAGAAAGGATTTCTTTACTATGAGCAGTGAGGCACTGGCACTGGTTGCCCAGGGCAACTGTGGATGCCCCTTCCTGGAAATTGCAGCAACCTGGTCTAGCAGAAGGTGTCCCTGCCTACAGCAGGCTGACTGGAACAAAATGAGCTTTAAGATCCCTTTCAACCCAAACTATTCTGTGGTTCTGTTGCTGGAAAGTGAAGTTACTGTCATCAATCTGGAGTTCCAAGCACAGTTACTGGCATTACTTCCATCTTGCTTCTACTTTTGGCCCTTTCAAAAGTTTCTTTGTCTGCTGTTGCCTGTTAGCCTTTGTCTGCAAAGCCCCCTACAGCCCATCCCTAAGGGGCACATCTTACTTATACATCAGCTTCTCTGAACAAAGGAGGAACTCTTTATCTCCCTTCTACTGTTTTGAGGTGAGAGTTGCTGCAAGGGGCACATAAGCTTCAACTTTTCATCCACCTGAGGCTGAGTTTGGAGCTTTTACCATCTGTGCTGTACAGATCCAATGTTCCCCCATCACTTTTCTCCCAAGGTGGGACAAGGTACAGGATGAAAGCAATTCTCCGACCTTCCAGTTCATCATCATGGCACAGCAACACATCTGCAATTACATATGTTTTGCTGCTGTAGCATTTTTCCAGTACATGCATGATTCATTCCAACAACTACTTCCCAGCTTTGTCCCCACAAGGATATGACAAGAAAAAACATGTTCTTTCCAAGAACTGCATTTTCACTCATCAGCATCACCAGCCTGAGATCTGCAAGATTCACTCCTGTGGGACTGCACTGCAATTGGCAGATCAGGCCACTCTGAAGGTACAGGCAGTTATACAACAGCAACAGTTTTATCATCATTTGTACTTCATTTTCAGACACTGTTTTGCTGCTTCTGGGACGCTCTGGAACTAGAATAAAATGAGGTATTCTATAGGCATTTTGTTTCCTAGACATGTACGGATGATTTAGGGAAAGGATCACTTATAGACTGACCAGTATATTCATATTTGGCACAGGATATGTCAATAGTTGGCTCCAGCTCTATCTGGGTCACAGCAGAAAGCCACGCTCGGAATTCTTCACACAGAGCATGCCTGAGAAAATAAGTACACAGTAAGGGCTAGGGTTGGGTCAAGCTTAGGGTTAAGGTTGGGTTAGAGTTGGGGTTTAGGTTTAGGATTTGGGTTTGGGTTAGGGTTAAGGTTAGGGTTTAGGTTCAGGGTTAGGATAAGGCAATAACCAGTAACAAGCGTACAACCAGTCGTTAGGTGTACCAGGAAGCATTTCAGAGGTGACAGATGCAAGAGGGCTTAGCATGCAGGAAAGGTGAATAGCCTTCAGTGCCGTGACAAGCACAGAGCCGATTCAGCTCCCCGCGGCCGATTTTTGCCCGAATAGAGCCAGAAGGCGGCCACGCCGTGGGCCCACCCAGCAATCGTCCTTCCCGTGGAGCCCCCATGGCTCTTCTCCACCCTTAGCGGGCAAACCCCGAGCCCACGTTTTACCTCAAGGCGGCGACGTGGGGCTCTGGGCTGGCCCCCAGGTCCTCGGACTGCGGCGGCCCATGGAAGAGAAGAAGGGACGGAGGTTAGCGTGTCTCAGCTCGGCCCAGCAGGGCCCGGCCCGGCTCAGCTCGGCCCTGGGCCCACCTGCCACAGCGAGAGGAGGTCGTTGCGCCGCCCACGGAAGCCGAGACCCAGCAGCTCATCCCGCAGCGCCTCCGCGAAAGCCGGGCCTGCCAGGAAACCGGGAATGACAGCGTGCCGGAACGGGGCCGGCTCCAGCACCACCGCTTCTGCAAGGGAAGGGCCGTCGGTGAGGGGCGGAGAGCCGGGCCACGCTGTACCGTGCCAGAGGCGCTCCCCGCGGGCCCGGTCGGGCCGTACCGTGCCGGAGCCGCTCCCCNNNNCAAGAGCCGCGCATAGCTCTGCGCGCGCCTCGCGCCTCCCGCGCTTCGCCACTGCCGCCGGTGCTGCCGCTTCGTGACGCTTGGTGGCCATGGCACCGTCCGGCCGGACTACAACTCCCTGCGGTCCCCGCGCTCCGCCCGCGGTGACCAATCGGATCGCTCAGGGGGCGGGCGGAATGCCGCTGGCCACTGAGCGAGGAGGGGCGCTGAGTGGCGGAGAGCGGGGGGGCCCGGCAGGC
>VZTN01021118.1:205465-234427 GCA_013400515.1 Erpornis zantholeuca
CCGGCCCGCGGGCCCTGGACGTCGCCTACTACCTGCTCTCCGACAGCCTCTGCGTTTGGGTGAGCCCGGGGCGGCGGCGGGGCCTGCGGGCCCGCGGCCTGCGGGGCTGGGATCGATCGAGATCGGCTTCTCCCGGCACCTCCCCGCGGCCGGAGGGAGGCGGGGGTGTTCGGGGGGTGTTTCGTTATCGTTGTTTGAAAACTGCTCGCGGAATAAAGAGGGGGCTCGGCTGAGTTCCCTCTGCCCGCCCCGGGCCGCCTCCGCAGCCGCTTCCCTTCCTGCCTGGCCGGGGCGGTGGGGGCAGCATTAGAGCCGAGCGCCCCGAGAGTTCAGCCCCCGGCTTGTGCTGATCTCCCCGAGCGCCCTCCGCTCGTCCTGGCTGGGGGGGTTTGGGAGAAGCTTTTGGGAGCGTTTGCCGCGGTCCCAGGCGGGTGCTGGGCTTAAGCTTCGCCAAGCACTGCCCGACCTGCACTGCCAGAAATATGAGTAAGGGACTGTCAGGTATTCGAGCCCAGGCCTTACATGTCTTTATATATATATGGATATTTAAATAGCACTTAAAAGTCTTGTAGGTAAGAGGAAACGTTCTCACCATTTAAGGAAAAAAGAAAGAAAATAATTTTCTGTATATTTTTAAACCCAAACGGCATAATGGTTTATGAATTTTGGCTCACTGAATAGTAGTTGAAATAAGGGCTCAACAAGGGGATATCGAAACCTTGCTGAGTTGTCGCTGTTGAACTTTTCATCTGTCTGTCACTCAGAGGTGGCAGTAGTTGGACATCTGCTTCACAGCATGCTTGCTTGACTGAGGTGCTGATTTTTTAATATATCAAACTCATTCATTCTGTTGAAATGCGGTCTCAGGACCTCAAGTTAAGAGTCCTGGAAAAGTTTATTGTACATCCTTTGGAAATGACAGGGTGAGGCTTCTTCATCCACCACCTTGCCTTTTTAGTGCCCTGTTTAGGTCAAAAGTTAATTACAAGTGCCTTTGGCAAATGTGAGATAGCAGTTTTCCCAGGCCCATGTGTTCTATTTCTTGCTCTTTTGCTGTAAAGCAGTTTCCCAAGAAAGCCTCAAGCAGTGTTGTTACTGAAGGGGTGTGTGCTGTTCAGCATGTTTTGAGGCAACCTCTGAATCCTCTTACTGTAACAAAGATTCAAACTGGAGTTTTCTTATCCACCATATGTTAAACAAAATTAGCATCTTGGTGATCTCTTAAGTTTTGTCCCCATGTTCCTTGTGAAATTTGCTAATCCGCATGAAATAATTTGTCGTGAAGAGGTAGATAACTTTGTTGGCTGTAGTGCTGCATCCAACTGACTGTGTTAGTATTTCTAGAAAAAAAAAGCTAAGTGACTTATCAGTTACTTCATGTATCTTGGAAGAGGCCAGGCTTAAATTTCACCAAAAAACCAAAAAAAAGAACTAATACTGTTCTGCGAACAATGGCAGGTTTTGTTAGACTCGTTCATTCCTCTTCTCTCCCTCCTTTTAAATAGGGCAAAAGTATTTGTTGCTGACTGCTTTCTTTCTTTCCAGGTGCTAGTGAACACTGCCTGCTGTTTTCTGATGCTGGTTGCTAAGCTAATCCAGTGTATGGTGTTTGGTCCTCTTCGTGTCAGCGAGAGGCAGGTGAGACAGCAAACAAGGAAACTGTGAGTCAGGACAGATGTTGTGATTTTCTACATGGAGTTGCTGAAATTGCCCAAGAAAAGTAAATTTTACAGTATATGTCTTACCATTTGGTTAGCTAGTATATCCACAGCCACAAGCTTCTGGTTTATTTCTAAAGGAATTTTTCCTGTTGTATTTTATAAGCCCAGAATAAACTTAAAAATCTTCTTTCTTTAGTGAACTCTGACAGATTTCTTACAAATGCACCTCACTTCAAAATACTTGTAACATGTTCTTCTCTATCCTTTCTGCACCTGGCAGCATTTCTCTGTTGCATTTTGTAGTTGTCAGCACTGGCAGTCTTGAGTTCCCTCTTCTTTGTATCTTGACTGCTGGAGAAGTGCTTTCCATCCTCATACACTGAGTGGATGGTTTATCAGCCTGCAGGTTGATAGGAGTAGGCAAGAAAATGCCCAAAGAAAGGAGGTGAGCAGGGCTGAAAACTGAGGATGTTTAGTCCTGCTCTTGGCTATGCAAGAATGTTTGTAAAAATTCATCAAGGGAACCATGAAAGCCCAGAGTTTTTAAAAACAGGATCCTGCAGAAGATGAAAGCAGCAGCAGGACCTTGAATAGTATCTCTATATTTTTTAAAAAAACAGTAAGACAAATGCGTAAGTTGCTTGTGTAAATGCAGTAGCACTGGTTTGGAGCATGTCCACATATTAAAAAAGGTCTTTAAATGCTGTTCTTTAGGAGGAATCAGGCCATGATGATTTTTGACATGCAGAACTGAGGTGCACAAAGCCTCATTAATAACTGTGGATCTCTCAAAGCCTGTTGTATTTGTAATTCATACCCTGTAGAGTGTCTGAGTGGTTTGTTAAAACCAAGGCACTATCAAACTGCAATGGGCCTGATTTTCTATCCCAGTCCATGTTACATATAAGGATGTGGAATTTTAACTGGTGATAGTTTCCAGGATGTTCTCTATTCTCCTAAAATCTGAAGTGTAAAGCAGTAGCTGTGTGGATCCATTTGTGTTTAGACAGCAGGAGTTTGCCTCAGTTGTCATGTGAAGGAAAGCTGCTTATTAACAGTGGCAAGCCCAAAATGGCAGCATCATTAAGGAATTCAGGGCCTGTCTTAACTAAACTCCTGGTGACCTCATTGTGTACTTTAACAAAACATTTTGTTTCATAAATTTTTTTATCCCCTCCAAGCTGGCTTGCTGTCTGCTGCTTGAGAACATCATAGTGTTTCTTTCATACTGCATGTGTGTGGGAATTGTTTTATTTTCATTGCTCATCCACCTCATTCTCCACTGCAGGCATTGTGATTCTTAAGAACAGACTTTGTCATCTTTTCTTAATCATCCCTACTTTTTTGGCAGGTTTTTGGAAGCAAGGTGCTAGGCAATTTGGGCATCTTGAATAGCTAACTGTGGCAGCTCTTGCAGCGGAGAGGACTGTGTGTTTGCAGCCTGGTAGCTGAGTTTCTTGGGCATGAAGAATCAAAGTGAGATCAGACTTGCTTTGTGCTGAGCACTGTTTTAGGAGTGTAGCAGGAAACTGCATTGTGTGCTGTGTAGCACAGTTATGCTGCCATGGTACAAAAGAATAGGTAGATACGAAGATCTGCTAATATTTTTAATACATTTCTTAATTCACTAAAGGTAATAACAACAATACATATTGAAGATGTATATGCAGCTTCTGTGTGTGGATTGTCAGTGCTTTCATTACAGTAACCAAGTGTCTTCCATTACAGCACCTTAAGGATAAATTCTGGAATTTCATTTTCTACAAATTCATCTTCATTTTTGGTGTGCTGAATGTTCAGACAGTGGAAGAAGTAGTGATGTGGTGCCTCTGGTTCTCTGGACTTGTGTTTCTCCATCTGATGGTTCAGCTCTGCAAGGATCGCTTTGAATATGTAAGTTTTGATTAAGGGCTGTCTTTTGGGACATGCAAATTCTGTTTCTGGTTCAGGCACTGGCTCATGATAAGGTACAAACAGATCATTTAGACCTTTTCCCTACCCTGTGGTACTGAACACACGCACTTCCAAGTAGCTTCAATGATTTGCTTTAAAGTACAATGTCAATCTTACTCCTTCAGTTTTCCCATGAGACAAATGGAGCTGAAGATACTTATTTTCTTTAATAAATTGCTTCTTATATGTGCCCTGTAATTACTGTTACATAACTGCATGAGATGGTTTCATAGCTCTCCTTTGTAAAGACATCTTAACAACAGAACATCTCTTAGATTGGTGCCCTTTAGAATTGGCCCATGGAGCCTGTTTCTGCAGATTCTCTGCTCAGGTTTCACACTCATTTAGATATACTGAATTTTGACTGCCTGTGTCTTTACAGTATATGGTGCAATTTTCTCTCTAAGCTACATTCCACTCTCTGTTAATACTAGGAATAAATTAGGTAGAGATGCAGAAATTGAAGGCTAGGCAAGGAAGAAGATACTGTAATTTAAACAGTAAATCTTGGCCTTTAAACTATAATGGACCTGCATTTTCCTAGGCTCCTCTCTCCTGGAATAGAAGTTTGACCTAACTTGAATCCATTAATTTCTTTTTTGTAGATCTGGGCTTTGCAGGTTTTTTTTTTTTAATAATGTCCAGTAAGACCTGTTAATTCACAGGTAGCTAAGAACTTCAATTTGAAACTGGATTGGCTGGGCTTAGGAAAATTGAGACAGCAGTGAACAAGCCATTCATCTGGTATTTTTAGTGTTGTTCAGAAAGCTGTGAAAGAACAAAGGTCACGTGGGAAGAAATCCCTGTTAAATTACTTTTGCATTCAAAGCGGCATAGTTAGTTTTTGCTTGGACAAAAAATAACTTTTGCTTGTATGATTTGCCTTGCAAAGACAGGGGGATGTGGAGCTGAACCAGATACAAAGAAGTAAGAAAGAACCTATTTAGAAACAAAACATGGGAATCAGCTTTGTTACTCAGACCCAGGTGAAGCTTTGGGCAACTCCTTTCCTTGTCCTGTTCTTTCTCATCCTGCCTGGGAAAAAAGAGGATGGACCAACATCTCTTTGGGTTGCCTTTGATTTAGACAGACTAGGTGTAGCCCTCTGTTAAGGTAGTTTAGAGATTTAACACACTTTGCATGCTACTGAATGAGACAACTGTTTTCAGTAGAGTCTGTCCATCAGTCTCTAGCTGCAGCTTAAATATTTTTGGGGGTAGAAGTCTCTCTCTTCCAGAGGAATATAGCAATGGAAGAACTAGGGGATGGAAGACCAAGCTGGTCAAATTCAGATCAGCTATCACGTGAAAAATTGGCAAAACATTGCTCAGAGACTCTGTTAGGTTAGGTGTCTTTCTAAAGTGCATATTAATCCTAAGCAGATGCTGTGGATTTTATGTGGAAATTACTGTGTCTCTGGTTTTCTTGCACAGGTGATTTAAACATTAGCTCAAATAATCATAATTGTAAATAAAAAAATTGTAACTGATTGTTAAAAAGTGAACGTAAATGACAGTAACATGAATGAGGCTTTGGGGTGGTGTGTGGGTTTAGTTTTATTCTTCTTTATTTATTACTACTTTGCATTGTGAAATTGGTGCTACTCTAGAAAGCAAAAGATTTTCCTGAATGATGTCTTGGTGAGGTGACAATGGAAGGCAGGGTGGATAAAAGTACTCCTTTAAACCTGTCATGTATTTATGTATTTGTGTTGCAGCTTTCCTTTTCTCCCACCACACCCATGAGCAGCCACATCAGAGTGCTGGCCCTACTCATAGCCATGCTCCTGTCCTGCTGTGGATTAGCAGTTGTCTGTGGAGTTGTTGGCTACACCCACGGCATGCACACATTGGCTTTCATGGCAGCAGAGGTGAGACTTTCTTCATATGTGTTGTGGTTTCTGCTTTGCCTTTGACCCCTCACATGGGGGTATCCTGGTACACAACGGATTTACTTTTAATTCCCGTAAGAAAGAAACTTTGAAGACACAAACAAATCCTTCCATTTTCCAGAAGTTGCCAGATTGGCATGCTTTCTGTCTTTAACCCTGAAAAAAATCTTGGTCTGAAGAAGAGAATGGGAGGATAGACCCATAAGATGATGCTGAAATCAAATGACAGCTTATGAAAAAGTTATGATTGTACTTCATGAGCATTACAAGAGAGTGTGTATGAAAGTGTAATGTGCACTTCAACCTCTTTCTTTGAGGTTGTGTTTTCTGTTTAATTTCTCCCCAAAAGGAGTGAAACTAACATCCTTTCCTTAAGGCATACTCATGGGATTTGCTTATGTTTATGTGATAAGTTGTATCTCAGCTGAGATGAGCAAGGCATTTTTGTGCACTCTGAACACTTTGCATTGTGGAGTAAACATCAGTATGTTTGTGGAGTGAACATCAGTATGTTTGTGATGTGATGGGTTGTTTCACTCTGCCTGAGGAAGTGATAATCTTAAACAAAGGAGAGTAATCCAATATAATTGCAAGTATGTTGTGTTAGCACATCCTTAGTTCAGATAACAAGTAACATGTGCAATTTATTTTTCTTCTCCTATCTTGAATTTATTCTTGGAGTTAGGGAGCAGGAAGGAAAACAACTGATAATAGGAGAATATGATGCTTGTCACACCACAGGTCAGTTATTTAATACATCACTTTATTTTTCCCTGAATATGAGAATATGCAAGACCAGATTTGTAATTAAACAGTGGAAGGGTATTGGAAGATTTAACAGTGTCTCTAAAAGGTGGGGTCTCGTTGGTGTCACATCTGTTATCTTGGCTTGGCAGAAGGATTATCAGCATTGCACCAGCTCAGGGTAGGTTTATCCGGAAGTGTTGTGGTGCCTGCGTTGCCTCCTTAGCACTGTGCTGTGTGGTATTGTGAGTGTTTGGGCTTGAAGGATGGGGCCCAGCTGATCGTTTCTGTGGGAACTGTTCTGTGTGCTGATTAAGAAAGGTGTTGCTCAGTCAGTGTTAAGTGTGGGGTCTCCAGCTGAGCCATGGATCCCCTGCTGTGCTGCTGCTGGGCAGTGAGGAACTTTATGGGGAATGCAGAAGAAAAGGTTTCCTAGCTTTGCTTGCAGCCACTGGTATATGAGAACATTCTTGAGCTGAGGGCTGCACAAGCCCATTGGGTGTGATAGCCCCAGATGTACTCTGGACAGTTGTCTGATCATTTATTGAACTCATTTGTGTGTCAGCCTCTGTAGTATCCAAAGGCAACAAGTTTCGCATTAACTTGGCTTTGTGTACATGAAGGAGCTCTTTGAGTTGTTCTGAATCTTCTGTTTGATAATCACAGCATAATTCGGGTTGGAAGGGACCTTAAAGATCATCTAGTTCCAACTCCCCTGCCCTGGGCAGGGAATAATGTCCTTAGCTATCATCAAATACATTTGTGGTGAAAATGAGCAAAGAATCATTCCCTGTTTAATATTTTTCATAGAATTTGTGATTTTATCATCCTTCTTTCGCCTGTTCTTTTTCTGCCTTTCCTTCTAAGCAAAAGAATTCTGGTCTGTTTAATTTTTCCTCATAGGAGATTGTCTAATATCTTGCCATTTTTGGATATTTTAAATATTCCCTATATGGATTGGGCAACCATGAGTAATCTCCTTGATTTTAATACCCAGCACTCATGTGAGTGGAATAAAACATTTAGGTTTCTTTCTGTATGGGTACTGGCAGTGACACCTCATAGCAGACTTCAAGCACTTAGTAAAAAACGTTTAATCTTTCAGACTGACATGTTTTTCTGGTGGTGGCTTGTGTGGTGGATGCTCCTCGAGAGGGACCCTGCCAAGTGTATTCCATTAGTGTGAATGAATTACATTAGGTTACATTAAGCTATTAATTTCTCTTCTGCAAACACTGATTTCGCTCAGGGTTTTCAATAAAGCAATATAGATGCTTTTGTTGTGTTTTAGGTAGACTTCCCCTTGTTCTCTGCTGTTTGTCAACATTTTCTTTATTCCAGAGGGTGGGTGTGAAATGTACAAATGCCCAGAGAAAGTTGAGTAAGGACTTGTCTGTATTTTTGAGTAAACATTATTCTTTTTTGCCTTAATATATGGTGTTTGAAAATTATAGTACATCAAGCAGTGTCCAGTCTGTCTATCTTTGCATGTTTTTCTTTAAAGCCAGCTAGTAAACAGTTGACAGATATGTAGGATGTTGCAAAGGGTTAAATATGGATAGAAGTATTTTAAGAATGCTTTTTACAGATGGAAAAAATTATTCAAACCAACTGGCTTATTGCTGCTTTGGGAAGTTAGTGGTTTTAATAGTTCTTCTGTCCTGTTTGTTGTACTTTATGCTGAAGGCATGCCATCAGACCAGTTTCACAGGAGTGTTTTCAGTTACTCATTGTAAATCCCTTGGATCTCAGTGTCACTTGTCCCCTGCTAACTACAGGGGTGGTGTGGGCAGTCTCTGGGGGGCAAGCATGTCTGGTTTTTTTCACTGTGAGGATAGAATGGAGAGATGGAACACTGTGGGCTTGATGGATTACAGAGAGATGATGGGGCCACTGTCTCTTAGATGATAAGAGCCCATGGAAATGTAGTTATCTTTTTGGTGACTATCTTTACACTTCTGATCTTGCACTTTCTGATATACTCAGGTTTTTTGCTCTGTACGTAGCCTAGAAACGTAAGTATCATTAAAGAGACAAGTAACTTTAGCAGCATTTACATCTCAGCAAAGGGGAGGAATTATTTGACATTAACTTCTTCAAATTTCTGTTATTATTCAATTCTTCCAGGTTTTTTTTAAGAAGTGAGATGAGGAGAGTTAGTTGGTGGGATTGTGGTCTCAACATTTGCTGAGTGATAATAATTGAAGAAGGCAATACATCCTGTATAGTCAGGAAAAAATGACACTTAACAGCAGTAACACAGTGGCTGCTTTAATAGCATCATGTCTTTGGGAACAATTACTTCCATATTTATTTATAAGCTTCATGGTTGTCTCAGGTATATTGTGCCCACAGTCACCTATAGTGACTATTGGTTCACAGGAACTTGTTAAGCTGCACTAAATGTCTTTTGTGTTTTAGCCCTTGATCTCCTGCATCTGAACCACTGTCCCTGCCAGAATGTTGTTAACATGTATGGGGTTTTTTTTTCCCTCTTTTGCAGTCTCTGCTGGTGACAGTCAGAACTGCTCATGTGATTTTACGGTGAGTAGCTTAAGTTTTACAGGATGGTTGCTCAGGATGGTAGTGCATATAGCATGTTGATGTAAGAGGTGGATGTAATTACCTCACTGAATTGCAAATGCTCGGAGATTGAGAGCAGCCCTGAGGAGAGACTTGGGGGTGTTGGTGGATGAGAAGCTTGACATGACCCAGTACTGTGAGGTTGCAGCCCAGAAAGCTCAACCACATTGTGGTCTGCATCCCCACAGTGTGGGCAGCAGGTCCAGGGAGGGGATTCTGCCCCTCTGCTCTGTTCTGCTGAGACCCCACCTGGAGTGCTGCATCCAACTCTGGGGCCCCCAACATGGGAAGGATGTGCACCTGCTGGAGTGAGTCTGGAAGAGTCCTTAGAGATTGTCAGAGGAGTGCCACAGAGACAGGCTGAGAGAGCTGGGGTCATTCAGCCTGGAGAAGAGAAGGCTCTGGTGAAACCTTAGAGCCCCTTCCAGTACCTAAAGGGGCTCCAAGAGATCTGGAGAGGGACTTTAGACAATGACATGGAGCGAGGGAATGACTTCAAACTAACAGAAGGCAGAATTAGATTAGATGCTAGGAGAAAAAATCTTCCTGTGAGGTTGGTGAGTCACTGGCACAGTGAGTGGTTGCCCAGAGAAGCTGTGGATGCCCCATCCTGGAAGTGTTCACGGCCTGACTGGATGAAGCAGCCAAAGGGATTGGAAAGAGATGATCTTCAAGATCCCTTCCAACCCAAACCATCTGAGGTTGATGAGATGAGCAACGGTGGTTAACTTTAGCCTATGCTATTTTTTAAGCACGAGTTTTGCACTTGGCTTTTTTTGTTTTATTTGAGTGATGTGTGTGTCTTATCCTGAAGCCTTTATTTGAATAAAAGATTGTACTGGTGTTCAAGTAGTTACAGGAACATTTATTTTAAAGCCAGCTAGTAAACAGTTGGCAGATATGTTGAATAGTACAAAGGATTAAATACGTGTAGAAGCATTTTAAGAATGATTTTTACAGATGGAAATGCATTTTAGAAGTGCTTTTTACAGATGGGGGTTGAAATGCATAGATAGCTTTAGTGGGTGGTGGTAGCTTGAGGCATGGATTAAAGTGGATGGGTGCTGCTGGATGAGGGTTGATAGATGCTACTGTCATTCTGCAGGGTTTAAGGTCTTGGTTTCTTTATTCAAAGTTTTGCTTTGAAAAAGTCACATGCACATGTACCTGTAACACACCTGTGAGTGTGTATGTAGGACATGGTGTATAAAACAGGAGCCTCTTCATGCAGGTCACTGTCAGCATTTCAGGTCCGACACTGACCTATAATGACTCACCTGAGAAACACCCCTCATGCTGAAAAATGTGCTTCTGTAGTTACTATAATCCTAAAATTGACTTTTGGTATATGAAGTAGTTTTTAGCAAATGCTGCATCTTTTCTGTCAGCTGGCAATGTCTGTAGTGTCAGTGTGGGCTAAGCATTGACTGCTTTTTGCTTTTTTAAAATGTTGCTGTTTGAAGCCAGTGACATGAACAGAAATCCCCCTGGAGAGAGCACCAGACTGTAGGCACAGGGCCTAGGAAGGGCAGAGGGCAAACAACAGAAGTTGCTTGAAAAATGGACAAAATAGTTTGAATTATAGAGATGCTATTTAACAACAACAAAAAAAAGAATAATGTTAATTTCCCCACTCTTGCAGATATGTAGTTCATCTCTGGGATCTCAACCATGAAGGAACGTGGGAGGGCAAAGGCACTTACGTCTACTATACAGATTTTGTCATGGAGCTAACCTTGCTTTCCCTGGACTTGATGCATCATATTCATATGCTGGTATGAAATACTGGACATAATGCTGATCAAATAGACTGGCCTTAAAGTAAAGGGTATTGGGTATACATATTTTATATATTTTTTTTACTTTGCTTATTTTAGAAACCTGACATTACAGAGAAGTTACTTAAATAGAGATAAAAATATAGAGGGGGATTTTGGCATTCTTTCCTCCTGTGTTGTTGGAGTCATCACAAATAACTTTGTTAAGGAATATTAACTACTATGTGTGATTATCTGTTCAGCAGGCGTTTAATTAGGTTTTTTATTGAGTAATATCAGACTGAATTATTTTCATTGGCAGCAGGGGATGCTAAGCTGGACAGGACTGAATACAGTTTATCCTCATTAGAAATGCCCTGCTGCCAAAGTTGTATCTGAAGAGGTAATGAGTGGTAGTACCTTTGAACATGCATGGTTGGTCTGAATGCCAACAAAATGCCAGCAAATGCCAACAAAAGAGAAATTCTTCAGGGTTGGTTTCTCAATTTCTTTGTCTCTTAAGACCTGATGCAGCTTCTTGTTTCCCCTGGTGCTTGTTTCTAATCCCTGCTCTGTTTTTTTCCCAAGCTGTTTGGCAATATCTGGTTGTCCATGGCGAGCCTGGTGATTTTCATGCAGCTGCGCTACCTGTTCCACGAGGTGCAGCGGCGAATTCGGCGGCACAAGAACTACCTCCGTGTGGTTGGAAACATGGAAGCCAGGTGAGCCTCTTAGTTGCTCTGCGATCTTGATGTAGATCTAGTAGAGAGGACACTCTTTCTGGTTTTGACAGATATGGAGAATTGACTTGTAGAATAGCAGTATAGTTGGTAATGTATTAAGTGACAAAAAGCAAACTCCCCTGTCCAGTATTTCTTCTGTATTCTCTTGCATACTACCGTAGTGGGGTGACAAGCTCTGCCTATTTCAGGTATCAAATACTGGCTTGGCTGGGATAGAAATCAATGCTCTTAATTTCATTAGGCCATAGTACTCAGTTACTAACTGAAATGAAATCAAAATATTAATGAAAACCTGCCTAGCTTTACCTGTGTATTCACTAAACCTGAAGCTAAGTCTAAGACTCTGTACCCAAAGTGGAGCTGAGAGCACCTTGACAGTACTTTAGTCCATTCCCTTTTGGTGAGGTAATACGGAGAAGCTGGAAGGCCTGCTAAAACCT
The DNA here is from genome assembly GCA_013400515.1 of Erpornis zantholeuca. NCBI lineage: Eukaryota > Metazoa > Chordata > Aves > Passeriformes > Timaliidae > Erpornis > Erpornis zantholeuca. The sequence continues at coordinate 217,238 of VZTN01021118.1, forward strand.
AATATTATACCAGATAGTACTGCATCTCTGATCAGATGTTTTCAAAATTCAGCTATGTTCTTAAAAAATTTAAAAGCCAGAGGGAGTTTTATTTTTTCCGTACATAACTGTACTGTTTTAATTTTGGGCCTCTGTGGGTTTGATTAATTCTGATTTCTGCTGCTGTAGTCTATGTGTAGAACGCTGGCTTGTCTAGAAATTCATGAGCTTTTCTTTTTGGAAAGTCATTTAATGGCTGTGATATAAGGTTAAGAGCTGCATAATAAAGTTCATCCACAATGCATCTTCTTTTCAGTAAGATGCAGCTGCTGAACCCTTTTGAGCTGCTCACAAAGCCATTTGAGTTGCATGTGTCACAGACTGCTTGTGTGAGCAATTTGATGTGTTTTGGTCATTCTGATTGTGCTGGAAGAACCACATTCTAACTTCCTTCTGAAGCTGCCATTGGCAGCTGCCTTTATGTGGTTGTTCTTCAGGTATATTCCACACCAACAGGGCTGTGAAATGTTGCATCACTCATCCCTCTATTGTCCGTGTTTGGATGCTATGTAGTAACTGCTTACATGGCACTGTAGCTTAAAAAAAAGGGATAAAAGTCAAGACAAATGGGAATGGCAAAATCTGAGGCCAAAATTAGTCAGACCATAAATGCTTATGATCCCAAAGAGACAGCTTAATGGGTACAGCTATTGAAACTAATTTAGAAAAATGACACAAACGAAATCTATACGATTATAATTTAAGGATCTCAGCAAAATGATCGTATAATTATTTCTTGGAAAGGTACTAAGTCAAAGCTTTTTGCACTTAGGATGCATGAGGAGATGTGCAAAAAAGTGCCTGTAAAAGGCAGAGGGATGTGTATGTGTGTGTTCCTTTGCAGTGTAGCCTGAGTTATCAAAAAAATTAACAAATCTGTTGGCATAGCTCTCTTACTGAAAAGTTAACATGGAGGGTAGGATTTTCTCAGTGCTGGATTCTCTAGAGAGGAGGCCATGCTGCACTTGTATAGTGATTCCTTTTGTCTGTTCCCGTTTCTTCTTTGTAGGTTTGCAGTTGCAACACCAGAGGAGCTGGCAGTGAACAATGATGACTGTGCCATTTGCTGGGACTCCATGCAATCCGCACGTAAACTCCCTTGCGGCCACCTCTTCCACAAGTATGTGATCAGACCGGGGAGGGTGCACCCAGCTGAGAAGGGAAGGGATAGATGAGCATGGCTGAAATTTACTGTGGGATGACAAGTAACCAACTATCAGCAAAACCCTCAGGTGCTTGCTGCCTGGGTTGTCTTGGTCTGTTCTCGATGACAAAGTACAAGTCCTATTCACTCCAGTCATTTTCATGTTTGGATTGTTCCACCTGGTGCACTTCTTTCCCCCCAAACTAAGAGTGTGCCCCTTGTCAGCTGGTGGTAACTAGTGTTGAGTTTCTCAAACACAGGCTTGTTATGTGGACGTTGTGTTGATGTTCATGTGAAGAACAAAAATGGGAGATGGATCCTTAAGCACCTTCCAGATATTGGCTTTAAGGAGAAAACTATTTTTGTACAGTGCATCCTCAGATGGTGGTGAGTACCCCAGGACAGTTGTGGAGGCCAGGTCTGAATCTGTGGTTTCAAGGACAATGATTCCATCAGGGCTGTAAAAGAGGTTAACCAAATCAGCAGAAATGGTCCCTAAGCAGCTGGTAGTTAGAACAGGGAGACTTTGGGCCAAAGAACCTCTCTATATACTGCTTCTTACACTCATTCAGTAGTGAATAGTAGCAGGTGCTTGTGGACACAGTGTGCTGAGCTGGATGTGACTTTCCTTGGATCTTTTGTAGCAGTGCTTACAGTTCCATGCCTGTGCTTAAATATGAAAGGAGATACAGGGATTGAATCAGGTGTTTTTGGAGGGCCACATGATGAATATGCAGGTCAGTTAAATTGTCCCTGTGGTGTTGCTTTCTGTAAATAGCTTTTTACTTTTCTGGTAACTGTCAAACCAGAGGTTGTAATCTGTGTGCTAATTTGTTGTCATTTATGACAAACCTTGCCATAAATATTTATCTGTGTTCCAAGAAGTCTCTAATGAGCTAATGTGCCTCCATAGCAGAAAATCCTCTTCCAGTGCTACTGAATCATGTGAATATTTAATCACCTGCTGAGCACTTGAGAAGCCCAGGGTCTTCTCTTCAGAAAGGCATTTTCTCTGTATTTAAAAGGATCCTTTTGTATTTTTTTCTGAGGCAATTACAGTTCTGAAGCAAGTTACACTCTGTGGTGCTTTTAGGGAGGGAACATGTTACAGTGGATGCCTTGCATATAAAACCAGATGTACCTAATAACCCTATTTACAACCTGAGAGTGGTTTCTCTCCTCATAAAAGCCTGGTGATTTTGTCAACAGGCTGAACACTGTGTCCATTCTCAGTTATGTGGGATTTTTTTTCACCATCAGTTATTTGAAGTGGAAGAGAAGGTGGCAGGGAAGATTTGCATTGCTGAGGTCAACCCTGTGCCTAAATATTAAGGAAATTTAATGGGAGTAGGTGTCTGAATCTTTTAGGCATGTTGAAACTCTCTCCTTTACCTTCTAGGAAGCAGGGAATTGCAAGAGTTGTTGCTCTGAAAGGTTGCCAGCCTGGACCTGATGTTGGCCCTCCTCCTACTGACGTGCTGTGGACCTCAGTCCACCAAGCCCTTCTGTCTGTGTGGTACACAATTGGTGTGACCACAGCTGGCTTTTAGGGCCTGGTGCTGATGCACGCTGATGTGGGGTTGTTCCCATTCCACCATCTCGGCTGTTGAGCTGTTCAGTAGCAGCAGCAGCAGCAGCAGCGTGGTGGCAGCTTGGGAAACTCCAGGTGTTTCCCAAGTGACCTTTGGAGCACAGCTCTAGCAGAGGTTTGAGTTTGCTGTGGGCAGGGTGGTTTTCCTGTGGTCAGGGTGATGACGTTGGACAGCAGTGCCACTGCCAGCATGCTGGTTGTGCTGGTGACCAAGGTGGTGGAAGGTGGCAGAATTTTACTGTGGTGCTTTGGTTGTTTCTGGGATACTCATCACTGTATATTCCCTCTATTGCAATATGGAAAACACTTCACAAAGTTTCAGGAACTGGACAGAATGCTTGACTTCACTATAGTCCTGCAATTAGGGCTTTTTCCTTGCTCTGTCAACCCAAACCTGTGATCTGTGCCTCCATTTTGTTTACAAATGCACAGTTTTGGGAAGAGGTTTATTTGATCTTTTTGTATGTCTTTACCTTTCTAAAGTGTTTTGAGAACTTCTGGAAATAACCCATCCTGCAAATATGAAGTATGTGTTATAAAGTTGGGAAGTGTTCAGCCCTGTGAAATTCAGTTCTTCCACATTGAAAATAAGGTTTAACTTGAACAAATACTGCAATTGGGTCATATCATCATGAATCAAAAAGCTTGCACAGCTTTGAGTGTTTCAACTTGCATTTCAGACACTTCTCATTTTCTGTAGGATAGTAAATGTTCAGAATTAAGTAAGGATTGTCATGGCACAGAATTGCTAGTATTAATAAATCTGTTTAGAGAGTTCCTGGAGTGGTACTCCAGGTTTGTGGCTTGGGTACTGGTATTTTGAAAAGCTATTTGAAAACACTGCCATTGCCTCATCACAGGCAGAACTGCTATGAGAATGTGTCAGGAGACATTAACTATGTGTTCAGTTGGTTTTTGCCTTTTTCAGTTGGGAATAGTGAGAGAAAAGAAATGCTTTCTTTTCCCTTCCAGGCAAAACTCGCTTGTTCTGAGGTAGAGGGACAACAAGTTTGGAGAGTGTTTTAAGCTTGCAATAAATCTGCATGCATGTTTATAAAAAGTGAACACTTGAGTACTTTCAGCAGAAAGAAATAAGAAACCTCTGCCAGAGTCATCAGGAGCTCGTCGAGGATATTTCTGAGCAGTCCACGTGTTGATGTTGTGTAGAGAATATGCTACAGGTGCTTGATGTACTTGTGATAGTGGTGTCTTGGAACAACACTGCAAGCTCACCACAGTATTACTGTTTTCCTGTCAGCTCGTGCCTGCGGTCCTGGCTGGAACAAGACACATCTTGCCCCACCTGCAGAATGTCTCTTAATATCACTGACAGTCATCACGTGAGGGAGGATCACCAAAGGGAGAATCTGGATGAGAACCTGGTTCCTGTGGCAGCAGCAGAAGGCAGACCACGCTTGAACCAGCACAATCATTTTTTCCACTTTGATGGTGAGCTGAGCACATTTGACATCCCCTGCTGTTGCCCAAATAAACAAGGGGAGCAGCCTTCTGTAAGAAGGAATTCTGTCTGTGCTTCAGTTGAAACTCAAACCGTGCTCTGCTTGTGTTTGTCAAACACCTTTGAGTTTCTGATAGTTCTTTTGGAAGAGCTCAGATCTGTCTCGGAGGTTTCCCAGAGCTGTGGAGATTTCTTGAAAGATTTGGTAGAATTGCTCCCTTTTTCTGGATTTGTTGTGGTCAGCAGCTTCAGTTACTGGCATTTATTCATTGTGTGCCATGTTGACAACCAGAATGGGAAATTACTGTGTCTGTTTTTGTTACCCTGTGGTGGTTAATCAATGACAGTCAAGGAGGGGAAAAAAAGCCTTCTGTGGTGCAATCTGAAAGTCAGCTATCCCCTAGCTAATGTCTGGTTGTCAAAAGTCCATTTGCCACTCAATTTACAAGACACTTCCAATGCTTGGTTAGGTGCAGAAGATTAGTCTCAGAAGGAATCATGTAACCATAGCAGTTTTACATGTTTGGGTTTTTTTAGTAGTGTGTTATAAGTACTCACAAAGCAGATGTAATTCCAGGCCATGATAAGTTCTCTGTATGGAGACAACTTGTTTTGAAAAAGGCAATTTGTGTTATTTCTCTTCCAGATTTTTTCAGAATTTTGTTATTGGTTTGTGCTTGTCTTCCACAGTTTCCCAGGTTTTGATGGCAGTCTTGGTGCTTCTCAGTAGATTTCAGTACTGCAAATATTCAGCTTTGGGCTCTGCCCTTGTAGAGCTCCCATGAGGCAGTTGAGATGCCACAAACTTACATAGTGACCTGTTTCTCATCTGTGCTTGTTTTGAAATCTTTGGAGATTGTGGGGGGAGAATCTTTGGAGAATAATGGGCAGAGAAGGGTCAGACAATTTCTAGATACATGGAGACTGGCTGATAGCTTCTGCATGGCTTCCACTTCTGGGGTGCTTTAGCTCTCCAAAGGACATTTATATTTAGAATAACTCTGTATTTTTGATGGGTGTCCTCCCCAGTGCTCTCTGGTGGCTTGGAGACCTGCAAAATTATCATGGAGATAGAAGGAGAAGTGGCATAGAGCAAAGCCTGTGTTTATTTAAGTGGCAGCACAGAAGGAGGAGGGAGCCATGCATGTGCCCTGCTCTGTTGAGCTGAAGCACGTGATTGCAGCAGTCCCTTTGTTCAGTTACTCTGTGTCCCTTTGAAGTAATATTTCTCAGTGATGACCCATTTTGGTCCTGGATTCAGATTGCTCAGAAGCTGTCCCGTTTTTTGTAAAATTGCTGGATTTATTAATATATTCTAGAACTGGATTTGACTCAGGATTATTTTAATTTTCAATTTAATAGGAAGATTTAAAAAAGAAAACAAGGGTGTGTTTTTTCCTTGATCATTTTCCAGCCCCCACATTGTTAAACCATCATGACAGCGTGTTTGAAGAGTATTGGCAGTTACTGATTTACTCCAACCATCTCCATATTTGGGAGACCTTAGGGATAGATTGCACTGCAGAACTCCGTGCATGTACCTCGTGGAATATGAAGACTTGTGTTAAATACACGTAGAAGCACTTGGCCTGCTGAGATCCTCATATTCTTTCTTGACTTCCTTGGTGATTTCTTACTCCCAGGTTCCCGAATTGCCAGCTGGCTGCCCAGTTTTTCCGTGGAAGTGATGCACACCACCAACATCCTTGGAATTGCACAAGCTAGCAACTCCCAGCTCAATGTTATGGTAAGACTGCACCTCAGCCTTTCTGTTGTGTTGTGTAAGGGAAAGGGTTAGATGGAGATGGAGAACATAAAGGGGGAGGAGGTCAAAACAGTGGTTAGACACTAGATGAAAGCTGTTTTTCTGAGTGAGAGAAGCTTTACTTTAGTGAAGTTAGGGCTATATTTGGGTTTAAATGTGCCAGCATAAAAGGATCGGTCTGGAGGTAGGTGAGTGACATATTCTTCTGTGTAGGTAGGCAGACTTTCTCTCAGTGTGCTTAGTGCAACTTCTTCGACTCTTTTTCACTTCATGGACAACTTACAGCACCAAAAGGTGTGAGTCTGTAACCAGAGAATTTAGCTGTTGATTGAGTAGTAACTGGTCAAACTCATTCTATAGCTTTTGGTTTGTTATTTTAATCTTTAATAGCACTAAGCTTCAAGACAGGGATTTCAGTGTCTTATCAGTTTGAAGTGGGCTCTCTAGCACCCTCAGCTTTTGCTCATTCATGATGATGATAGAAGTGTATAGGATGAAATTCCAAATATGTTGAATTCATCCATAAACACTCAAATGTAGTACAAAAATAAAAGGATGTGTCCTCATGAAACACTTCATTTTTATGAGAAGTGCTGTTTCCTTTGAGTTCTTCAAGCTACTGTGTTCTATACCATGTTAATAAATGTTCAGTGAGGTGTCTCATGAAAGTGATGGATTTTCTGAATATTAAGTCTTTCCCATAGTCTTTACTTCTGTTTAAACATTAGCAGGGTAAGGCCACTATTTTTAGGGTGTTTGAGGCAGGGAGGGAGCAATAAGGTGTTGGCAGGTGATTTATTAGTTAAATATGCAGGAACTCTCCATCTGAGGTCAGTTTAATTTTTCTTTTACTGGACACAGTGACACAAATGGGCTTTTGTTAAGGATGAGTAATGGTTTTTTAGGATTGTGTATTATCAAAAGTACAGTAGCAACTTAGATTAAAATGTCTACTTTAATAATTTGGTAACGTGAGCCTTTCCATTAAAGTGTGACGCATTTTTAATAGAAAGTAAGTGAAATTCTCCTTTATGTTACTGAACAAAAACCTAGGGAAGTATTTTGAGGGGAAAGCCAGAGGCTGAAATGCTAGATCAGTAGGTTTGGTCACAAGTTAGTACAATGGAGGGTTAGGTTTGTAGAAGTTGCTTGTGTTGGAACTCACTGTCAGTTAGTGTATAGTTTTTGTTTTGCTCTCAGAACTCCTCCACCTTTCTTTTCTTATTGCTATTCTCATTCCTCCCTGCCCCCCATGACTTTGGGAATTAGTGAAAATAGAGATTTTTAATATTTAATGTAATCTAGTTGTTGGACTGTAAAAGTATATTATTTGTCTGCTCTCCTACCTTTACTTATTTAATTTGGATATTATTTAACTTAATTTAATTAATTATTTATTCAATAATATCAGTTCCCTGACAATTCAGTTTAACTTAGTTGAATTTTCAGACCCTATTAAACTGGTTTGTAGGCAGGATGGCTGGAGGGAGTGGGTTATTAAAACTTGCTCCACTTGTCCTTATTGGTACCATTTTGGAACCAATCTGGCAAAAATCAAAATTGTTTTTTTCTTCCTGGTGGTGATCTAACTTTCAGTGACATTTGAGTTTTGTTAGATCTTTATTAAAAAGGCTGTCATGAGAAGAGGGTTGGGAAGCTTTTGAAGCCTTTGTGCATCTACAGACACTGTTCAGGGCCATGTGGTGTCTCCCTAGGAGCTGCAGTTTTTCTGTTGACTTCAGTGGAGGCAGCATATTGCCCTGGAAGTCAATACCAGTATGGGTTTTCTTTCTCTCTTCCTTCTGTATGTGGGTTTGTATATCATAAGCAGCATCTTTAAGCTGATAATATTTTTAATCTCTTTCTGTTGACATCCTTATCAACTAACTTCTATTTACTGCTGATATTGACTGTATTGCTTTCTCCAGGCCCATCAGATTCAGGAGATGTTCCCTCAGGTTCCTTATCATTTAGTTCTGCAGGATCTGCAGCTAACTCGTTCTGTAGAGATCACCACTGACAACATCTTAGAAGGGCGCATCCAGGTGCCTTTCCCCACACAGGTGAGTTATAAGACTGCACCTAAAATTACTTTCTTTCTTATCAGAGCACTGAGCCTGTTAATAATGACTGAGGGGAATGAAGCAAGTTGAAGCACTGGTGAATCTGGGATTTGTTTTTCCCTTTGTTTAAATCTCTGTAAATGCAGTGTATTCAGTCATGTACCAAAAATATATTGAAAATATCCTAGCTAGACAAGAGACAAATATTTGCTCAGTTTAAAGCAGCTCTTCCCAGTCTCTCTTGTGCAGAGCTTTTAGAACATTTCCAGTTGATTTCTCTGCTGACAGATAATTGAATTGTACCACTTAGGAAATTCTTTTGCAAAGAAAGTCAGCAAAATGATGCCTTGTTCTTAATTAGTGCCAGCAGATTTCAGTAAAGTAGTCTGGGGACAATGTTTCTGTTAATAAGAATATTGAATTCTGGTTCTGTGCACATCAGATAGTACTGTTATCTGGAGTCTGCATGTGGGAAGCAGAGAGAATTCTCTCTCAACACAGAGCATTCTGTTTATTGCTAACTTATCTGTTTCTAAATTGAACACAATGCCTGACATTGCAGAGGGCAGAGTTTGAATGTTCAAAGAACTCGGGGGTTTTTTGCCATTTCCCACACTCTATCAAACCCATGATGTTTGCATTTCAGCGTGCAGATAGCATTAGACCTGCATTGAACAACTCTGTGGAAAGGCATGGTACTGATCAGGAAGATGGAACTGTCACACAGGTAATTTGGGATAATAATGGGCAAAAAGCACAGTTAGAAGCTGCATGGACTGGTAGGTGCCTGTGGTTCTGTACCAGGTCAAGTTGGTTTGAAATGCAAGGGTGGCAGCCCTTGCATTTCACATCAGAGCTGACACGGTCAGGCAGATAAATCGGACATGAGTGTGGTGCCCCTGTAGGGATTATCTGTGTGCTTTTCTTTTTCTTCCTTGAGGGAAAGTGCTCTCAAATGGTCCAAAGAATAGAAGATCATCATGTTTCTTTTCATTTCTGGTCAGCCCATGCCTGTCTGTGGTATATGAAGAGCAGGGTGCTTTGCTCTTCCCCTTTCTCTTTTCATTCCCATCCTGTACCTCTCCAAACACTTATATTAAAAGGAGGAGTATTTTTTTTCTGGGTATAAGAATTCTTTTTGTGTTTTGGAGGAAGCACTTTAAGACATGGGGAGCTTTGGTGGGAATGGAGTGAGATATGAGCAGGACCAAGAGATAACAGCCCTTGTATATACAAAGCACAATAATGGGTTTTGCTGTTCTTCAGTAAGGGCTTTACTAAGCAGCATGTGCTAGCTAAAGTGTGGCAGGGAAAAAAATTACCCTGCGAGTTGAGTAAGATCTCATTTCACTATTGTTTTGCCTGACTAATAGTAATATCCTGAGGGTTTCTGTTTTATAAATCTCCCTTTCTGCTGGCTGACTGAGTTTGTGAGGTGTGCGACTTTCTCTGCAACCTTTAGTGACCTGAATACCCAACTTGTTACTACCTGGAATTCAACTGTGTCAGTTCCCTTGTTAGCAGATTGCAAGACAAAAAACCATTTGATTTGGTTTGATTATGCCGTTGAGGCTGAGGAAGAGGTGGTAGTGATGGTACAGGTATTTGGTAAGAGCCTGGGGTAGCAGCTACAGAACTGCAGGGATGAAAATCTTGGTCTGGGTCAAGCATTTTTGGGTTTCTTCGAAGATTTTGGAGGCATTTGCCCTGTTCTTTAATGAGAGAAACCTCTCTTGGTACAAGACACTTCTCTTGGTATGTAACTAGTTATCCTTAGCTTGCTTCTGGCTTCAAATCCCGCTTTGAATGATTGTGTTGCTGTTCGTCTTTCTTCTTTCCTGCCTGGCACTACGTGTATTTCTGTCCTTCCTTCTACAGAACCTGAAAAACCTGGGAGTGGTGTTCATACATTACAGCACAGAGCACATGCTGTCTAACAGAAATGCCTTTTTACTTTGCAGTGGTGCTGAACACTGCTCAGGTGATATGTTTTGGCTGGAGTGAATGGTGGTTTGGATGGAGAACTGTTTTTATCGTGTAGGATAGGACAGGGATGGCCTGGAGACAGTGGAACAGTTGTGAATATCCTGCAGTTTAGTCAGGCTGCTGGTGGTTGCTTGTGTAGGATTAACTGGTGGCCTCTCTGTGGGTTTTCCTGGATGGATACGTATTGTGCCAGATGGGAATCATAGACAGGAGCTGAATTCCTATTCTATATGCCCTCCCTTGCCTAAGTACTTGGTGGCTATTTAGAGACACTTTGAAGCATCCCATGGCTTTCATTAAACTTTTTCTCTTGGAACCTGAAAGAGGAATAGTTTCTGCATCTGTGATCTGTTGCATTACTGAGGCTTGTCATAACCTTTACTGCAATTAACTGTGATAGTTTTGTCTCTAAAACCCACTTGGTAACTGTTCCTGTGCTCACATAGAGGACTGGGCTCTGGGTATTGATTTTTGAATCTTTGTAACCTTATGAAAAACCCCCAAACCTTAGGTGAGCCAGCTTGCATCTTCTGATACAAATGGCCCAGGTGAAAAAACAAGTGATCTTGTCTGAACATTGGCTTCTTCACTGCTTCCCCCAGCAGAGCTTCCCTTGTTCCTGCCCACCTGTGTGGTCATCGGAAGCAGCAGTTGAGTTGCTCCGTACCTGTTCCACTGGGTCTGCCAAGGTCATCTTGGCCCCAAGTACAATCCATGGGATCACTCTGTGGGGCTCTCCCTCCCTCCTCAGGGATGTGACAATGCTTTGAGGCAGTCCAGTGGTGCCCCACATTATCCCAGCACATTCGTGCGCATGGTACTGGAGCTTTTTGGTAAATTCTAGCACGGATTTTTGCTGAGAGATGCTGAACACCCATGCTTGTGTTTGAGGTTGCAGTGTCTGTACTGTGCTGACTTGGGCTCTGGGATTTTTGCTTGGCTCACCTACCTAATGGGAAGTGACATTTGCCTTGGTGTTTGCTCTCTGAAGGTGTTGTGTCAGGGAGATGGTGTTACTGGCCTGTCTCTAGGGCTTTGGGATGACTCAACTTGTTTTGCACATCAGCTGCCTAAACCTGTGTGTTGTACTGTGATGCTGCTGTGTCTGGGCTGTTGGGGCTGGAGCAGCAATCCCATGTAATCGGCCATCACAGCTCCTTGGCAGCTCTGCCAAAGGCCCAAAACCAGGCAGTAGGAGCTGACTTGGCCAGTACTTCCCTGGAGCATCCCACTTGCTTGAGTTGTCCTTTGGGATACCAAATGATGGCTACACCCTTCAGCCCTTTGCTGAGGTGATTTGTTTCTTGATGCCACCCTGCATGGTTATCACTGTGGTTCTTCATCGTGGGGCTGATCTGATCCCCTCTGACAGGGTGTGATCAGGATGTGCTGTTTCACCTCTGCTGCTATACCCAGAGCCATCATCCATCAGCTTAGTTTTTGGGTTAGTGTTATCAGCTGGCTATCAGGGGGGAGAGGTGCCATGTGGGGGCTGCCAGCTCCTCTCTTGGCACACTGTGCTTGGGACAGTTGCCAGCTTTGCTCCAGCAGTCTAAAACAGGATAATTTGGGTGCTGCAGAACCCAGTGAACCGAAGCCTCATAAATTCCCTTCTCGAGCACAAATAATCTCTGCAAATACATTTGTTATTCTTTCCTTAGTTAGTATGTGGATTTCTGCTTTTTCAACTCTTTACTGTTGCATCACTTGTCAAGTCAGCTGCAGAATCTGACTTTCAAATGCCCGATTTTCAGAGAGCATTAATTATGAGTAATTAATGTTTGTCTTTGACATTACTTTCAAACATGGCATAAAAGATACAGTGTTATAGGATACAGGATCTTTGAGCATGGTTTGAAATATCTTTGTTCTGGTTTTTGGCTGTGCTTTTCAAAGGAACCCAAGGGAATTGGGTCCAGCAGGTGAGACTCTGGTTTCTTCCAGTGCCTCAAAAAATGAGGGTTCTTTGTAGCTCATTGTTCTGATGCAAAGAAGCCCAAATTTTGCAGACTTATGCCTTATTTCCTTTTCTTTTAGACCGAGAGAGTGCCACTTGAACTGAACTCCAGACTGGAAGAAATGGTGGAATTCAGTGAAATGGATGCAGAACCTAATGAAGCAGAAGATTTTGAGGCCAGGGGAAGTCGCTTTTCCAAGTCAGCTGACGAAAGGCAGCGTATGTTGGTTCAGCGGAAGGAGGACTTGTTGCAACAAGCTCGAAAGTATGTTCCTTCCTGAAACTCCAGCCTGGCCACTCAGGTGGAGCCCCCCAGAATGGGTTTCAAATGGATTAGGACCACTAAGAGCCTGGGTTGATGTGAAAAGCAGTAAGAGGAATGAATAATACATCTACCGCAGCAGGCTCAGGATGCTGTTTGACACTGCTAAAAGCAACTCTGAAATAGCATCATGTGTCCCAACAGGCACACAGCTTCCTGTGCAGTTGATCCAAAGCTCGTTGAAATCAAAGGCTGATTTTTCTAGCTTCAGTGGGAAGTCTGAGCTTTAGTATGAGCATTTACTGAGAATGGGTTACTTGGGCTGAGTGCTTTAGTAATCTTTAGTTTGGCTCCTGGCACAGGTGTCAGCCCTCACTGCCTGTGCTCTTACAGCTGAAATTCCTGTCAGGCACTACTTTTTCCAGATACAGAGCCCAGAGTAGTACAGATCTGACAGGTGACCCTTAGCAGACCTCACCAGAGGAGCTCAGCACCAGCCAGTCAGCAGTGCTGAAGAGAGTGGGACCAACATGAACTGTTTCTTTTAGCCCAAGCAGTAATAGCTGTTATAGGTAAAATTCAACTCTTACTGGTATTCCAGTTATGCTAGACTCTACTAGCATCCAGTTGCTGATTAAGCAGAGAAGGAAAAGCACTTCAGTGATGTTGAAAACATTTAGTAGTGTTTTTAACAAGTGTTTTCCCTTCCTTTATATCGCAGGAACACTGCTGAGAAGGGTCTACAACAACCCCACTGAGTTCTGGGTTCTTTGGTGTTGTCAGGCTACTGCTGCTCTTTTTCTTTTCCACACCGAAATGCCGTATAAATACCTAGGGATGTGACACCTTTTATAAGTCTATAAACAGACTTGCTCCTAGACTTAAATTTTCCTTGATGTTTGAGAAAATGTCTTTTAGGGAGACAGAGTATTTTTGACTTTCTTACTGGTATACTGGTTTGAAGAGCTGTTTCAATTTCAAACTACTTTTTTTTGCCATTAAAGTGTAAAAAGTCACTGGGATGTTAATTCTGGCAGCAACTTCCTTGTCCTCTGGCCTTACCTGACACTGTGCAGCCCCTAGTGCCCCTTCTGTCACGGGCTTACCTGCTGTCATCAGGGAGTTCCTTGTTGTGGTACGCAGTGCCAGAGGCTGAGAGTAGAGTAACAGAACAGAGGGAGTTGTAACTCACCTGCTGTGAATGGTTTCAAGTTGAGAGGACAGCCCTGACCTTCAGAACTGGCTCCTTCCCACAGGCACGAGGATCTTGCACAAAACCTAAGAGCTTCTGCCAACTCTGCAGAGCCTGTTGTAGGTGCCATAGGCTTTTTTTAGGAGCACATAGCTCGTGTGCACTTTTATGGAGGCATTTTCCTCCTAGTTTGCCTTTCATGCCTCCCCAACTGCGTGGATGCATTTTTCAGAGCCAGAATGAGGTGGGTTCTGCTCACTCATCTTTTCCTTTTTTCCGCTCAGGCGTTACTTAAACAAAACCTCCGATGAAGAGCTGAGCACAGAGAAGCCTTTGCCTGAGGGCGCGATGGCCGATGCTGTCACGCTGCGCCGCAGGACCCTCGCTGCCGCCGCCGAACGGAGACTTCAGATGCAGCAAAACTCTTAGCGCTCGCTGCCCCTCCTTCCTCCTCCTCGTGAGCAACGTTGAATAAATAAATTAAATACAAAACCCCTGCGCTTTCTATACCAGCAGGAAAGTGTCTCTTCAGAGTTCAGCTGGCTGTGCTACTGAGTGAGCTGGCTGCCTCTCTGCTGTATAAAGCATGTGGTCTAATAATGTTTGGACAGCTGACAAATTAACCTTTTTTGTAATATTTTCTATGTGACGTTGATCCTCTCCACAACAAAAGGCAATTTCTAAACCACGGGCATGATTTCTGCAGCTGGCATGAGCTATGGGGCTGACTGCACAGCAGAGGCTAGGGGAAGTGTGTTCTGAGGTAGCTGTGGGTGCAGGTCACGGAGCGCACGGCACGTTCAGCTCGAGATCTGGGGCAGTTACTCCGAGGGAAGGAAGCTTAGAAGCTTGCAGCAAGCCCTGTGCTAGACGAGCAGGCTGCTCAGTCCCTGTTCCTTCAGCAGCCAAGGGTGTTATGTAGGGCGGCTTGAAGGGCTGGGGGAGCGTCGCTGGGAGGTTCTTAACACTGGATGAAGTTGTCTGGCTACACAACACAGGAAAACCTGAATTCATGAATTGTGCAGCAAAGCGCCGATTCACGCCGATTCCAGCATGAAATAGTTCACTGTTGCTGTGCTCTTCTGCACTGCCAGAGGTCTGGCTCTGTTCATCCCCAAGGCTGCACTTCTTTGCCTTTTATGTCCAGAAACAAGTGAGGGACAGAGGGGGATCAAGTGAAGAACGACCTAAGGCGAGAGGTTACAGCGTTGCCATGAACTGAGGGTGTGTTGAAAGTAAAACCTGCCTGACCTGGAGTCCAGTGCAACAGAGATGGGATGGCGTGGAGATCGCTCCACTATCTTGCTTTTTATTTCATTTTTAACCCCACAACCTCACCATGAGTTTATTCAGAAAGACTGGAGGAATGGGGGCGGCTGGACCTTTGCTGGCTGCAGCCCAACCTGCTAACCTGGATTTTCTTAAGAACTTTTGAGATCCCCTTGGCGCCGCCGCCGCTAGCTCACATAGTTGAATTTTACATGGCAGTGACTTAATTTTTAAACTTCTCAAGAGTGAATTCTAGTTTCACCGTCCTTTAGAAGGAGCCCAGTATTATCTAGAATTGTTGGTAACTTTTTTTACTGTGGGTTTTTAGGTGAAGGTGAATTAAATGAGAGGAATAGCATCGATGTTTAGGTGAAAATAATTTATTTCAATAAAATTCTTTGGGAAGCCTTACCTTGCAATGCTATTAGTAAACCTCAAAAAAAATTTTTGAGCTCTTTGGTTTTGCCTAGAACACAGCTGTTTTGTTTTATTGTTAAAAAAACCCAACCAAACAAAAATAAAACCTTGATCAGTGTTGGAAATTGTTTGTAAATTTCTGTAGTGTGATTTCTCATGTTCCTGGTGCGTGTTCAGTCTGTAAATGGGGCATCTGTACTTTGGTCCCTGTTGGTTCCCCCTTTCCATCCAAAGAGAGGGAGTGCAAACGCTTAACACTGGGTTTGGGAACATTCTCCCAAGCCTCAGGTTGCAGGGTAGTAATTGCTACTGGAATTTGGCTGTGTTGTGAACAGGGAAATGAAAGAGAAACGGTGTCTCGAGGGACTGAAAATCAGGTGGGTTTTGAGCTGTCTGGCAGTGTGTGGATGGATGAGAGCTATTGTTCATGTGAGCCGTGCAGAGTTTGGGTTGTGATCCAGGCAGCAGAGTCGATCTTCCTATGGGAGTGCAGAAAACTGCACAGAAATCCTTGAGGGCTCTGGGTCTCCATGAGTTCCTCCTCCTGGCTGTATTTCTGGGAGATGTTTTACCTGATGATGCACTTAGTACACGATGAGGCAGAATGATCTCAGCTCCCTCTTGGCAGAGGGGTTTCCTACAGGAAGCCTTCCTACAGCCAGGATGGGCCTTGACCTGGCTTTGGGCAGTGTCCACCACCTTGGCCTGTCCTCTCCCAGCCCACCCACCTTCAGGGTGAGAATGCTCTGCCCTGGAGCAGTTTCCTGCCCCCTCCTCAGACACAGAAGCTGAGGAGTCCCTGGTTCCCCAGGGCTTGGCTGGCAGCAGCAGCAGTGCATGAGCCGCCTCCTCCTCCTGGCGCTCCGGGAGCTGTGACACCCTGCCCCCGTCAATTTCACCACTGCAAAAAAGGTGCCTGGGAAGATGCCGGCAAAGCAGCTCTCCCCAGCCCTCCCTCCCTGCCTGCTGTAGGACCCTGCTGTCGACTCCAGCCCTTCGCCAGCAGCAGATCCGTGGGGAAGGAGAGGGTGCCATGAGCCTGTCCCAGATAAACCCCTGCTAGAGGTCCTGCAGTTCCTCGGGCTGCATCAGAAGTAAGAGAATGAGCTTCCCAGTGTCGGTGGGAAGAGGAAGGTTTCTGGAGCTCCAGCAGGGAGGGTGGGGATGTTTCAGAGACTGGGGCTGTAATTTCCGGACTTCTGTTTCGCTCCTGACTTTTCCCGGCAGCTCCCCGAGGAGTGGACCCTGGCCAGCCACTGGATGGCACCTTTGCCTGCGGCACCGCTGCACGATGACCTACTTGAGCCATGAAAGGCTGGTTTGTGCAGAGGCGCTCAGGACCAGTGGTGGCCTCTTGGCTGGCTCTGCCTCCCTGGAAAGGGAGGTCAACTGAGGAGAGGCCAGATCGACTTTCCCAGAGCCAGCATACGCTTCTGGTCGCTGTAAACAGCAGGAACCTTGGAAAAGCCGTGTTGGTCAAGAGCTGCTGCTGCGTGCCGGAGTCTCTGCCAGCCACCCTTCCCTCCTCGGGGCTGGGCAGGGCACACGCCGGGGGTGGCCCAGGGGGGTCCTAGGTGCCTGGGTCACCTTCTCTATGGCTCCATCCCCGGGCGGTTCCGCGGGGTTTGGAAGCGTTCCCGTGGTACGGGAGTGGATGTGAAGCGCGGTGCTGAGAGCCAGCCCCGTGCCAGGCAGTGCCGGCTGTGCCCAGGGCCGGTGGCTGTCCGGGTGTCCCACCTGTGGTCACGGTGCCCAGAGCTGGCATGCACAGGAGCCGGACACCTGGGACGAAGGAGAATGCAGGAAAAACCCAAACTATGGAAAAAACCCCAGCCCCCCAAAAATCTAAGCAAACCCAGAATCGCTTGAGCAGCAGCAAGAAAAACTCAAGTTCCCTGAAGAACCTTCCTCTATATCTTAAGGGGAAAAACTTTAATACTGTGGGATTTGTGACGTTGCCACAAATGAAGGACTCACCCTGGTGATTACCTTTGCATTCCCCAAAGAAATAAAAATATTTTCTTGCCTGGGGAGATCTTTGGGGGG